>OY728133.1:605957650-606557650 GCA_963277665.1 Viscum album | reverse complement strand
TGCTTTCTATCTGATCACATTGATCTCATCCATCCAATCATTTCGGGTCATCATCTTCATCCTCTAGAGACGCCCAAAGGTTTCTACTCACTAATTTTCAGGACAAACCACCATAAATTGATTCAATCCAACATTTATGATCTTTCCAAAGGGATTAGGTATTCCAGATCAAACTGAAATCATCCATTCAATTTAACATCATGCATTCAAGTGAATAATTCAAGGAATGAATTATTACTAGATGCGAACAATGTTGTAGTTGTTTTATTCAAGAATCCTTAAACACATGGATACATTTGATCTTTGAAAACACATGTCATACTCATAACAGAAATACAAGGAAGTCATGGAAAGGATAAACACAAAGGCACCATGATTTTCAACGTAACTATTTTTATAATCACTGAATGAGTCATATATATGAATACCATGATATGAAATTATTCTTGGATCATTGAAGAAGTCATAAAAAATATTAAAAATTATATATATTTTAGTTTAAGTCATGGGGATACTCTATTATAAATATATAATCCCTCGATCAAGAGATTTATTGCTGGTACTGTGAGGGAGATCCTATTTTCTTAAAAACAAATCATTCACGAAATAACTATTTCATGAGGAGGAGGTTTTGTGAAGCCTCAACTTGTGAAAGGGATAATATGATCCCATGAAAACTCTAATTATTGATATAAAACTCATATTGATTCATAAAGAAGTTTTTACACAAAGCACCTTTATATATCATTACACTCATACGCATTATCTTCCTACCTTGTGCAAAGAAGATATAGAACCCATACGATTAACCATATTGGTTTGTGTGAATCCTGTTGCATACAATTCATGCAATTAGTTTAATTGGACAAGTGAAATATTGATTCATTGTTTCACAAATAATTTTTGAGAAGTCTATGCTATATCTTGCATGAATAACAAAAAAACTTTAGTTGCGCTTTACTCGAAAAAGAGAATGTGTGTCCTCACCCATCCTTGCGCAAAGGATGTGCATGTTCACATGAATAAAAAAATGAATTGGACCTAAAAATAAAGAAATAGTCAAAAATATGTGTGTACAAAAAGTGTGTTCAAATAATAAAATAAGAGGATAATGGAGAATGCATTCACTTTCATGCACATATAAATGCTCATGCAAGTGAGAAAATACCTAAAATATAATTGAGAAGCACATAATTATAAAGAATATAAATGAATATTCTAGGGATTAATATTCCATGAAAATCATGCATGAAGTTAATTGAGTTGATATTGTAAATGTTATTATTACATAAAATATTAGTGAAGAATTTGTGTACACAACTTTCACACATCATAGTGAGGATGAGACTTTAGTAAGAAGAAGAAATTTAAGCCTGAGCATATTGCTGCACTGAGTCAACTGGTCATTGTAAGAAATCATAATTGATTAAGAAAGGACAATATACTTGTTATAGTCTATTTAATATACTTGTAGAGAACACAATAAAATCATATCCTAAACTCTCATGGAGGACTATTATATAAACATTCTATAGTGGATCAAGATTTTAAATAGAGGTAAAGCCGTCCAGTTACTGTTAGAAGCAGATGGAGTATTCTGGTAAATGTTAGGAGAAAATAAAGTATCTGGGTTGGATTCATAGTAAGAAGTATTTTGGTTGGATCCAAATGAAAATAGAGTATCTTGAATGGAACTGGAGAAATTGTATTCACTTATTTGATAGTGAAGAATCTACAACTGAGGGGAATAACTAATTACAACAAGAAGTAGGCTTTCTAATGAACCTTGTGAATCCTGTGTGTTGTTATCTCTTCATTATTACAACTATATATGAGGTGAGATTGATAGATAATATTTATTTCATCAATAACCTTAACAAGTTCAAGAGGTTTAATTGAAAAGAAAATTAATTTGTAAAAATAAACCACCGATTCACCCCTCCCTAATCAGTGGTCAATCCGACCTGGGGCACTACATGTGGTGTTAGAGGGAAGGTCACCTCTAAATATCCAAGTGAGTATTTATGAAGTGAATATTTTAGAAAATTAGGGACAAACCGTAGATAGATATTTCATCTAAGACTCAAAATAATGGGAAGAAAATATTGGCAAGGAAGTTGAAGAAAAATCTCAGTGAAAATGAAGAGACACCACAAATTAGATGTAATTTGAAAGGTATAACATGCAATAATTCTTTTAATTATGATTATTATAATGAATACTTCTTAAGCTATGATAATGAGGCATCACTTAGTGTTCTTAAATTTTAATTCAAATAAAATATGAAGAAACTTCCCAAATAAGTTTTGAATTTTATTATTGGATGTTTCATGTCTCTTCAAAATGAAAAAATATAACTTAAAGAAGAAGTTGATTCCATGAAATAGGGTTTGGATAAAATGAGTTTAATATCAAAAAAGATCATAAAAACATATGAAATCAAATTTTGAAATAATTTCTATTTTAAATGAATTATATGATGAAGATATTGAATAATTTAAAATAAGTGTTTGTGAGAAATAATTCCTTGAGATTGTGTTTGTAGAATCTTTCCTTGCATTTGAATAATTTCACAAAGTATCTATGGTTATAAAAATTTATCAAATAGAAGATAAAGATAATAAGTTGAAGGATATTAAAAATTATTTGCATGAATCAATAATAATTAATGATTAAAAAATAAAAAATAAGAATGAGAATTAGGAATAGAAGATGCGATCAGTTTATGAAGAGAATACCTCTCTCAACATGAAGTATTTAGAGCTGGAGTTGAGATTAAAAAATTAAGAATCACTGAAATATGGAACATACAAAATTGATGAAATAATAATGTATGGAACTCATTTTTTATTGAGAATCAAGATTCTAAAATGAGTATTAGATCATCCTCTAATCAAATGTAATAATCCTCCAAGAATAATTCATCCTATAACTTAGAAGCCATCCTGTGCACTAATGTTGTTTTAAGAGCTAGTATAAGTTTTAAACCAAACATTGAGAAAGTATGTATTATAATAAAATGTTGATAAATATACCAAATAACGGGTGGATGAGAAAATATGAATTTAGTATTATTCCCCAATAAGTGTCTAGAAGAGTGGTGGTTCCACTCAAAAGCAACAAGGTTCATAATCTGTGAAACCTAAACAGACTACACTACCAATGAAGAGAATAAGGATCATAGGATATTGTTATTGTTGCTAGAAAACTGGGCACAAGGAATTGGAATGATGGAATCACATGTCAATTTCTTAAAATAAAATAAGGCCTCTATTTGGTGGGAGAAAAGTTAAATAAATTATAAGAATTGCACCAGAGAATAGAAATCTATTGAAAATGAATCCCTCTACAAAGAACTGATTTAAATTCTCTGAAGATTTATATAAGTATTGAAACAGAAATGGTAAATATTATGGTGATTTATAATATGTACCAATCTTTCTAAAATCATCTAATAATATAAATATAAGACCACAAAAATTAGGAATGCTGGTAAAAAAAGTAGGTGAAAATCCAGTCTTGAAATGTGAACAAAAAAAGAAGGTTGTTAATCAAATTCTAACCAAAAGGAAAAATGTTGTGCAAAAAAATTCTTCTAATATGTCAATAAAAAACTGGCATGAAGTGACAATATTTCAAGGATACATTCCTCATACCATGAAAGGAAAAATCATTCAATAGAAAAGCAGTGGAAAGTCTTGTGAATATTCTGTAAATACTGAAAATGTAAAGAAATAATGGCTAGTTATTTTTCTAAACCAACTAAAATAGGCTAATAAATTAAAGTAATCTAATAAAATTGATAAAGATAAATGGAATAAAGTTATTATGAAAACTTAGGTGGAAAATAGTATTCCACATAATGAATACGTTCAAGAGAATAAAGAACATAGTAAAATGGATTAGACCCAAATAGAAAACAAGATTTAAAAGGAATCTCTCCATATTGATATTGGTAGAAAATAATTACTATATTGAGAGGAATATCTCAATTTAAATGTAACTTATGAGAAACCAAGAGGTCATGTCTTATTACCTGTTATTTATGTATTTTGAGATAACATATAGGTAATTGAATGAGTTGTTTTAGGATGTCACTTATTGAAAACATGATGAGATTGTACTTCATGGATTATACTAACTTCCATGAAATGGAAAAAAGTGTGCACCCCTTAAGGGGGATAAACCTTGAGAATGAATATGAAAACCTTGGGACACATTCAAAAATAAAGGTCAAGGTATGCCAATCACACTTTCATAATTTATTATCAATTGTATTATCTTATCAATTAAGGGGGCGGGGGTGTTTGGTAGATGAAAAAATAAGAGTATAGGGGATCTATATTTTTTTCACCTACACTTTATGATGTGTTTTTTGAATTATGTGTGGGATTTATCATTTATTTGATAAATCCAATTATTTTTAACCCCTTTGGATGAGAACAGAGACATTTTAAACATGATTTTCACATAAGTGGTATGTTATGGATAGTTTAGACATCCCTAGTTTAATCTCTATTAGTTTCTCTACTAGTTTAGCTCATAGAAGGGGTGAGGTATTCATGATTGAACTAAAATCATTCATGTAGTCTAATGTCTTGCATGCATGAGAAGAATTTGAGGAATAAGCTACTGTCAGATGTGAAAAATATTTTAGTCAGCTTATTCAAGCATCTATGAACACATGGATGTGTTCAAGATTTGAAAATATATTTAATCCTCATATCATGAATATTAGGAATTCATAATGAGGAGAAACAAGAAGGTTCTGGGATTTTTGGTGTAACTATTTTGAGAAGCACCGAATGAGTTGGTGATATGAAATCTATGACATGACATTACTCACAAATCTTTTAAGGAGTCATCAATGTCAATTAAAAATCATATATATGGAGGTTTGAGGCATGAGGATAATATCCCATAAAGGTATAATCCCTAAATCAAGAGAGTTTCTACTGATACTATGATAGATATCCTTTTTTTCTGAAAAATAGATCATTTGTGAAAAAAAACTATTTCATGGGGAGGGTGTTCCATGAATAATTGGATTGCATGAGGGAGAGAAGGACCCCGTAAGCACTCTAATTGTTAATAAAACACTCATAGTACTTCACAAAGAAATTATTCCATGAATAAACTTTATATATCACAAAACTCAAACATGTTATCCTCATGGATTTCATGAAGAAGGAAAATAACTCTCATAATTAACCATATGGGTTTGTACAAATCCTATTGCATGCATTCCATGCACTTGGTTTTATTGAATAGGTGAACATGAGATTAATTGTTGCACAAAGACTATTTTAAACTCTAGTGCTATATATTATGAAAATAACACAAAATATTGAGCCACACTTTTCATGGAGAAATATGTGTGTGTCCAAACCCATCCCTACACAAAGGATGTGCATGTGCACATTCCTTACACACATGAATTGAACCTAAAACTAAAGAAATAGTGTATAGTGTGTGTTCATACTAAGTGTGTGATAGGAATAAAATAATAGTATAGTAGATAATTCATTCCCTTTCATGCATATATAAATACACATGAAATTGAGAAAATACTTAAAAGATAATTGAGAAGCACATAATTATAAAAGTACAAATTAATGTGCTAGGGTTTTAGATTCCAAAAAACTCATGCAAGAAGTGAATTGAGTTAATATTGTGTAAGTTCTTATTACATAAAATATCAGTTAATAATTTTCGTACACAACTTTCACAGATCATAGTGAGGTTGATACTTTAGTTAGAAGGAATAATTTAAGCAAACAAATATTGTTTAACTGAAAAAACTGGTCATTACAGCGAATTAGAATTGATTGATAAAGACTGAAAACTTATCATAGTTTGTTGACGATACTTGAATACTACACAAGAAAGTCATATCCTATAATATTGTGGAGGGATATCATAAAATCTTCATATAGTGGATCATGCCTTTGAATAGAGGTTAATCCTTCTAGTTGGGGTTGGGAGAAGGTGAACCCTTCTCGTAAGAGCCAAGAGAAAAAAGAGTCTCTTAGTTGGATTTGGTGAAAGATGTATTTTTTAGAGCCAAATTAAGATGGAGTCTCTTAGTTGTATCTGGGGAAATTGTATTGAATTTTTTTATAGTGAAGAATATGTAATTGAGGGGTATAATTAATTGCAGCAAGGATTAGGATTTCTACCAAACCTTATAAATCTCATGTGATGCTCTCTCTTAATTATTAAAACTACCCATGTAGTGATATTGAGAGATAATATTGAGTGTATTGAGAACCATAGAAATTTAAAGAGTTTTAATTGAAAAGAAAAGGAATTCATTAAAAATAAACCAATTATTCACCCCTCTCCTCTTAGGGGTCAGTCCAGCCTAAGGAACTACAATCCATATTGGGAGTTATGGAGAACTTTTTGGGTAAGTCTCCAAGTCAATAGGTATAGGTGTGATATGCATTACTTGTTTCTTAAGGATGGTGGAGAGCCTGGAATCCCAGAAGAGGCAAGATGCCCGAAAGACTCAAAGTAGTGGGAGTTTTACATGAGGGATGAAATCAATTCATTATATATGTCTGAAACATGGGATCTAAAAGAAAACCCTACTATGAAGATATTTCTTTAAAACAAATAGGAGTATCATCTGAAGGAGGAAGTAGATGTTAGATAGAGGTACAAGGTACAACTAGTCATGAAAGGGTTTCAAAAAATAAAATTTCTGGATTTCATAAAGATATTTTCACCAATAGTTAAACATATGACTATAAATATAGTACATTTTATGGTTTTTATGGTGGGGGGATTTCATTTGGAATAGTTGAAAAAAGGAAAAATTAATTCATTGAGAATTATATGAGAAAATCTATATATATCTACAGACTAGTTTCATAGATCATATGATCTTGGACCTTATGTTAAAGCTAAATTTGAGACTTTACATTTTGATACTAGTTCCAAGGTAGTATAATTGTTTGTCTAATGAATTCATGTTGTATAAGAAGCTCATTTAAAGAAATAATGATCATTAATATTACTAGAACGTGTTTGATGATGGTATTTTCATCACCCTACTTCTCTATATTAATAACATTCTTCTTTTACACATGGTAAAGGAATGTTTTGATGAAATAAAAATTAATTGTCTGTATTATTCAAGATAAAAAATCTCATATTGGCTAAATAGAACTTAGTGATGAGGATAATGAGAGCCTTAAGGTTTGGTACTTTATACCTGACTCAGTCAGATTACATATGAAAGATGGTTGAGTTATTTGGCATGATCCAAGTGAAATGTGTAACCAACCCCTTAGATGAACATTTCAAATTTATCATGGATTAGTCACCATGAAAGAAATATAAGTTAGATTATATGGTTATGATTACCTTGCCATTAGTAGTTGGGATCCTAAATTACACCATGGTTTGTACTTGACCATACATTGTGAAAGTAGTGTGTACTATTAATAGGCACATAAAAAATCATAGAAGATAACATTGGGAGGTTGTGAAGTGGATTCTCCAATATTTAAAGGTTTATGGAATCTTAAAACATTTTTTTATAATGAATGAGTCATTGTAGGTTTTTTTGAATATGAATTTGTTGAAGATAAGGACAATTAGAAGATCACTACTATATATGTGTTCACTTTTGATGGTATGACTATGAGTTGGATATCTAAGATTCAATAGGTAGTTATGATCTAAAAAATGGAATAAAAATATATTACTTTAATGGAATTCAAGATGGAGTTGATCAGGTAGAAGGGGTTGTTGGAAGATCTAATTAGAATGCAAGATGATGGGATGTTATTTTGCGATTCACTTATCTAAAAATATGATGTTCCATTCCGGGATGAAGTATATTCAGATGAAGTATCACTTAATCTATATGTTTTTGGAGGATGGAGTATAGAACGAGTTTAGAATTTGGAATACCTATTGAAAAATTTTATAGTTTGGGAAGTACAAGAGTGGTGATGTTTCTCAGTTGGGATCGTATGACTAAAATCATGGTGGGGAAACCACAGAGCTGTAATGGGAGTTTGAGGAATAGAAGGGGTTTGTGGAAGTGGAAAAATGAATTAGTGGTGAATCTAGGAAAATGATTCAAAGTGGTATACAATTAGGTCACGACTTTATGGGAAAGCCATTTTATGTCTAAAGGGTTATTATATTATAAAAATAAATTCTATAAGATATATTTTAATATATTGAAGATCAATAGAGGAGAGGTATCTGTGAGGTCCAAAATTAAAATAGTTATGAAACCAGATGATGTTGATAAGAAGGTGAAATTAGTATATATTGGTCAGAAGTTACCAATCAACTTGGTCTGATGGAAGCTATGGGGTAAATAAAAAAAGGACTCATGAGAGTTTCATAATGTGCACAATGTACTAGGTAGAGAGTTGATTCAGTGAAATTATTTGATTGAATGGATGTATTTCCATGGATATAAAATAAGTTGGAATTCCCCTCACAAATATCGGGATAATAAAACTACCAAAAGCATTAGATTAACTCTACTATATTTTAGTAAGGTGGATCACTTGTGATATGTAATGTACTGAATCAATTTTAATTATCTTTTATTTCCTTAATAAAAGTAAGTTTATTTCTTATGTAGCAGTGGACTCAAGTATGAACCATGTAAACATTTGTTTTTTTGTATTGAAATATTTCATTCATTGTCCTTTGATAGTTTTTTTTGTTCATTCAGAGGTTTTTTATTACAGTGTTGTTATTTGGGTGTGGTGTATCTCACAATTTCTAGACACTATAGAATGGGTTCACATTAGTTATTTATTTACACCTTATAAGTTTTGGTTCCTATATTCTAGTGGTTTCATAAACAATTTCCATGAGGCCATTATATCCCCACTAATATGTTAAGATATGGAAAATATTCTATGTATGTATTTATTAAATTTATTATTTTTTATTAAATTTTTTATTGAATCTATCAATGTTTTATGGAATTTTATTTACATTTTATTATATTTTTTTGTTCTACTTTTTATACATATTAATTGTGTTTTAATATTGATTAAGTTATTAATTAGATTTGGGTTGCACGAGTTAGATTTAAATTGTATTTTATTATCTTTCAAAGTGTCGTGTTTAACACAAAACATTTTTCTATGAAGAATATTTTTCAATATTTAATGTTATGTGTACGCTCTGTATGTTTCATATAATAGTTTGATACCCTAATTAATTTTTATTTAACCTTTTTCTGTTTCATAATTTTTTTAGAGGAGTTTAATCATATTAATTATAACTTTTTTTATAATTATAATTTTTAATTTTTTAAGATTCAATGTCATGTGTCCAAAACATATTATGTGATGTGTTTGTTTTTTTCTAAGCATATATTATATTATTTTTGAATTATTATGTTATGTATATATTATTTTAATATTTTTCTATGAACCTTTTTAATTTTTTTTAGTATAACTCTATAAAAATTTTCACATATGTTTGAATCTTTTATATGGAATTATTTATATTTTTTATTCTTAATGTTTTTCTTAGCTATGTTTTTCAAATGATTTGTGTTTCTTATTTCCATATGTTATATGAACATTTATATACAAATGATTTTTTAAAATGTATCTTCAAATGAACATGATTAATGACTAAATATTAATATTCAAATTTCTTGTCAATATTTTTATAAACATGTTCCCCTAATAGTTGTATAAAATTTTTATGTGTCATGTAAATAGATATATTCTATGTGGAAATTTATATAAAAATGTTCTCTACCCTCTTTTTGTTCTGAATTTTTTGAATTTCATTTTACTTATGTTATGTGGTTCTTTTATTGTATATTATATATTTTTATATATTAATGATATATTGTATATATGTTCTATGATTTATATATATAATTATGTTTTTTGGTTCTTTTACTACATTTTATATATTTATTATTTTTTATACAAATGTTCTGTAAACTATACAATTATCTTTTGAGTAGTTATCTAAAAATGTTATTTGTTCAAAAAAATTGTTTCTATTCATTAAATATATGTATTTATTAAAAAATACCTTTTGTCTTTCATTTAGTAATTATTCACATTTTAAAAAATGTGGTTAATTAGTTGTATTTTTTAAAATGGGGAAAATTAGTCATTTTTCTCAAAATGAGACTAATTATCTAAATTTCTCAAAACACAACAAATTAAACCCCTTTCTCAAAATATGGATAATTACACATGTTTAGAAACATAACTCATTATCATCACCACATATCCTTATGTATATTTTTAAAAATCTGTGTAATGTAACTACTAATGTTTTAAGCGATACTAAATTTATCATTTATAGTGATATGTGAAATACATGTCACACCATACTCATGTAGTGCGGATATTTCATTATTCTATTAAAGTAGTCCTAAAATTTTATTCATGAATTGGATTATTAATTTTAATCACACACACTCATAATTTATTTCATGATCTATCCCTAATAAAACCCCTCTTTCATTAGTAGTGAATAAAACAGTGACATCAAAATCTCACCTCTAATAGGTCGTGGGTTGATGACTCACAATGAGGGAAAATAAAACACATAATGAGAGTAATTTCCATCATTTATCTTAGGAAATGAAAAAATTACCAATAAACACTAGCTCTATATATAAAAAACAACTCATAATCCCATAATAATGAGAGTAATGTTATATAGAAATATAAAACAATTTCTCGAAGGTAAATACCAGAAGGAATAGAAACTCCAACTACAACAAATCACTACATTGTGAGGTTGTAATATCCATATCGATCATTGAATCCATCTTAGATAATATCTATAAACAATATAAAGATACAAGAGTGATAATACAAGTATTTTGAGTAGGTTACTCGCTATATATTATGATTTCAATATTGGAGAAGTATACTAAAGACTTGTTAAAAATTAGTGAAACTGAATCCTTAACTATCCCAGGTCAACTACATCCCATATCATTAAATAATTTCTCACCAAATACATATACAAGTATAATGGCATAATAATCATAGAAAATATATCAAATGAAGGTACCCCATTCCAACTTCACCACTAATTTAGAGGCCCTTACGTCTCAACAACAAACATCTTGGTGCTCTCATCCCTTCCATATCCATATCTCATAACCATATATATCATCAATGTACCACATAAAATTACCACAACCACATAAAAAATACCTCATACTACATAAACATCAACATGTAACTACATAACCGAAAAACATTTCATCTGCACCACATAACCACAACTCTACCACCCAACCACATCTCTTTTTAATAACCACAAAACTACAACACAACTATGTAACCACACTATGAATGTAATATATATTAGAAGAGGGGGATTATTTGACCATATTTTTCAACCAAAACCTAGATTTTGGGGTATCATTGTAACCTAAAACCTCATATGGGCATTGGTCCCGTTACCTAACTCGGGTGGTGGTGTGTAATAAATAAATAAACATAAGATGATATATAGGTACACACAATATCAACCTAAGGTCCAATTATTATTAAAAAACCTCAATTACCACATCACATCCTCATATCACTATATCCACAAAACAACAACAACAACTACCAGTAGACACATAATAAGTCAAGACCCCAACTACAAACTAATCTCATAGCTTCTTCTCATTTCAAATAATTACTTTTTTTAAATTATTCATTTACTAAAGGCATTAATTTCATTATACTTTCTTAATTATTAAAACCTATTAATTTATATAAACCACTTTCAACCTATAACATAATTTATCATTCCCATTCATTTACCACTTAATATTACCAAAACAATAAAATTATTTTGTATTTAATAAATTAAACAACCAATATTTATTTTATATTATATAATTATTCATTTATAAAATAAATTCCATATCATGAAGAAACTTATAACATCTCTGAATTTCAATTTATTATTTTTAAATATTATATGGAATTATTACGAGAGTAGGCATTGAGATGACATGTGATTCCGAGGCCTCGAGTTCCTAGAAGAATTTCATGAAAAAAATATTAAAATATTAAATAGATGGAATGCACAGTTTTCCTAAAAAAGTGGAATAAATTCTAAATGGGTGTCCAGATCAAAAATCTGAGGGCTTTATTACATTAAGAGCAACAACTTTACCATAGACAGGGCCTAACATCGACTGACATGGGTCGACTGAGAAAAGTAATTTTTGGACATTTAAATAAATAAAATAAATAATTTTTTATTTTATTTAATGTTACATGGTGACACAAAAATAATTTTCTTTTTAATAAACTTTGTTAGAGGATTCAGTATTATCATCATAACCCTAGAATTCCTCTAAAAGGATGAGAATGAGATCTCTGTAATGAATGTTAGCGGATCAAGGATCGATGACGATGCGACCTATATTCTTAGTCAACAAAGGAACAAAAGTCTAGGTATGAAATTGTTTTCTTAATGATTTTCCCCATTATTATAATCAATGATGAATGTGGATTAACCAACTAACAAGTTGACTAGTGGTTTGATAACTCTTGAAGGATGGGTTTGTTTGCAGGGATTTGAGGGGAGATAAATATGTGTAAATATTTTTTCTTCATTAATCCTTATAAAAAGGACGAATCAAGGCCGAAAAAAACAAAGGCCTAGATCCTTTATTTAGATGTTTTTTCCTTCTATCCCCCTACAATTTCAAGAATTCTTCATTCATTGTGGGATATGAATGGAGGATCGTTGTGAATTTGATTCATGGTGTAACAATCCAAGATTGAAGATCCGACCTCATGAAGACACAACAAAGGTGCAAGGACAATGATGCAAAACAATTTTTCCAGGATGGAAGTGCATGACATTGCGGGAAATGGAACATAGCGGTAGATAGGGTGGTGGATCTAGTCAGTCCAAGAAGACGGCAAGGAAGACAGTAAGCTGCTGGCTAGCCGGTTGGTGGAGGTGGAGCATGACACGACAGAGTGGCTATGTGGGAGCCCACAATGGCGATGAGGCTGTGGGTAGGTGGAGCATGCATATGGGGTGACATTGACAGATGGACATGGTGGGGTTGTGAGGGGGATGCGGTGAGGCGGCAGCGTACGTGGAGGGATAGAGACGTGGAGCCCACAGTGGTAACGAGGCCACATGGAAGATAGAGACGGAGGGTCGACCGTGTGGGATGCAGTGTGGCACCACATAGAAGAGAGGGGACGTGATTGAGGTGGACCACATGCAGCGGACCAGACCGGCCCGTGTGCATGTATTCTGGAACAGAGGAGTTGTGCCCCTCCAGTGGCGCAGTGGGTTGGACCCAGCAGTCTAGCTGGCCGTGCTGGATCAGTTCATGTCAACTGATGGGTCGAGCCAGGTCTGATGGGTCAGACCGAACTCAGGTCAGAACCTTTTATGAAACAACCCTAACTTTCAAACCATGTGTCCATTTTACAAGACATTTGAGACATTGGGACCCTTGAAACAAGAAGTTACTTTTCAGATACTCTATGTGAGTTTTCGTGGAAGTGTACATATAACCTAATGTCTTGAGGAGTAGGTTCTCCTGGAATGAGAACACTACAAGTGGAATGCTAGAAGTGGAATCCTGTGGCAGGCTGTGATTTAGAGACTATGTGACTTTGAGACTATGTGACTTTGAGACTATGTGACTTTGAGAGTTCGTGACTTTCTGAGACTACATGACTTAACAAGACAATGTGACTTATAAAGACTATGTTTATTACTAAAACTACATGTATTATTGGGACTGAGTGTCTCATCAACACTATGTGTCTTATTGATACTGGGTGTTTTTTGGATTACGTATGATAATCCTGTTTTGCATACTATAGTCCTATACCTCTGTGAGCTAAATATGTATCTTCTTTGTGGTATACTTTGTGTATTTATTTGTGGTATAATTCATGTATTTATTCATGATATAATTTGTGTATTTATTTTTGTTATACTTTGTGAATTTCTTAGTGGTATTCTATTGTGGTTTAGGGGCATCCTACTAAGTATTATTTTACACAACCCTACATGGGCTTTGCCCGCACGTGTCATGTCTTGTGCAGACGATCAATGTTTTGATGGAGTCCTAGGTGGAACCGGACCAGGTGGTTATTAGATATAATAGAAAGTCAAGGTGTGCTCCTACGACTTCATACATCTTTCTAGTACCTACCCTTCAGGTAGGGTTTTTTGTGGATGAGTTTTAGGAACTTGTACTTTCACTTTTCTAGACTCCTTTTAGGTGGGCATGTATTCCAGACCTATTTACTTTCCAATTTTCTACTGTCATACCCTATTGTTGGTATCTTAGTGGTATGAATACCTGTTTAATTAGTGTTTTACAATTAATTATTTTGGGCTTGTATATGTGTGCGTGTGTACAAGTACTTAGGAAATTGCCTACCATTTGTGGGATATTCCTACTCGGAGCTGGTCGTCAGCCCCTGGCCTATTAAAGTAAGGCTTGGGGTAGTCATGAGAAGAGACCCTATGGAATGGGTCATGATATAATGGTATCATAGGAGGTCAATTATACCTAAATGACCAAGATTATATGAGATTGGTTTGGGGTAACAATGTTAAATGTTTCAAGTTCATCTTTGAGGAAAGGGAATCCAGTGTTGGGGAAATGACCGACATATAAATACACCAAGACTTTGAATTTTTCTTTTCAACTCAGTACATGAAAAAAATGGTTGTAGGGAAAACAATGGTACATTCATCATATAGGATTTGGGTTTGTTCTCATGCCCTTCTTGAGTCATCTCACCAGTTATACTCTATTTACCATGATATATATTATTATATTTCAGGACACCTCCACATAGATAGCCAGTTGGAATTATATTTCATGATCATGAAGATGATTCTCCTAGAAAAATGGCATTATTTTATGGACCTATACTAGATATAGGACCTCCTGGTGGTTTACCAGTGATAACACCACCTATTAACCAGCATTTACTACCGGTGCTACTAGTTGAGGATACATATAGGCTGAGTGCATTGAATGAGTTATAGAGGAAGAAACCTCCTAGTTTTTGGGGTGAGACATACCCCTAGGTAGTTTAGGATTGGTTGGAGGTATTTACATGTGTCTTACACCGTGTGAGGAAGCCTTCCAACTAGGTGGTATTCCAATTCATGTGTCTTCTTCAGGGTTCAGAGGGGCGATGGTGGGGCTTAGTGACCTAGAAACACAATAAGGTGACTCTCTCTTGGGAAGACATCAAGTTTATATTTAGAGAGAAGTTATTTCTAGATATATTTTCCTCAGTTCTTATACAGGAGATTCTGCATCTGTGGTAGGGCAGTCAGACAGTGGCAGAGTACTCAACGATATTTACAGATATTTCTCAATACTCTATAGATATGGTACATGACCTATTCTTCAGGGACCAGACCTTAGAGTAGGGATTATTATAGTAGATTAGGTAATCCATGATATTCCTTAGCATTCCTACATTTGTTGGGGTATTGGAGAGAGCTATGCTAGTGGATAGCTTTCTAGCAGAGCAGACACCGGTTGTGGGAGCTACCACCGAGCACCAAGTAGCTGAGTCTTTGGTAATAAGTAGTTGAAAGGATTTTTAGTAACCCAATTAGGTGAATAGATCTAGGGTATGACCCTGGGACCTTGGATTAGTGGTTTGAAGCTCCCAGGGTAGAGTGGGTCAGCTGAAGGACAGATTGTGTTACTCATGCAACGATCATGGACATCTGGCTCGGGATTGCCCAAAATGTCAAATGACCAATTAGGAGACGATCGGGTGACCACCAAGAAAGAGGAGAAGGTAGGATAAGGGTGGTATGTATAGTGGAATATGTGGAAGAGGAGAATACATGGCAGTAGAAGGTGGGTAGAGGTTCTACGTATTACCAATACCACCCCCAGGTGGTCCATGACAGGATCAGGGAGTTGTTGTACATGGACGAGGGCAACTTTAGGTGATGGAGGCTTATGAACCTAAGGCTCAGGGGACTATTATTGGTATAATATGTTTATTTTCCACCTTAGATGCAGTTTTGATAGACACAAGTTCCATTCATTCTTTTTTTGCCAAGACCCTTATTCGAGACTTGGAGATTCTGGTGGAATCATTGGCCTAACCCATACACTTAAAGAATCCTACATGAGTGGATTCACTGATCACACAATAATTCCAATAGTGTTAAATTACTTTTGGAGGCAAGAGTTTTGGTTGGGATTTATTGGTAGTGGCATTGAGGCCTTACAATGTCATTATCGGTATGGACTAGTTATCAATAGTCCTTGCTCAGATTTACTGTTTTTGGCATAGAGTGCAGTGTGTCCATGGTGACGGGACCAGGTTTTACTTTGTTTGTGAAAAGGAAATGCATGCAGTACAGGATGGAATCACACATAATAGGGTGAATCTAATCACCCATCAATTGGATTTCCTCACCCTTGGTGCAGTGGATGATATGAGTCCTCAGTTTCTTGCAGTGGTGACAGAGTATGGGGACGTCTTTCCTGATGATATTCCAGGATTACCTCCTCATAATGAGGTAGAATTTTGCATTGATCTATACCCCAGTATGACACCAATATCTAAAAATGATTATTGGATGGATCCCACAGAGCTTCATGAAATGAGGGTACAGTTGGAAGACCTACAGAGGAAGGGATTACTGAGACCCATTATTTCACCTTGGGTAACCCCAGTTTTTCTCCAAGAAGGTAGATGAGAGATTGAGGTTATGTGTGGAGTTTTAGTGCCTAAAACAAGAGAACTTGATGAAAAATTATCCACTACTGAGGATAAATTAACTCTTTGATTAGTTGAAAGGGGCGCGGTGGTTCTCAAAGATAGGCCTTAGATATGGCTATCACTAGCTTTGAGTACGGGATTGGGATATACCGAAGACAACTTTCAGGCGTCAGTATGACCATTATGAGTACTTAGTGATTCCATTTACCATAAAAAATTCCCCATCAGTGTTCATGGGAATCAGGAACAAGATCTTCCAGCCTTACTTAAACCAGTTCATGGTGGTCTTCATTGATGACATCCTAGTGTACTCGATGTCTGAAGTGGAGCACATGATACACTTAAGGATGGTCCTGGATATACTATGAGATCTCAAACTTTATGGTAAGATCTCAATGTGTCAGTTCTATATAAAAGAGGTCCATTTTATAGGGCACATCATTTCAGAGGCCGGAGTTGCGGTGGATCTAGCGAAGATTGAGGTGTTGCTTGCTTGGGTGCCACCCAAGAGTGTTACTGAGGTACAAAGTTTCTCTAGTATGGATGGGTACTATTATAGGTTTGTAACTGAAATTTTTATAGTATTATAACCCTTGACCACATTGACATGAAATGGTCAGCCATTCGTGTCGACAGAGATGTTCCAGGAGAGTTTTGAATGGTTTTGGGAGATATTGACGAGTGTTCCCCTCTTGAGATTTCTAGAGGAGGGTGTTGAGTATGTAGTATTATGCGATGAATAAAAAACCGAGCCTGGTTGTGTCCTGATGTAGGGGAAATCAGTGATTTCCTATGGTTCATGACAGTTGAGACCACATAAAAGTACTATGTGACCCATGATATTGAGTTAGGAGCGGTAGTATTCACATTGAAGATATGGTGACACTACCTGATGGGTGAGAGATTTATCATCTAATAAGAACACAAGATTCTCAAGTATATCTTCTCTCATAAGGATCTGAAATTGAGATAGAAGTGATGTATAGAGTTCCTCCAGGACTGTCACTTTGAGATTTTCTATACTTCTAGGAAGGGGAATGTGGTGGAAAATTCTCTTAGTAGGAGATTGAGTTCCTAGTTACTAAATGAGGTGTCAGAGTATTTAGCCTCATTAAAGATATCTTTTATGGATGGAGATGGTGCCACTTACCTCCAATTAAGGGTTATCACCCATCCACTTTTACAGCGAGTTAGGGAGGCACTACTCAAAGATTCCGGTTGTGAGATTTTATGGTATCAGATGTCCAAAGATTATTCTCCTGATGGATATTTGAACGGTGGGGAGCACATCAATCTTTTCAAAGGAAACATAGTGGTATCAGTGGCTTAACAGGATAAAGTATTGAGGGAGTTCCATAAACCCCTTTGGTGGTATATCTAGGCATGGAAAAGATGTTCCAGGACCTTGGATGTCAGTTCTAGTGGTCGAGGATGTAGAAGGAAATGGAAGAGTTCATTTCTAGATGCCTCACTTGTCAAAACGTGAATGATGGGCACCAAGTTTCAGTGGGTTTGGATCAAACCCTTGAGGTTCCAGAGTGGAAGTGGGATGTCTACCATGTATGTCTAGGGGGTAAGATACCATCTCGGTGATCGTTTACTGACTCACTAAGTCAGCCCACTTCCACGTGATTTGGGAGAAGAGTTTAGTAGAGAGAATGTGACACCTCTACGTGGAGGATATATTTCGAATCCATGGAGTCCTATTGATGATATTCTAAAACATTGATTCTCTCTTTAGAACCCAGTTGTGGAAGAGATTACATGAGGTTTTTGAGACTCAGATATGCTTGAGCACATCTTTTCACCCAAAGATGGATGATCAAACTGACTGGACCATACAGGTTCTAGAGGACATGATACATTCTTGAATCCTAGATTTTGGCCATAGTTGGGAGGGCCACCTACCCCTGGTGGAGTTTTCATACAATAGTAGATTTCATTCCACCATTATTGTGTAACTGTTTGAGGCCTTTTACGGGCAACCCTACAGATCACCACTTTTCTGGATGGACCCAAGAGAGTCAGCACTCATGGTCCCAAAGTTGGTATGGGTGACTACAAAAAGGTGTTGGTCACCCATGAGTTGATGGAGACTGTACAGATATGTCATAAGTTTTATGATGATTTATGATGGTGGCCTTTGGAGTTTGAGTAGGGAGACCATGTGTTACTTAGGGTCTCACCTCAAACCAAGATACAAATATTTGACTGGGGTAATAAGCTATATATGAGGTTCATCAACCCTTTCTAGATACTACGCAGAGTTGGTGAGGTGGAGTACCACTTAGATCAACCTCCACAGTTAGAGAGGGTGCATGACATCTTCCATGTTTCACAGTTGAGGAGATACATGCATAATCCATTGCATTCCATTGGCTAGGGTGAGATGGACATTGATTATGGGGAGACTTTTGTGGAGTGCCCAGTGAAGATTGAGGATCGATAAGAGAGGATCCTTCATGGGTGGTTGAATTCCCTACTGCATGTTCCGTGGTAGAATGATAATCTCTAGGAGGGAACATGGGAGAGGGAGGCTCATATTCATGCTCAATACCCTCATTTGTCTGTATAGACTTTTGTTTTAGCTTTCAAGGATGTAAATCCCTAATATGGGTAGAATGAAACATCTCATAATTTTCATTTATTGTTTTTAAATATTATATGGAATTATTACGAGACTAGGCACTGAGACAAAGTGTGATTCTGAGGCCCAAATTTCCTAGAAAAATTTCTTCAAAATATTAAAATATTAACTAGAATTTGTATGAAATTTTCTTAAAGAAGTGTAATAACTTTTAAATAGGTTCCCGGATAAGAAATATGAGGGCATCATTGCATTCAAAGAAGCTAACTTACCTTAGGTGGGGCCTAACAGCGACCGACGCAGGTCGACTATGAAATGTAATTTTTGAACATTTAAAGAAATAAAATAAATGAAGTTTTATTTTATTTATCACTACAGAGTAACATAGAAACATTTTATTTAAATAAATTTTGTTATAGAATTTAGGGTTATTGTCAGAACCCTAGAAATCCTCTAAAAGGTGGAGAAGGAGCTCTCTCCAACAAATGTTGGTGGATTGAGGATCAAAGATGATGCGAACTTCATTATTCATCAACAAAAGATCCAAAATCTAGACAAGGAATTTTTTTCTTTGTGATTATTTCCCCATTCTTACCATCAATGAAGAACACGGATCAACTAACTAATAGGTTGACCCACAGTTCAATCGTTCTTACGGGATGGGCTTGATTGCTGGGATTCAAGGGGAGATAAATCTGTGTGATTATTTTTTCGTTAATCCTTCTAACAACTATTAATTTAGACCAACATAAAAATAGGCCATGATATTTTCTTCAGCTGTTCTTGTGCATTCTGTTCCCCCTCTAATTTCTTGCGTTCTTCATTCTTCACGGGATACTAATGGAGGATCGTTTCACCTTCGATTTGTGGTCCAACGACCCGAGATCAAAGATCTGAACTCATGATGATTCAGAGAATGTTTGAAGATAATTAGGTGAAATAATTTGGATGAGATGGTAGCATACGAAGGCATGGGAGGTGGCCGAGGTGGAAGCTTCGGTCAGTCCAGGAAGATGACAAGGCACATGGCATGCCACCCGTTGGGAGGTCGACGGAGGTGGGGTGTGGCACGGAGGAGCGGCTACGTGGGAGACCACAGAGAAAGTGATACCATGGGTTGGTGGGGTGTGAAGAAGTGTAGGCATAAAATTTGGTACATAGAGGGTCCATGAGTGGGGAACGACGAGGCAGCCACGTACGTGGCGGGGGAACCACATGGAGCTCGTAGTGGCAACAAGACTGTAGGGCAGGTGAAGACGGAAGGCCAATCACATGGGATGTGGTGCGCCACCACATTAAGTAGAGGGTCACACGGTTGGGGAGGACCATGTGCAGTGGACGAGACCGTCCAACATGTGTGTGGGCCAGACAAGACTCGGGTCAGACATTTTTATGAATTCATCTATAACATTCAAGATGTGTGTCCATTTGATGAGCCGTTTACGACATTGGGACCCTTGCGATGAGACAGTCCTTTTTAAATAATATAAGTGACTTTTTTGTGGAAGTGTGAATATGAACTAATGGATTGAGGAGTAGGTTATCTTGGAAAGAGTGCACTATGAGAAGAATCCTATGGATGGTTGTGATTTTGAGACTATGTGACTTTGAGACTACGTTACTTTTTGAGACTACGTGACTTACTAAGACTATGTGTCTTATCAAGAACATGTGCTTTACCATGACTACATGTCTTATTGGGACTGAGTGTTTCATTGGGACTATGTGTCTTATTGATACTGGGTGTTTTTCAGATTTTTTATGATAATATTGTTTTGAGTACTATAGACCTACACCTCTGTGAGCTGACTATGTGTCTTCTTTGTGGTATACTTAGTTTATTTATTTTTGGTATAGTTTGTGTATTTATTCATGTTATACTTCTTTTTTTTGGGTATACTTCATGTATTTATTAGGGTCATTCCTTTGTGGTTCCAGGGTGTCATGCTGAGTATTTTTTTACTCACCCCTACATGGGCTTTTCTCGCTCGTGTCATGTCTTGTGTAGATGATCGACGCTTTGATAGAGTCCTAGGTGGACCCAGACCAGGTGGTTCTTAGATAGACCAGAAAATTGAGGTGTGATCCTATGACTTCATACAACTATCAAGTACCTACCCCTCAAGTAGTGTTTTCTACAGATGAGTTTCATGAACTTGTACTTTCACTTTTCCAGACTCCTTTTTAGATGGGATTGTATTCTGGTCCTATTTACATTCTAGTTTTCTACCATCGTACTATGTTGTTGTTATCATAGTGGTGTGATTTCTTGTTTACTTAGTTTTTTACATTTCGACATTTTGGGCTTGGACATGTGTGTGTTTGTACAAGTACTTAGGAAAATGCCTCCCAATCATGGGATATGCCTACTCGGTGCTAGTTGCCAGCCCCTAGCCTATTGGAGGCGGGCATGTGGTAGTCATGACATGGTACCTTTAGTATGGGTCGTGAAAAAACTAGAACATAATTACCACACCAATTTTACCACACCTCCACACCAATATGCATCACTTACTACAACAACCATATCCAAATACCACAAAAAAATACACTTCAAAACATATTCTTATAAAAAATTAAAAACTCATACCAAAACCTATTCCACAACCATAATAAATCAACAAGATGAATCTAAATAAATATAAAAAAAGAAATATCATTAATTATTGATTTTTTAAAGAATTTATTAACTCATGATCAATCTAGAAATATAAAATAATCAATTTTAGTTTTCCTCTTACATTATTATATCACTATTTTTCATTTAGATGAATAGTTCAAAGTATCATTCAACACATTAAAAAAAGTTAAATCACAACAACATGCTTAACACATTGATTAATAAATAACATAAACAACAATAACATGAGAAAACATAAGGTCAATTCCAACTCCTTACCCAAATAAAACTAGATCATGATAAATCTACATCAATATAGTAAAATTTTAGAGAGAATGTGAATCACCTATCTGAAATGAATCTCAAAGAACACAATATTAAAAAATGGGTGAAATAAATGATAAAATACCCAAAAACTCAAATCGATCCTCCAATAAACCTATAACACATAAATCCATCATTAATCCTCCATAAAATATATTTCAAAAAATTAGCACCATCCACTACCATAAATATTTGATAAACAAAAGCAAGAGAATTTAAAGAGAAAAGAAATATAGGGGAACCTAAAACCATAAGGAATGAATCTTATGAGGTCAAGGGATTAAATATCCACAAGGGAATCTAAATTCTTCAAGATGATAACCCATAACCACTTAAGGATCAAGAGAAGACAAGGGAAAAATGAAAGGATAGGGATGGAAAAATTAATCATAAAACCATGGGTGACAAAACCTTGACATGGCAAGACTAAACCATGACATCGTTTAGCTCGGTTTATAATTATGTAGAAACCGTGAAATTTAAAATGAATCCCATTAAATATTTATAACTATTTAACTTTCTTGAACATTCCTCAATTAAACCATGATGTAACCATATCAGACCTTGTTATGGTCCTTTGATCCTGCTTTAGAACCACAGATAAACCACAATATAACATCCAAAAAACTGCCCCATTTCACACCATGATGAACAAAACAATAATATTACTCCATCCCTGGAGAATCAAGATCACATTCTAAAAACCATGATCATAAAAATGAGAAATCCACAAAAACCATATAGTAGTTTACAAACATTAAACAATACAACCCAAAAATGTATATAATCTTACCCAAATTACACATCACCAAAAAATAGATAGCCACCATGACCATAGATACAACTATCAAAAACCCATGAAAACCATGATGTGATGAAATTCAAACCATAATGCATTTTCATAAAAGATCCCCAAATCCTTATATTCACTAATAAAACCCTCCAAAGTTTATTCTGTCATCTACAACAACTTAAAAAAATTATTGGACTAGTCTCTAAATTAGATACCACTGAAATTATTCTTATCCTCATGAATCAAAACAAAACTCAAAAAAATAAAAAATCCTTGGAATGAAAGCAACCCATGAGATAAATCTTAACTAGGAATCCCACTATCAAAATGACTAAAACACTACATAAAAGATAAGGAACAACTTCAATAATATATATTAATAAATTATATCAACATCACTATAAAAATCAAGAATATGAAAACAATTATGAATAGTGATCCCACAACTGTGACTATTACTCCTAGATACATTCCTCCAAGCCACCATGCATCCACATGACATAAACAAAAGGAATAATTAATCTTTGTAAAAAATTATCCTAATGGAATTGAATAAAAATATTACATTAAACTAAAGTTTAATCCTCCTCATTATCCAACTCACCAAAAAACTGACATGGGATATATCATGAAGCCATCTCAGAAGCTGA
This sequence comes from Viscum album, assembly GCA_963277665.1. Classification (NCBI taxonomy): domain Eukaryota; kingdom Viridiplantae; phylum Streptophyta; class Magnoliopsida; order Santalales; family Viscaceae; genus Viscum; species Viscum album. The sequence goes on along the minus strand of OY728133.1, from coordinate 606,533,949 downwards.
AAAATATTGAGAACATCATCAATTAGATCTATTTAAGTAGGAATCATAGAATGACAAGACACCTATACAAATCAGGTTAACACTTCTAATGGTCTAATTAATCAAGGAAAAATATTATTACCTCTTCCAAACCCATGTTTACGACATGGGGAAACCTCCAGAAACACATGATCCCCAACCTCAAAGTCTAAATGACTTATCTTTTGAATTGTATATGAATTTTAATTCTTCTAAGTAGATTTCATATTATCATGAATTGCTTAAATTTTCTCTATCATGATATAGACCAAATATAGTCCAAGAATATTAGATTATCCAGCCTCAATCTAATATAATATATATTTTTAAGGAAAATCATTCAATTCCTTGAATAGAACTATACCAATAGAAGAGTGATATCTTTAATTATGAGATAACTCAGCAAACGGTAAATGAACTACCCAATAACATAAAAAATAAATAACATACACACTTTAAACATTTAATCAGGTTTGTAAACCATTTGGAACATCTACCTATCCTTCTTATAATGAAAATACACTATAAGTCATATCCAAGGGCTAAATCATGTTACATATAATTCCAAACATGAGAGTAAAATAAGGATCCTGATAAAATATAATCATCTTTAGAACCCTATTAATCATATTCTCCTCCTTTATATAGATCCTCTCCCATGAATCCATGAAATTTGACTCTATGATGGCTAAGAAATGAGTTGAATTTGTTATTTTTCCACAAATATCCCAACTGAACCAAATCCTCTCTATGCTTGAAATAAACTGGTTACACAATTCAATGATATGTCCTCCCATTTCCACTATGTAAAATAAAATGGTTACAAAATACCAATTGAAACTCGATTATTGATCTTTAACAAATGGAAAACCAAACATTAATACATGAACTCCAACACTAAAATCTACATCCCTGTGACCAAAACTTCCACTTCAAGGTATGATATATCTAATGGTTATGTTCTATAAATCCTTATATGTATATGATTTATTTTATTTATATCATATTGTGTGATATAGGGTATGTTTTATTGTAAAATTTACATGAAACTAATTCATATAATATGCCTTGGTTTGGTATATCATATTGTGTGGTATAAGAATATGACAATATTTCCTTTATCTATATAGCATTCTATGATATAAAATATCATAAGTGTTGTGATATATATCAATTGTATTTTATGACTGGAGATATGGTAGTTTAATGTTAAGTGTTAATATTTGGGCCTTGTTCTATATAGACTACAATTATTAAAGATATTTCATGTAAACAAATGATTAAGAGAATCAAATGAATACATTTAAGTATTAAATGCATGAATGAATGATGGTTTAAAAATTATTTGTAATCACATTCCATTACTATAATGTTATGAACAATAAATAAAATGTTATTAATGGTTAGGAAGAATCATTAAGGCATATATAAAGAGGCCATTCCATGAAAATAGAATCCTTTGTGAATCTGATCCATGTTGGATTCTCCCTACACTGAAGCTCTGTTCTCCGTCTTCCTTTACCATTGAGAGGTACTTGTATTGACCTAATTTTTTTAATTAAACCTTTTAAAATATTTTCAATAATATTTTATTAATTTTTCATGTGAAAAGATTAATTTTTATGGAATTTGAAGTTCTCAAGAAAATATGTAATATTTTTAAAATATATTATTTTTAGTCCTCATGCACATGAATGAAATAAAATTTTAATATCTCTAAAATAGAGCCCTGAATATATAATATATCATATTATTTTGAATTGGGGATGTGTATTTCTTCCTATAGAGGTTATAATATTTATTCAGATTTTTCTCCCTAGACTAGGCTCATTTGGGGTCTTTATTAAGATAATTGGTTATCTTAATTTTAAAATTATAAATAACACTTGGTCAATCTAATTTATAGATTTAAATCTTACTATGAATAAAAACCTAGGTAGGTTAGGGTTTGGATCATCACATTCATCAATGAGATGACATCAAATCCAATGAGAGATATTGAATTTTAAGCACTATTGATTCACTATCTAGGTGGGAATTTATTTTCAGATTTATACCGTATTATTCATGTGGTTGAATTGAATCCATGTTCTTATTTTTGTAAAAATTTGGAATTAATATAAATAATTATCGTTTATTTTTTTATTAATATATATTTTGTTTTAAAATTATTTAAAGAATGAATCTACCTAAAAGAATCAAGGTGGCTATATTTCCCGACCACCACCCTCTCCCTCCCCCCTTAGTCCTACCACTCAATTTGGATCACCACCATTGGCCAACTAAGGATAATGATATCTTATAAAAGACATCCATACCACCAATTAAATAATTTCCTTTTATCTTCACAATCATCATTTCACTTTCTACCTTGTGAGTGGATGAATCCCCATCAAACTTAGTAGTGGACATCAGTTTTAAGGGGAATTGACCTAATATGCGACAAAATCATGACATATCGATGAAGGAAGAATTAGAATAAGGGGATCAAGAAATGTTGTTATCATTTTGAGGTGCAAGGACCACTAATATATCATAATAAATAAAATTATAAGGGAACAAAGGTTATTTAATGGGAGGCTACAGGAAAAACTTCCTTAAGGTGAAATCTTTGATTTTTTGGCATGTGTTTGTTGGAAAAGAATGTTGAAAAAAAATCTAGGACCATGAAGACCCTACAAAATCCTGGAGGAGTGTTTCTGGATGAAAATAAAGGTGTTTATAAAGTTTTATATAAAATTGGAGTAAAGGAAGGATTTTTATTCATATCATGTAGGGCCTTATGCAAGTTTATATATTTTTAAATTTAGAAACAAAAGAGATCCATATTTTGAAAAAAAAGAATGATTCTCCCACAATCTAGGTAGACTTTCCTGAAAGTGGAGTTCCATAAATGCACTATGTAATTAGGGTTTCACATAATTAGCATGAACGTAGGTGAAACATTTTTTGGGAACAAAGTGTTTCATGATGGATTGACCCTATTTATAAACTAGGTGTTAATCCATCATTATGGAAGGAGGAAGACTAAAGAAGTGGATACAATATTTTTTTTTCATGTAATACATATGAGATTGTATTTATTACACATAGAAATTTTACATGACCATCAATTTTGTGTAGAAATAATGTTTATTTTTGAGAGAAAGTGTTTGTGAAAACATGAGTTATGATAAAATAAATTGTACACAATAAGGGAGTTACATGAACCTCAATATAATTGACCAAAATATCAATTGTAAATTGGAGTTCATAATTTGGATGAAATAAGAGATTTATTATACAACAATTTAAGTGTAATTAAAGTTTATTTATCATTTCAAAAGAATATTCTAAAGGAAAAATGTGTTCACTTTAGTTGAGGGAGAAGCGAGTTATCAAATTGTGAGAGATAAGTAAGCTCTCAAATTGAATGGTTGTAAAATAGAATGGAAAATGAGTCTACTATAAATAATAATAACATATTATTGGTTATGGTACATTGAAAAATAATTGTTGTATGCTTCTTGGACTAGCCCAATACAGGTTAACTGGGTAAACATTTATTGTGTCCCTATTTACTTGATCTATTAGTTCTGATGTAAGGGAGATAAAATAGTTTTTAATAATAGTGGAATAATATTTTTTCAAGGGACATTTAAAAGAAATTGACACACCCTTATTTACACCCAATCAAGGTATTTACCTTATTTGGGGGAAATAGAGGTGGCATTGATAACAGTTAGTCGAAGGGGTGACACTACTGATGTAGAGACCCGTATCTTGACGTACATGGACATTACATTACTTTTTCGGAATACTTAGTACATAACAAAAACACACACACAAGGATCGTAATAGTTTAGTGTCTTTGGAAACTCGGAATATAATCTTCTAATCGTGGTGAAAGATCTTCAACATCTCCCATAAAGATCTTCCCTTTTTTTACATAAAACCTTTCTTTATATCCTGGGGAAAAGAAAACATAAAAGGGTGAGCTCAAATTCTCAGTAAGGGTAAACAAAAGAAATATCAATCACATCATATTCATAAGAACATAACATTTTGGAAATCTTAACCTGCAAAAGAGAGCATAATTTCATAACATGGGATAAATCATGGTAGTGAAATTTAATCACAATAATCATAACTTAAAACATTAAACTTTGTGGCATACACACATAATCATAGAGAATCGTTTCTTATTAGTCAAGACTCATTGCCAAGACTATCTTAGTGGACAAAGTCCATTTCTGAACCGAGTCACCCTCGTTTCAGTCCTGTTTCACTGAACCGGTATAACCTACCATTCCAGCCATGTCTATCTCATGAGATATAAAATCTTTACCCAATGCATTGGAGGGAGATATAGGTCCCACCCATCTCATAATGATACCATTCTTATGTGTGCCACAAAATCATAAATCATACATCATTGCATAACCCATGTAATAAAAATGGGAATCTTAAACATCGTGACATCATAAAACAATTCATATAAGATAAAGGAATTCAAAAAAATAATTCCATCATAATATAATCAAATCAATTTAATAATAGGGATAGAAACAGAACCCTTTATTATCTTAGATGGAAAATAATTTTGATAAAACACTTGAACTTCATTCTTGAGGAAAATATCATTTCTACTTCAAAAATACTTTTCCTTTCTTAACATGTCATACAATTTCAAACTAAAAGAAGTTGATTAAAAATAAACTTGAAAACTTTAAAAGGAATATTCTTGGAAATAATGTTTTAAAAAATCCATTCATGCCGTATAAGTTAAAAAAACATTCTTTGTACTTTTCTCGGAAAAGTCAAAAAGTACCTCGTATGAAAAACGACAAAATATTCATTTCATATTATTTACTAAAAACTCACCGAAAGGTAAAATTGGATTTAAAAAATTGTACGTGGATTGAAATAATATTACATATTGAGGAAACATGGATGTGGATGATAAAATACACCCCAGTAAATACCAAAGTATAAACAATCTCGGATAAAATGAGATTGTGATATATTCCCTTACCTTAGTTCCTTTTTTCTTCGTAAGTATCCGAACCTCCTGTATAATGATTTAAATAATGTTATTGACTTATTCCAGAATCATAATTATTTTTATGATATCATATATGGTCATATTCTTAGCTTCCTAGTAGTAATATTTCATTACTACTTGTTATTCGGGTGTTTATAAATTTTTGTTCTTATGCGTGTTTTGTCGAATAAATTCTTATTCTTCTCTTTAGGTTATATATACCTTATTTCCATAATGGTATTAGTGTAATATATATCATATTCATTCATTCAATTCATTTACATAATCATTATGAAATTAAGATCATGTAGAACGAGTCGCATCACATCGTGGAGACGGTATTCCGTACGTACGCATGAGTGATGATATCGTTCCTATGATCGTGGAATTGTATTGGAGTATATGTATACTATTTCAGAATCAATATCACTTTATAATAGTCATATATGGTCTTTACTTACACCATTATACCCATCCAAGTAAGGTGGTGGTGGAAAACAGATTACACCACGGCGTGGAGACGGTATTCCGTACGTACGCACGCGCGGTGATTTCTTTTTCCGTAGGATGGATAGATGGTGAAATAGGGTTGTTTCATACTTATAATAACATATCAGTATATGAGTGATACTAATGTTATTACTTCATAATTAAACAACTAAAGAAGAAGAAGTGGAAGAATAAATAAAGATGAAAGAATCGGTAACGGACATTACCTCTTCTTTGAAGTGCTTTTTTGAGACCTTCTTTTAGGGCACTAAAATTGGTCTTTGAGGAAGACCAGAACCTCTAGGATGTTGATAGTGAAGTGGAGAGGAGAATTGGGCAGGGTTTTTCCGAGCTTTAAGGCTCAAAGTGGTGTGAGGAAGAGAGGGAGGAGGTGCCCTTTTATAAGGGAGGAGAGGGGCACCTTTGGAATAACTAAAAATATTATTTTATTATAAAGTCAAGTTCGGTATTAAATAGCTTCAAATTGATTTATTTCGAGGCTAATGTGGGGATGGGTCGAAATACTATCATCCAATAGAATTTAGACAAGTTTAGGTTCCTATTTTAACCTTATCATTTAGATTTAACATTAAGTTAAATAATTTTACTTTTACCGTGTCTTCTTGTGTTCTTACACTATAAGGTTAATAAACTTACTATAAGAAGCCAAACGAACCCCAAATTGTTTATTATTAATATATATAACCTTATATAAGTCATTTTTCCCAACCTTAGATTTTTAGGAATAAAATAACAATTAATAATATAATATTTGTTTTAAAAACTATTTTATGTCAATTTTGACACTATTTAGTAATTGATTTTTTTGTGAAAATCATAACAGAATGATAAGTTCGAAGAAAGTTAATTAAATCAATACTAACATGTCATATTAACCTATAAAATTATTTTAATTCATAAAAAGTCTCAAATTATATTTATTTGGGTATTTATAACAGCAATTATGTCAATATTTTATTAATAAGATAATTACTGCATCATCGTTGTGTCATAAATAAATTAAATTATTTAATGTCTAAAAATTACAAATAAAATAAAATTATGTAGGAAAAGCTTTTTATCTTTCTAATGAATATTTATAGTCGAATTTATCTTATGTATAACCCCATATTAAAAATGTTTAATAAATAAACTTTGATTTTAACTCTTTTAACCCTTCTTTAAATAAATTAATAATAAATGTCCTAATCTAATCCAAGTGGGCCTAAATGGTCATATTTTATTAATAAGTTTGTTTTTGGTTGAATTAAACTTGTCCAATAGAATTAGGACATGTGTTAGGGTAATAATAATATCATTTCTACCCATAATTACCCTATTTACTTTTAACCGTGGTAAAAAAAGTAAAAAGTTACTATTCACCAAAAAATTATTTTCATCTCATTGAACCACATTTTACTTACTGACATCAACCGTGTCTCTCGGATTTTTGAAATTCCACTCACAGAAGCGGTAAAATTAAGTTTTATGAACAATTCAGTTTTTTTTAACTACCACTTAGTGGTTTCACTATTCATCAAAAATTGAACGTTTTCAGAAAAATACCAAAAATTAGGCCTAAGATATATTTGATATTATGAACTCAAAAATGATTTCTATTTTACCAAATTCAAAACATATCAGTTGCATTAATTAATTTAAAAATTAATTCTTGTCGTCAAAACAAATAGCGTGTTCTTAAGAGATAATAACTATCAAATGATTGACACTTGTTTATGTCTGGTTTAAATGTGAAATTACATCCAATGACCATCATTGTATTAAATTGTAAAAATATATACTTTAAAACCACTCAAATTAATAATTTATCATTATTAATTATTTTGATTGAAAAAGTTGTTTTTAATTAAAATTTAGTAATTTTCACTATTCATCAAAATATGAAAGTTATCTGAAGACCAAAATTTCACCCTAAGCTAATTTCGATATTACAAATCCAAAAATGAATTCCATTTTGAAAAATAAAATTACAAAATTTAAAAAAGTGGTTATTACTATTCATAACGGCTAGTTTTAATAATATTTTAATAGCATATTGTTGTTTAGTGAAACTCGTTTTTGGGTACTACACACGCTATCGAGGAAGGTCGTGATTGCGTGTAATGCAAGGCAAATCAAGGATGCATGTTGTGAAAGTTCCTTTTGGTGTAGCGTACAACACAAGACATTAGTGAAATTAAAAATAATATTTTTCATAAAATCTTGGGGTGTTACAATTGAGTCATGGTAGGTAGGGGATGTGCAGATGGTGAATGAAAGTTCTGAATTATAGGGATTCTAGTAAGGAAATCATAATAAAATGGAATGTATCCATTGATCAACCATTTTTTCTTGTATCAGTCTATGACTGGGGTTCCAAGGTAGGAATAACAATATCAAATGGTGTTTATCCATTGATAACACACTATGTTTATTGATAAATACAACTCAGGTTTTGTAGAGGTACACGCTTGGAAACTATGTCTATAACACATGGCTTATAGCAAGTAAGAAGATTATATGACCAGTAAACTACACAACCTTATATTCAATGGTGCATGCCTGACCAACCCTAAATTATAGAACACTATGTTACCTAAAAGACACATTGTGTAGGTTTATATGGAATTATTGAGTGATTTATATAGATTCCCAACTACTACTTGGGGCACATACACCATGCCAGTTGAAGCACATGTCATGTATGTTTTTTTATTTCGAGTATTCTATATATCTTCAAGATTAGGTTTTATAATTGGATAAAAAATAGTATATTATTAGTTTTTTACATGTAGATCATGATAGTGTGATCCCATTCACTATCATAGGCTATTTGAATTATGTTTTAGGTAGTTTGAGTACCTTATCTTGGTAGAGGTGATGATAAGTTTTTAGGAAGGCCCTTAGAGAAGGAATAGGTTTAGTACTCCCCTAACATCATACTTACATCAAGGTGTAGATATCCTATATGAGTTGTGGAGTTATTACCCAATATGTTTTGGGGAATGGATCATCCACTTTAGAGAAGGGTCTTAATACTCCCATAGAGATATATTCATGATAGGTAAAAAGTCCCCCATATGACTAATGGAGATCAGGAGCTCCCCCATGAGTCAGTTAGTTATTCCTCTATTCATTGGTTCTGTACACCCTTGATTGATATATTTCTCCCTTGATTAGTTGTGGGTAATCAATAGAGGTTGATACTCCCTTGATTGATATATTTTTCCCATGATGAGGCATGATTCATCCACTGTAGTTATTGATAGGTGGAATGGAAGTTATAGAAGATTATTATTTTAGGATTTATGGGTCTTATAATATACTATGCATTTTATTTGCCTTTGAGATATGAATTTTAATTAGATTTTAAACTTGGGACTACTTTAAAACATTGGTTGTCTCAATTTATAAATCATATATGGGTTTCTCATTATGACCTTGGTTTTGAGATAAATAATTGTCATGACCCCCTCTCCACTAGTTCCCCTCCTGGGATAGAAGTAAATATAAGGCGTGACCCTGATTCCTACCATCAATAGGCCTCAGGTTGGTGACAATCATTAAGGCTATAAAACACTTTAATGGGAGGTATTACACACAATATACTTCGATCATTACCTGTAACTTCTAAAAAGTCCATCAAACTAAAAAATAAATACCCCAAAATCTAATATAATAAGTATCCCACATGAATTATTATAAAATAGATGCGAACATATCTAAAGATAAAACAATTCCGATGACCCAATAATTTCATAAATATATATTATATCATTTTAGATGAATATTAATTACACATCATAATAATACATACCCAAAACCATAAAGATTTAGTATCATTGAAGACTAGATACACAATCATCTAATTTTATAAAATACATTCAATATTTACCATAATGTTCTTATCACATAGTAAAATCATTAGGAATATCCAAATTAAAAACATTCTTTATAAACCGGGGAAAGGAAACATAAGAAAGGGTGAGCTCAGATACCCAGTAAGGGTAAATATAAGAGATACTAATAAATTATCATAAGTGAGAATAAGATAAGCGTAAGGGTAATATAACTTAATCACAACTTATGAAAATCATACCCAATCAGTAAAATATCATAAATCATAAATCAAAGCATAAGTATTTTTCATAATAAAATAAATAAATCATAATTGTGTGAAATCATGAATAATCAATCATGAGCCATGAGAGCGTATCATAAGCATAAGACCTAATTTTTTTGAATACACACAAGTATAAAAAATCATTTCTTTATCCAGGGATCACTACCAAAACTATCATAGTGGATTGGGTTCACTCCTTATTCCATCATTTCCCTGGTCAAGGTTCACTCCCAAGATTATCTTTTTGGATAGAGACCCTTACTGAACTAGGTTCACTCCCCATCCCAGTCCTTATTATCTCATGCGATATCCATATTTACCCAATGAATTGTAGAAACATATAATTCTAGTCAATCCTATCACATAATCATAATCAATTCATATGTACAACAAAATATCACAAAATATTCATCATATAATCATATCATAACTCTGGTAAAGGAGACGAGTTGTATAAACATTTATTCATTTCATCATATCATAACCTGTGCGAAATAAAGGAGTTCTATACACATAATAGCATCATAATAATAAACCATACAAAATAATAATAATATTGGTATCATTGGATTGTATCCCCAATAAAATATAATTAACTTCAAAGGATTTTGTCATATATGAAAAATTCCTTTAAAATATCACTGAAATATCTCTTGAGGAAAATACCATTTTCATTTTGAAATCACTTATTTAAAATATAAAAATTTCCAAAATATTATAGGAAAATATTTCTTTAAAAATAACCATGTAAATTTTTAAATAAAGCTTAAAATTAAATAATTTTCATGATGGTTGGAAAGTCCATTCATTCTATATATGTTCAAAGAAAACATTCTTTTCACACATTTATAAAATGTCAAAAATGACTTGTTTGAAAACAATTTATTTAAAATGATTCCATTTTATAACTTTTTAAATAAATTCAGAGATAGTGAAAATGAACTTTTAAAAAAAATTATTTATATGAAAGAAATTTCATGAATCAATTTTGAAGAGTATGGACAGGGAAGAAAATGTTCACTGACCAAAGAGTAAATAAGGTTGACTTTTCTTTAAAAGAATTTTATAAATAATTTTATGTACAAAATAGGGGAAAATGGTACTAATATATAATAAAAATATAAATAACTAGAGGTTAAGAAAATATATGGGGTTTAAATTGTAGGAGTGATATAATTTCCCTCAAAGGAAATTTAGCATAGGTAATCCCAAAAAGCAATGAGATTGTACCATCAACCCCTTACCTCAAGTTCTATATTTCATTGTAAGAATTAAAATATCTTATATAATTAATATATATTTGTTTTAAATATATTACAAAACCATATTAATCCAAAACTCAATTTTTTTTATTCCTTTAAAATTTTAGATTATCCTTTTGTTAACAAATTCTTCATTAAAATGAACATTTATTTGAAAATTAGTATGTTTCCCATGCCTGTTTTGGTTTGAAGGATCAAATAACTATACCTTGGTCATGATTTCATCATATAAATAAATCTATTCATTAAATAACTATCATATTTATTATTAATATACACTTTTATAATTATTCATATAAAGAAATGATGAAAAATAGACCGCATCACTGCATGGAGGTGGTAGTCTACACGTACACATGAGTGATGTTATTATTTTAAAACAAATTAAAAGATAATATATTATAATTCTAGAAGAATAATTATGTCATAAATATCATATATAAACATTAAATACATCGTAATAAATATATGTGTGAGGCAGTTATTGAAAATGAATTATCTCTCTATGTGGATTTGATAGACCACACATACACACAAGATATACTTTCATTTACCATATTATGGAATGAAGGTATAAAATGGTCGACCCATCATCATAATAAAAATTTATTATTTTTAATATAATATATATAATTTTTTTATATTGGATACCATATCTTTATATGAGTTATAAGAATAAATAAAATTGAATGTATATGGTTAATAGATATACCTCTACATTGAAAAAACCTCCTTTGGAATACACATTAATCCTTGAAAGGTTGTTATTATCATTAAATAATTATATCTATGAACTGGGGAGGATTTTTAGAAGTTATTAAGGTAGTATTATCTTATATATAATGACCATAAAGTTCAAGGAAGATACAAGAGGTTGTATCATTTTATAGGGGAAGGAGATGACACATTTGGAATTTAAAAAAATATTAAAATATAATAACATATTACTAAATTAATGTGGTTCAAAAATTAAAAATATTTAAATATAGTATGGATAAGGTAAAAATAATCTTAACTAATCAAATTAAAGTAATAATTTTTTTAAATTTTAGACCTCATCACATAGGTTAACTCCCCGATAAACCATTTTTAACCCTAACTGTGGTAACCAAATTTTATTATTGTTACACTTCATTATGACAAAAATATAAGTTAAAATTATTAAATTATATTAATTATTATAATTAAAAATATGTAATCCATTTTAAAATATTCAATTTCTATAATTGGTATAAATTAATTTTAAAATAATTGTGTAAAATATCATAAAATTATTTTTAGACAAAATTCATTTTTAAACAAAAAAATCAGTCTAGATTCATTCATTTCCATGTAAAAACTATTAAATGAATGTTAAAATATTTGAAAGAATATTTTATCTAAAAATTTAATTAAAATAATTCATTAATATAGATTAATTTAATTTATTATGATAAGAAACATGATGTTCATAAAAATAGTATTTTAGAAAGATATCTCTTTTTACATTTAAATGATCTTAATTTAATTTATTACAAATTAAAAAAATAATGAATTTATTTTATACATATATAAAAAATAATGTTTCATAATTTATTTAGTCTTACTCATAACCTCCGATGTAATGACTTGATGATAACCTTGAAAATAAATAATAATATTTTAATTATATATCACAGTTCGTTTAAACTCTATGTTGTGTGTAAAGAAAGCTATCAAAGAAATAAAATTTATTTAAAGATAAATATATCATAACATTTTATGGTGTTACAACAATACCAATTTTAAATCATATTTCACCAACCACAAAAAATTATCCTATAAGCTAGTACTAACCATCTTGATTACCAAATCCCTCCTGGAAACCTAAAAAAATAGTTTATATATATGTAGGGCGATCATAACATGAAAACTTAGAAGGATCATACAAAAGGTCTCTCATGATATAATGGAAAATAAATTTTTTTATTTCAATGATAACTTTTATGGGTAAATTGGTAACCCCTACAAAATGCAGGTCAATATAGAACATCAAACAATATAAAATATCATTAAACCATTCCAGATTTTTTTAGTATTAGAATAATTCTCCCTGTATAAGCACCATTCAATTGAGGTTACCTTCATGTCCAGATCATCCTTAATGATATACGTGATGTAATAGTCTTTCATGTCCTAAGATTACTCATGAAAATGTGAAATGATCATACTAATACCCCAATGAACAATAAAAATAACTAACCATAACCTATATAAGTCAACTAGTCTCCCAACCTCACCATGGCACACTCACAAAATAATGAAACAAAGAGAAAAGAGGAATATCATAAGAATATAGATAAATGTTCCCCACAATAACTTCCCCAAATTTTTTTGATCTCTTAAAATGAGAAGACATCCTTTTCTTCCATCCCTTCCATATCCACCATTAATAACACTACCTGTATGTAAAATTTCATGACACCAAAAACATATCATGTATTTGGAAACCAAGGTAGTAGGGTATCATGAAAGTTTAATACATCAACCTCATACCCTCCTCCTACCAAATATAAACCCCAACACATATCTTATAATCCACCACCTATATCCCCGATGCTACTACTTACGGCCAAGTGGGTGAAAGGGGTAGTCTGCTATCTATATCCCCACCATCCTGTATATTAAAGAAAACACCCCCAGAGTTTCTAAGAGTCAGTCAGGTTACCCACCTTGGTTGTGGTGCATAGAAAAGTCATAAAATAATAAAATTATATATCAGTCTCATACAATACAAAACCTATGGGGTCACACAAGAAAATCCACCACAATCACCATCAGGTCACTACTAACATCATGCCACCAAACACAACCTCTAATGTAGAAAAACCAACCATAATTATTACACTAAGAGACACAACCCAATTTCCAGTTTTTGTTATTTTATTTATCAAATATTCTACCATGATTTATTTTTTTATTTTTTTTATTTTAAATTCACATCAATTAATTATTTATCTATAACCACATTTATATATTTCATGATTACTCCATTACTATTTAACCACTATCAACCAACCACCAGATAAAACCTTCGCATAAAAAATAAGGCCACCAAACCACAAACAACCAAGTCCACCAAGCCTCAAATATTAATTAAATCATAAAACATGCAAATTCAACTTAATATTTTTTCTATTTATAGGATTTAATTATTTAAACATTTAATGTTATTATAAAAAAATCCACCACTACAAGGCATTAGGAAGTAAATGATATTAGAATCGTCAAGATAACTGGTAACCACATACACATCACAATATTCCAACTAAATTTAATTAGTTTGATTTATTATATTTATTATTCTAATTCATAACATATACCTAATGGAAATAAAAATAATGATAATATCCTAGATTTATAAAAAAATAAAGAGAAATCAAATTTCCTACGTTAAATAATTCTTTCCAAATCTTTGTGTAAGGAAGGGATAAGAGGTAGAAAAATACAGAGAAATAAAATATAACAAAGCACATTAATAAACCATAAACAAATACCAATAAATATACCTCAATAAAAATACCCAAACCATCTATCTCCCAAAACATAGCCTCGTTGGAACAAATAATAGTGATGGAAACAAGGCGTGGTTTATAGAGGAAAAAAATCACTTAGAATTGATAATGCTTGATCTTTGGATGATGAAGGTCAAAGACCATAACGATAGAGTGAAAGGTCACCTAAAATTTCCTAGGAGACACCTAATAATCTAGATAAAAAATACCAAAGGATGATAGGGTCCAAAGGAGTTAGATAGTTTATATAAAAACTAGAAATTAGAATACCATGACCCAACACCCTTCACTATGGCATAAGGGTGTTGACACAAGACAAGGAAAAAATGTAAGGAAAGGGACCATATTGCAATGGGGCTGGTAAAAAAGTAATCTAAGAAACATTGTGAGATCTAGGTCATATATCCTATAAACTAGAATAATGAACATAGCATACCATTCTACAAAATTCAATCACCAAGAATAATTCCACACCACAACCAAGTTCAACAATATAGCTACCCTAAAATTTATAGAACCATAGGAATACATCCTTTATGGATCTATTCCACAACCTAAAAGTAATGATGACTCCATTTTGGATATTCTAGAACCACCAAAACCCAACTCTCCAAGGTTACACATTGAAACCAATATATCCACAACAAATCACTCCCCCATAGATATGAATCTCAAATGAGGATAAAACCATTACTTAAAATATAACAATATGATATCAAAACATACCAGAAACATGTCCAAAAATCATCACAAAATTTTAACATTGAAACAACCAAAAAATCAAGGAATAAAAAAATTGAGGTATTGAGAGCGCATCTGTGAATTCCAATCTGAAGTACTCTCCCCAAGACCGCCATGAATCAATAGAACTCAAATCAAGGTTATAAAATTACCTCATAACACCTTATCAGCATGATCATGAATTTTGATCAGTCATTCCATGAACATCGTATTATCCTCGATATCAACTCCCCCTAGTCAATGATGTGGGAATCAATGTGAAGGTAACGATGAATATTAGACACATGAAAGGCATCATGAACTCTTCCCAACTTTAGGGGGAGAACCAGATGATAATCCATCTCACCAATATGTTCCAACACCTCAAGGGGTATAATAAAATGGGGTGAAATCTTTCTTCCTACACCAAACCTCCACTATCTGTATCGAGGATAAATCTTAAGGAAAAAATGGTCTCTAACCTCAAACTCTAAAGGTATCCTCTATTGATCAACATAAGCCTTTGGGTAGTATTGCACTACCTTCATCCTTTCACAAACTACCTAATCTTCTCCATTGTGCTTTACACCACATCGGGACTAAGAACTGATACCTCTCTGATCTTAGTCCAACTGAATGGGGATCGACACAGTCTACCATACAATGCCTAAAAGGGTGTTGTAAAGATGGATGAGTGGTAGTTGTCATTATAATAACAATCAAACAAAGGTAGGTTTCATACCCACAATCCACCGAAATCTAATTCAAATGGCCAAAACATATCCTCCTTATTTTGGATGGCCTTATTCATCTGTTCATCATTCTAGGGTTGAAAAGTAGTGCTATGGTATAAATGAGAGCCAAAGGAACACTATAATACCCTATAGACTTAGGACGTAAACTAAGGGTCACTGTTCAAAATAGTGGCCTTCAAATCTTCATGAAGCCTCAACACATCCTATACATACCAACTCACTAGTATGTTCCTAGTACTCGATTACTGGATTTCTATAAATTGAGTTGACTTCATCAGTCAGTCTATGATCACCAAGATATAATTATACCCACCTTTATCTTAAGTTAAACTAGTGATGAAATCCATCGATATGTCCTTATACTTCCACCTTAAGTCATCCGAGGGATGCAACAAAATACTTGGGACACAATTTTATGCCATCACCTATTGAAAAAAACAGTGCTCCATGAACTCCACCCCTAACTGCTTCATTATTTGTCATCAGAACTACCTCATTATTCCATGGTACATCTTAGATACATTATTATGCACCAATGGAGGTGATCCATGGAACTCATAGAGAAGGTTTTTCACGAATCTCCATTGGAAAAAAATCCATCCTTGGAACATAACTAGTTGTTTTTCATCCTCTGACCATCCAACATATGCATCACATTGAACAATCCAATCACAAATCACCTCTCCCTTCATGTCTCCCCACTGAGACTCCTCCACCCACAAAATCAAAGTTTGATATATCTTCATCTAGAATAGGTATCCTATATCATCAACTTAAAACACTAAAATATACAAGACCACTAACTTTTCAATCACCCTCCCAAAATCCTCATATTCTAAAATAGATCTCCATGAATTTATTCTCAGCATGTATGCTAAAATATTTCCCTTTCCCAGTGTATAAGAGATCTCTAAATCATAGCCTTAGATAAAATATATCCACTTTTATTTTCATAGATTTAGATCACACTGAGAAAATATACACCTCATGATTTTTTTATCTATGAAGATCACAAAAATGTTCCCTAATGTGGTGATGTCGCCCTAGTTTCATAGAAAACACCATAGTTTCTATATGTAGTTCATGGGTTAAATAGTTATTCTCATGGGGGTGTTACTACCTAGACCCTTAGAATAACATTTCCCAATGGTGCATCAAGACACACCCCAACCCTAATCAGGAAGTATCAAAGAACAACTCAAATGTCACTCCATCCTTAGGCAACTAAAGAACTAAGGCTTTGACAAATTGATCCTTTAGGTAGTTGAAAGTTGACTAACACCAATTGATCCAAATGAAAGCTCGATCCTTATGGGTGTGACCTATTAATAGGGATTTAATTCAAGATAAATAAAACAAAATCCTCCAATAATGACCTAAGAAACCAAGAAAGCTATAGATCATTTCCATGTTATTGGGTGTTACCCCAAAAACAACTGCCTCAACTTTTTCCGAATCCATTACTATCCCCTACTGAGACACCACATCCCAGGGAAATGAACCTCT
This sequence comes from Viscum album, assembly GCA_963277665.1. Lineage (NCBI taxonomy): Eukaryota > Viridiplantae > Streptophyta > Magnoliopsida > Santalales > Viscaceae > Viscum > Viscum album. The sequence goes on along the minus strand of OY728133.1, from coordinate 606,516,520 downwards.
TGGTCTAAGAACATAAATTTTTTAAAAATTACCATATAACAGGTAGTGTCAAAGAGTTTGTAAAACTATCCTTAGGTTATCGACATGATCCTCCTTCAATCTTGAATTTATAAGGGCGTATTCAATAAACACTACTATGAACTGGTTTAGGAACTCAAAAAATATAGAGTTCATGATTCCCATAAACATAGGTGGTGAATTTTTAACATTGAATGACATGAATACAATATCAAAGTGCTTATATTGGCACCAAAAGGTAGTCTTTTGTTATATACCTCCATCAACGCAACTGATGATACCTATATCAATTATTGATCTTAGAAAATAAACTATCTCCCTTAACCAATGAAAGATATTATCAATTCTTAGAAAAGGGTAACGATTCTTAATTTTCACCTGATTCATATTCTATTAGTATATGCAGAACCTCAGGCTACCAAACACCTTCATGGTGGAAAAAACTAGAGCTCCCAATAATGAAACATTAGGCTTAATAAAGCCTTTATGAATCAAGTCATCAAACTAAATCATCATATCCAATAACTCTGAGGATTTTATTCGATAATGATCCATCTAAAATAATGACACACTCAGATTAAATTCTATTCCAAACTCAACATCACAATGAGGGTGTAGTGTCACAACCTAATCAAGGAAAATGTATAGAAACTCTTAAAATATTCTAGGGTCACCACCATAAGAGTGATCACTAGATTCATGAACAACTCAAATGTTAAGGAAAGAATAGGCTCTACTCACCTACTACCCATCCAAAAATTTCAGTCATTTGAGAACATCGCATGACGCCATCCCACATCATAAAACTCAACTGTCCTCTAGAAATAGTCTACCACTTTAAAAATGGAGTACAACCAATCCATGTTGATAACTGCATCATATGGTCAAATATGTAACACAAAGAAATCTACCAATGACTAGTGTTACCCTATCATTAGTATATATCCTAAAAACACATAAAAAACAGTCTTACCTCTAAATAACATGGATAACACTAGGGACATGGAAAACATCTACACTTCTAGTCCCAACACATAGACCATGGTGGGTGCAACAAATTTGTACAAACCTCAAGAATCAAAAAAATTAGAAACTACGATAGATTATAAACTAATCATACCATAAACAACCTCTGACATCATCGCCTCTATCATATGAATTTGACCTCGACCATATCCTCTACCTAATTGAATATTTCCTCTACATCCATGCTCTATTTTAGTCCCTGATGGAGAGATAGATCCTAAAGATTCCCTATACCAAATCTACCTCCTCCTGGATAAGAATAAGCTTGTTGAAAAATCTTATAAACATAAGATGGAAGGCTATACTACTGAAACTATCTCAAGGGTAACTATAAATATTGTTGGAGGGGGGATTTTCCACTCAAACTATACTAATTTTCCAAGGCTAAATGGTACTATCACTAGTAATGACCACAACCTCCACAACCAAAGAACAAAATATAAGAGATCCTGATATATGCATGGGAACTTCTAGGCCTCAATAAATGTGACTTCTACTCCTAGGGATGTTTCCCTACTGATTAGACCTTGACTGGACCATCATATGTGACCCTCTAACTGATATCCAGCTCCTCAAAGGACCCTTATAAATCTTAAATAGGTATGCTCTAGCTTACTTATACACCCTCTCTATTACCCCTGGCTTCTTATGTACATCCAAATAGGTAGGAAAAATAAATGAGGAAATAATGGAATAAAGGGATGGGCACAAAGCTTCCTCTAAGAACCATGCTCAGAACATCTCATCTGATTTTTTGGGTATAATCATATAAGGTCCTAAAACAGAATCCCTATATACCAAACACTCATTCTCCCCTACTATAGGGAGCTAAAATCTAACCTCTTCATCAAATTTTCCATCATCGATAAGAATCCAACCCTGAAATCCTACTTGAGATCAACCCAGAACACATTGGTTTCCTTACACTCATAGAGATACAATATTGACCTCTAAAAAACTACTCTCCTCAATTGACTAACTTTTAGGGGAACCCAATACTTAGATCAGACTCAAATCAAGCTGGAATCAATATCTAACTACAACGTCTACAACCCTATCTTTATATAATAGGTTTTACCCTCATAATTTTATAGGCCATGATGTTTAAAGTTACAAAACATTTTCTTCAAATACTCATACTCTTTATTGGGATCATCCCTCCAACAATCTACAGGGTTATCATGTTAAAACTCCCCAACTCCAACCACACATGTGTAGTGTCCAACTATAATCTCTTAAAGTAAGGGAGATACACCCAAGTAAAGTAATAATAAATTTACTTAATTCATTTATTAATTCCAAAATCTACATTGTTTAAATAAAAACTCTAGAAATTATCATGCATGGACCTATCCTAGGTATCTACCCTACAAGAAGCATAACTTTACCAAATACTTACAGAGAGTTTAAGGTCTTTGTGTTAAATCATAAGGGGCCCTAAAATCCTATATACTAGCCAATATTCCTTATTTTAATCACATAATAAGTTCATTTAACATTATTTCCTTAACAACCCATCATGTTCACTACAATTACAAACTCCAAACTCCACCATATCTCTTAGAAAATAGCTTTGATACCACTTTTCCATAACCCCAACCCAACACTGGTGCCCGTCCCAAGACAACATTGAATATAGGGGGTGACCCCTGAGTCTCACCTCCAGTAGTCCCCTGGTTGAAGACTAGAGCAGAGGGTATAAAAAATCAAATGGGAGGAATTTACCTCAATATCCTTGGATCAAAACATAAAACCTCAAAACATTACACTATAATATAAAATAATTAACCAAAAATCTATTATAATAATTATCCCACATGCATGAATATAAAATAGATATAATAATCTATAATTATAAAACAATACTAAAAGTAAATCCTACTGTATAAATAGTAACAACCCAATCTCTGAGCTATTATTGACCAACTCAATCCCCAAATCCCTAAAATATAATAGTTTGGACTTTTTGACCCATATTTTTGTGGGAATTATGGTAATGGTTTTGTTTGGGGAAGTTATGAGGATTTTGAGGAGTGGATGATGGAGTTGTAACTAAAATTTATATAGGTAAGGATTTTACAACATGGAGGCTTATGTTGCAGTGTAAAGAGAGTATTTACACCATGGATAGATTGACTACAATGTGGAGCCTTGGGCTGTGAGGATTTGGTTATTCTACCTTTTTTGGAATAACTAAAGTGTAGATTCTAGTATAAGTCATAAATCCTCAGAGGAGGGACTTGTATATTTCTATCAATTTCAAGGTAGCTGCACCATAGAGCTTGGTTGTGGGATTACCTTGTTCTAGGAGATTGAATTTTACAACATAGTGGTTTCCCTTATGTCATGGTCCTTCTATTAGTTTATAGGATCTGCTATATAGACCTCACCATTCTTTTCAAATATGGTTTTAACCATCCCCATTATGGCGTGGTATTTTTTCATTATTTCATCACCTTGTCCCATGCTAGTACCCTTTAATCATAGTGAAGGGTGTTACACCATGGTTTTTAATGTCTAGTTTTCCTATACATTCTAAAATTCCTCTAAACACTATATTCCTCTAGTATTTTATATTGATTCTTGGGTGTATACTATGAAATTTTAGAATTCCTTTCACCCTCTCCTTATGTTATTTGACCTTCAGTATATAGAGATCAAGCATCAATTATTCTAAGTGAGTTTCATCCTTCCCCCATATTTCTTTCTTTATTTTACATCTTGAAGAGGTTGTGTCTAAGGAGATGGATGGGTTGGGTAGTTTAATATATGAATATTGATGGGGATAATGTGTTCTATTTGATTAATTGTATTCTTTAATTTGTGGTTCTTTTCAATTTTTTACGTCTTGTTGCATTCTTGGGTAGTGATTCAAAATTTTTTGTTTTCCGTAGGGGATTTGAGTTCTCTCTATTTTATGTTCATATATGAGATTATCATGATTTTTATTTCCATTTGGTGAATGAAATGAATTTTAATAGTATATATAATAAATCAAAATAATGAAATTAAGAGGGAATAATGTGATGTTCATGTGGTTACCAGTTTTCTTGATGATTTTGATGTTGTTTTATGCCTGATGCATTATAGTGATAGATTGATTGAGAATACCATTAAATTGTTAAATACTTGAAGCTTGTAAATGAATATAGTTAGTTTAATATGCTTGTTTTATGATTTAATTTATGTGTTTGGCTTGGTGGACTTGGTTTTTATATAACAGTTTGATGTGGTGGTTTCTTCATAGTAGTATGGTAGTAATGGAATAATCTATACATATATAAATTAAATTATTCATAAATAATTTATTCTAATAATAACTAAATGAAAAAATATTTTTGTTTTTTTGTTAAATAAAATAATGGGAAATGAAAATTGGGTTCTGTACCTTTGTGTGATAGTTGTGGTTGGTTTCTTTTCATTAGAGGCATCTCTTGGTGGCATGATGTTAGTAGTGACCTGACAATGATTTTTGGTGGCATTGATTGGGTACACCCATTAGTGTGGGATTTTATGAGACTACTATATTTTTGTATTCTTTTATGAAATTTCTATGCACCCCACCCATGTTAGGTAGCTTTAATGACACTAAGAGACTATGGGGGTGTTTTCACCAACATAAAGCATGGGGAGGATATGGATAGATGATTACCCCCAATCTACCTTCAATAGTAGTAATTGGTGATATATATAGTGGATAATGAGATATTTGGTGGGGGTTTTCATGTAAATAAGGGTACATGAGGTTTATTTCCAACATGTTCATGATACCCTACTACCATGGTTACCTGATACTTGATATGCGGTTGGTGCCACAAGGCTTGACATACAATATGGGCCATTAATAGTAGATAAAGAATGGATGGGAGAAAATAATGTATTCTAATTTGGAGAGAATATAAAATAAGTGGGGAAGTGGTTATGGGGTTCCTTTATCTAGATTCTTATAATATTACTTTCTACTCTTTGATTTGTTATTTGGTTATCGTGACTTGGCGAGGTTTGGTGAATAATCGTCCATTGTTGGTGCTAGTTAGTTCTCATGTTTGTTCATTGGAGAATTAGTATGATTTTTCACTTTTTGAAAATATACCTTAGGTACAATCCTCTAAAGTATACATGTTATTCTCACCCTAAATATATATAAACTAATTTTTAGGTTTCTAGGAGGGATTTAGATATCGAGTTAGTCAGTACTAGATTAGAGCCTATGTTTTTGTGGTTACTGACATAGGATTTACTTTTGGTATTGTTTTATCCTTTACATGTTTGTATCTATTTCATATTCATGCACATGGGATATTTTATATTTGATGTTAAGGTCAGTTTTATCAACTATGGTGGATTAGTTGATGGTTTCATGTTATGATCTAGAGATATTGAGGGTAATGTCTCCCATTTGCGTGTTTTATACCCTCAGTGATAGTTTCCAATATGAGGCCTACCAGGGGAGGGAATTAGGGGTCGATCCTTCTCTTTAATACTAGAAAATGAGACACAGTAGTGGGGGTTGGGGGAGTTGTGTCACTCATTGTTTTCATCAGTTTTTATATTTCTATGGAATCCTACTTCATGTTTTTATGCTCACTATTACATGAGAATTATTTCCCACACATGTTGTGAATTTATAGATAATGTATAGTTTGGGGGTAACCCTAGTGGGTGTGGGGCTAGTACTTAAAAATTCTTAATGGAAATAGTTATTTTTATAGATCATACAAGGAGTTATTACAGTGAGGGTACATTTCCCATTTTCATTGGCCCGTTGTACTTTGGGGATATTAGGCTCTTGTATTTGACATTATTTTTGGAGATTGTACTTGTCTTCTCATTATAGATATTATTTTTTTCACACACATGTTATTATATTATTGGATATTATATATACCCATTCATTTTACACATATTATTACATGATTTTAAATATAAATATCCAATAATTTCAACCCCAATTATTATGAGGCCCAATGTATTTGGAAGTCTTGGTTCATGATACATCAAAAGGAAATTTAAAACATGAAATCATTACTTTATTCTCCATATTGATCTCCAAAATACATTTGAGCTCCTAAAAATGCATATGATAACTTGAGTAATACATAAAATAAAGGGTTGAACTAAAAATCTCAGTAAGGGAAGAAGCATGATAAGGAAACATAATGTGTGATTCAAAGGTTCTACATGATATCATAAAAGAGAATGAACATGAGTAATCACATAGAATCATAACAAAAATAACATGGTATGATAATATAATGGTAACATAGGAAATGTCAAAAGAAACACAAAACATGTTATAAACATGATTCATGGATAAATAGCTAGATAATATCACATGGTGGGAAAATTCCCACAATGGATTATGTTTTCTCCCTAATCCCACACGTAACATATCATGAGACAAAAGATTTACCCAATGAATTTGAGTGATATATGGGATAAAATATCACAAAATGTTCATGATTAAAGTTTTTCACAAATAAGAGATCAATTATAAGGCATAAATAGAATAATTCCCCATGGAAAGAAATTGGGTTGTATAATCTTGCCTCATATCATAATCAAAGGAAATTTCATAATAAATTAATTGTAGAAATGAATTTAAGGAATGTATTTCTGTATAAAGGAAGGGAGAATAATATAGGTATATATTTTAGATAATTATATATAATTTATAATCACTCCATGAATCTAAATTGATAGATAAAGTGAGTTAGAGGGAGAATGATCATAACCCGAAGAAAATGGTGGTTTAGAGAGATCCATTACCTCGATCTCAATTCGTCATGTTTGTTCTTTATATTCATAAATAATAAAATTATATTAATTATTTACTTTATTAAAAAACCTTTAAAATTTTATTATTCCATTTATTTTATTTTTTTGTCACATCATATTCAATTACTTAATCATTTAGGTTCAAGTCGGATGGTTTAACAATGTTCGACTTATATGTCCAAATTCAATTTGTAAACTTGAATAAGGTCAAATATATTATTATTTCATCATAAAAATAATAATAATAATGAAATAATTATCATTTTTATACATAAATGGTTCCTTAAAAACCAATCATGAATGATGGTTTTGAAAAATGAACAATACTACAATCTTGGAGATGGTAGGCTGTACGTACACATGTGTAATGTTTCCATTTTCAAATTTCATTATGAAAAAACGTTAAGTGATATTTTATCTCTTTAATAAGGATAATTATATCATAAATATAATTATATTAATTTAAATACACTTATACAAACCATACATGTGACGTGGTAGTTAAAAACGAATAACATCGCTTTATGGAGGTGGTAATCCACACAAACGCACAAGCGACATTATCATTTTTCTATGAATGGAGATGTAAGAAAATATATGATATATTAATTTAAAAAAATTATATATACATAATTAATATCATATATATACATTAAATCCATCATAAAAAATATCAATGAGAGATGATGATGGAAAATGAATTACATTAGGTCGTGAGGTGATCGTCCACCAAACACACAAATGATGGTTTTGTTTCCAATTTTATGGAAGAAGTGATTTATTAAGGTTATATAATTAACATAATAACATCTTATTATATGTTAGATACTGATTCTATTATATCATAATGTTTGAATAATATTTTAAGTAGTTTGAAGAAGAAATAAAACAAAATTATCGGTTAAGAATGATACCTCTTCTTCGGACAATTTCATTAAGTTTGAAATAAAATCCTTACAAGGAGGGTTTTATAATAAAAAAATTCCTCTAGGATGTGGGAATAGAATTATGGAAGGGATTTTGGTTTTTTATTTCCTAAATAAAAAGTCATTTTACGTGTGACTAAAATAGAAGAGGAGGTTCCCATTTATAAGTGAGCGGGAGTGTCATTCTTCTAAATATTAAAAACTACTCAATTATGGAAAGTCACACTCAATCCAAGTGCCTCAAAATTTGATAAATAAATTATTCTAACAAATATATGGTTGATAAACACCTAAAAAATAATAAAATAAACATTTTTTGAACATTTTATTACCTTTACCATCATTGTTACTCATATTTACCATTTTAGTTTTTCAACACGGTGACTAATATTTTACCTAGGAAATTTATCCTCTAAGACTAAAAATAAAATTAAACCTGTTATATAATTTCCACCCACTATTAATAAATATGATATATAATTTATAAAATAACAATCATTTGTTTTTGTTAAAATAATTCTAATACAAGCGCATGTAATGAGAAAAACCCCAGTTTAACATTAACTGTGATAATTAATTTTTTACAAATCATTATGACAAAAAAATAAGTAGAAATTATTACCTAAAATTAATAATTTTGATTAAAAATAATTAATAACTTTTATCAAATAAAATTAATATAATATTTATAATTTAATTTAAAAATAAACTTTCAAAATAAGTCAAATAATAGGTTTTCAATAAATGCATTTTTCAAGAATAAGATGATTTACATTAACTATATGAATAGTTATAATGATTATATGAATTTAAATTAATTTAAATATAAATAAAATATCTAATTTCATTTTAATATTTATTTATTAAGTGTTATTTTAATTTATTAAAATGGATAAACTTGACGCACTTAAAAACCATTTAAAAAAACCGCATTTTTGAGCATAAAAATAATATTCTACCAAAATCCTAAAATTTGATGATACAAAAGAAATTAATTATATTATTATAAATAAATTGGTTCAAATTTAATTTTAATACTAAATTAAAAATATAATTTTATATTAAATTACATTATTCAATGAAATGAAATGATAGTATTTGAAAAAAGGTAATATTTCCTATTCACTGAAAAATAAATCATTTCATAAAAATCCTAAAATTTGACCATATGTAAATTTATATATGATGAATTATTTTTTTTAATTTTATAAAATAAAATTTCTAAGGATTCATGAAATTAATTTAAATATTTTCACTCAAAAAGAAATAAAAATCAATTTTGAAGAAAAAATATTTTTTTGGAGAATAAAATGTCTTCATTAAAAATATAGTGCTTATTTTCAAATAATTTATCAATAATTCTATATTTATTAGGAACATTAAATATATTTTATAAATTAGTTAATATTATTCATAACCTCAAATTTTATGAATAGGTTATAATGGCCATAAATAGTCATGATTCATTTAGGCTTGAAGTTATGTGTGCACTATGAAACATAGATTTCATTTCAAAAAATTTGGGGTGTTACATTATTACCTATTATGGAATTTTACCCTTTAAATTTCATATTACATACTATAGTGAAAAAAAATTAGGGTAATTTTACTTCATGGGTTTCTTTGGGTCCTAGGTTTCCTCTTCATATTTGTGGTTCCATCAAAGTACTTTGGCCAGGTGAGTTGTCTTGTTTCTTAGAACTTTGTCTCTGTGATCCAAGATATTCGACAACCACTCATCATAAGGGAGATTATTTTCTAGATGTAACACCTCTGAATTCAGTACATTTTGGGGATCTTTTATGTACTTCCTCAAGAGGGATACATGGAACACATTGTTTACTTGAGAAAGAGTTGGTAGGAGTGCTAGCTGTGAAGCCACAACTCTAATGTGATTAGGAATATAAAAGGGTAATGTACCTAGGGATTATCTTTACCTTCTTCCCAAATCTCATGAATCTCTTATTTGGAGATATGCATAAGAATAATATATCCCCTACCTCAAAATCCAGGACTTGTTGATGATTTTCATCATAGATCTTATGTCAACTATAAGTATCTCTAATGTGTTGTTGAATATTTTTGACCTTTTCTACCATTTATTCAACCATTTTAGATCCAAACAGCTTCATTTCACCAAATTCATCCCAAAAGGAAGGTGTACATATATTCCCATAAAGGGATTTATAAGGATTCATTTGGATGTTTTAGTGAAAACTATTATTGTACAAGAACTCGACTAGAGGAAGATATTGATGCTATCCTTCTTCGAAGTCCATCTAACATTCTCTCAACATGTCTTAAAGTGTCTAAATAGTCCACTAATTTTGGATATAATTTTTTGGGTGATAATCCGTATTAAATTTTAACAAAATATTTAGAGCATATAAAAGACTCTTCTAGATCTTATGGTTAAATATCATATTTGGATCAGATACAATCAATAGTGGTGTTCTATGTATCTTGAACACCTCCTTGATGTATATAATTACAAGTTAATTGAGTGAGAATACCTCTTGAATTGAAATGAAGTTATTGTTCTTCGGAAGATGATCCAAAACAACCTATATGGAATTAACTCATTTTACTGTCTTTAGAAGACAAGTTATAAAGGCCAGACACTTTGAAGTATATTTCACAATATAATTCTTTATATTGTCCCACCAATTGTGATCTTAGAGATCTCAATACATATTCATGCTACTTTTGTAGAAGAATAAAGTTGATCTATGTGCATCATTCAATAAATATTTCTTTATCTCTAAATATGGTGGTATACATAGTGATAAAATAAATCTTACAACTCAATCTTCATCATTTTTGTACTCCTAGAATTTCTTTTTTCTTAAATATTCAACCTTTTTATGAATTTCCACATCATCTATTTGAGTATCCTTTATCTTATCTAGAAGGGATAGTTGAGTAATAATTTGAGAAATAAATGATGATTTTCCTTCCTTAATGATTCACATGTCTATACTTTTCAAGTCTAAGAAGATTGTATCCTTCTCAATTATCATCATTGATATTGTTTTCAGATCCTTTATACTTAAATCATTTACCATCTTTTTTCTTTTAAAAGATAGTATTTGATTAAGTATTCATAGTCCTTGAATAGCTCTAGAAATATTCATTTGAAAAATTTAATATCCTACTATGTGAATTTATATTTGAGGCTCTTATGAACTATATATAATTCACACTTCTACCCATAGAGATAATGTCACCATATTTTCAATGAAAAGATCATTACCTCCAACACAAGATCACACATGGGATAGTTTCTATCATGAACCTTAAAATACCTTGTGGTGTATTATACCACTTTATAATTTTTAATTATCACACAAACTAATCCCTTCTTTGAAGCATCATTGTATACCACAAAATATCCCCCACTTGAGGGTAGTGTGAGGGTTGGTATAGTGATAAACCTCATTTTCAACTCCTTAAATATTTCTTTTCATTCACTGGTCTAGAATAGATTTACTACCTTATATTTTACCTTGGTTAGTGGGTTTGAAAAACATTATAAGTTTTTCAAAAATCTTCGGAAATACCCTTCTATTCCATGGAAACTATAGATCTCTATTATAGATATTGGTTTAGGCAAGTCCTCAATTTCCTTTTTCTTAGAAGGGTACACAGATATCCCTTTTCTGGTGATAATATTCCACAATAATGACACTTCCTTCATATAGAACTGATGTTTACTATACTTTTCATATATCTTCTCATTTATCAAAGCCTTTAGTATATTATTTAAATTATCCACATGATTCTATTTGATTTGGGAGTAAATCCTATTATCATTTATAAATACTACTAATTTTTTTCAAGGTAATATCTAAAGACACTATTCATTAATTTGATAAATATTTATAGAGAATTAGTGAGTTTGAAAGGAATAACTATGAACTCATAGTGCCCATACCCTATTCAATAAAAAGTATCGAGAATACCTTCCTTATTCACCCTTAATTGGTGGTATCTCGACCAAAGGTCCACCTTATAGATACGCTGTGGCCCCTGTAGTTGATCAAGAAAGTTTTCTATCCATTGGATGTGATACTTGTACTTTATCATTATTTCCTTAAGATAATGATAATCATTATAGAGTTGCATTTACCCATCATTATTTTTGATGAAGAGGACCGATGCACCCCGCAGTGAGGCAATCAGACATATAAAATCTATTTCTAGATTCTACTAACTATGTTTTTAACTCTTGAAACTCAATACTGGGAATTATATAAGCAGTATTCAATATGGGTATATATCCATGTATAAGTTTGATTGAGAACACAACCTCTTAGTAAGGTGTATGACCAAACAACTCTTTGGAGAATACATTAGTATAATCCCTAATAATTAGCATATCTTCAAGCATGATTCAATCCTTTATCTACATAATTTGTGCTAGATATTATTTGTCATAAGGTTATAATATACATACTTAAATATAATATTAATGGGGAGATTAATCCTCCTCTCTAAACTTGTATAGAATCAAAGGATGACTTGAGATATGGAGATTGATATCCCTCTCTCAATAGTTAATTTTGTATTTATATAAGTATAGCCAATACATGCCCAATATAATATGAAACTCCACTAAAGGAAGTAATAAAATATTTTATGGAAGATTATCTCTATAAATATTAAATGGGGAGGAGTTATATACTTCGGATGAAACCATTTATTTGTTTTTTTTTCTCATAAATAGTTCAACCCCCATGTTTTTTGGTGGTTTTTGAATAGTTATACTAAACTTTCAGGATATGAAATAATGTGTAAAACTATAATCAAATAGTAAATTTTCTATTCTTGAATGAATAACTAGCATACGTGCCACCACATTGTTGTCAGGATCCACCTTAGTAGTAGTGAGAGAACATTCCCTTAATTTATCTCTAATCCTTGGAGGTTGTTTTAATTGATTTAGGTCATGGGATTGAATATTTACCATGTTCCTTTCAGTTTAAACATTGTGTTTCCTACTGAGTTTTGATATAAACCTTATTTTCTTATTTTGTGTTTGTCTGTTTCTTCATTTCTCTATAGTAATTACTAGATTAATTACCCTCTTTTCCTCATTTGAAACATTTACCAATTCCCATTAGAAAGTTTCCATGATGCTTCCTCATACAATTTTGATAGGTGGGATGTTGGGTTTCCATTCATCCATGGTATTTATCTATTGATACTCCAGAAGAAAACTCAATTTTATGTTTTTGGTCTCCAGTACCATGAAACCATTGAGTGTCACAGATATCCATCTCATCTTTGAGGGAAAAATGAATAATATATTCATAGTTTTCAAAATCTTGAATCTCAAATGAATTTTTTTGACTTGACATTAAACCACAAAATAAATAGTTCACCTTACTTTTTGTGTTAATGAGAAATTTAGAGGCATATCGTGAAAGCCTTATGAAGTTTTCCTCACACCCTGATCGAATCATATTCCTTTTGATTCAAACTGAGGAACTCCCTCTCCATACATAAAACCCTAGAAGATGAAACCTCATGGAGGTCTAAAGTAATGTAGACCCAAAGCATCTTTGACAACCAATTTCATCCCCTCTATATGAAAAGAACCCAAGAAAAAGAAAGAAAACATACTTTGATTTGATGGTTCCGTAGATTCCAAAAAGTCTTCAACCATGTTCCCCTCCCTCCATGTATGAGAGCCCTCCATGTGGTTACCCATGAGAAAATTGCACTTTCTAATAGAATATGTGACGTTCCAAGGGATACAACCCTTACCCAGTAAAGCTTTACACACAACCATGGAATCTGTCTCCACCATCTTAAGACTGATATGCCTTTCCTTGAATACCTCCAGCCCGGTCACCATGGCCATTGCCTCCGCCTGCAATACATCTCATCTTCCATAAGTAGTAGCGAACACTACAATGACTGATCCCATCTAATCTCTCACGACTCCGCCCCTCACATCTCCCCCATGACAAGAAACCCATCCATATTAAGCTTGAAACCCTGATATGGTGGATGCCATCGAACCCACCTTCCCTGCCTTGGAAGATCCTCCTAGATTTCATTTGAGATATTCAAAAAGGTATATTTCACCGAGGGTGTTGAATGACAGTCTAGGCATAATCGAAATAAATCCAACCAATTTTTTTTCATTTGGAAAATTACACGTACATGAGCCCTCAAGGCATGGTTATGGAATAACACGTTTTGGACCTACTAGATAATCCAGCAACCAGCAATAAGGATGATGCTCCTGGACTTACTCTCAACCCCATAGGTATCCGTACCCCTGAACCACGAGCTTAAAACAATTTTCTGCATCCCTCCAGATGCCTCCCAGCCAACCCCCCCAAAAAGTCTTCAAAATCCCCAAATCACACACATTTTCATAGAAGATATGGCCCACTGTTTCGTGATTTGAATACCTACAACACTATCACCTAGAGGCCATATTAACACCCATACGCTGCAGATTTTCATCAGTAGGCAATGCATTGTTCCTCATCTGCCATGCCATTAAATTAAATTTGGATGGAATCTCCTTGCACCATAGAGTCTCTCCCCATGGGTCTTCATTTGACATGTCCATTTTCACATGAATTTAATCCTTAATAGAGAAAATAACCAACGTCGAACCTATGAAAATAAGTTTATCAGGATCATCACTGGTAACAATACTGTTTAAAACAATGAGTTTATTCTCATTAAGGATGTCCTGAAGAAAATGAGGATAACCACAAGCCTCGCTAGAAGATATGTCTGAGATGGGGAAGCCCAAGAGATACAGCCTACCCATTCCCAATCATGCTTCCTAAAATTGATATTCCCTATTCCCACTAACCATAGAGAGTGATGATGAAAAACCTCCATGAAAGGATGAATCAGATTCCATATCCTAGAAGAACTTGGTATTTTCTCCCACATAGTCAGAACGTATATGTCTTTCATTGTTCTACCCCAAAGGGACCAACCTTACAAATATTCCCACACAAGCTTTGCATGAAGTCCCTACATGGTTGAGGAGACACTCCTCAGGTTGTTTCACCCATTGGAGAGAGGTCTTACAATACGTTTCCCCAAAGCCCAATGATGTCTACCATCCATCTTCCCATCCCATATAAAGGACACCATACTCCTATCTAGTTTGGAAATTACACTTTTTGGAACCTTCAGGGTAGAGAGAATATTCATGGTAATGGAGACCAAGATGCTATTCACTAAAGTTATATGACATCCGAAGGAAAGGAATCTATTTTTCCAGTTATAAATCCACTCAGATATTTTGCTGATAAGTTTATCAAAGTAATGGACCCTAAGGGAGGAGGGACTAACCGGGTCCCCAAGGCATTCAATGGGAAAAGTGACTCTCTCAATATTCAAAATTAACATCATATCCCTCACCCTCCTATCACAACAATTCTTGGTTATATTGAAAGAACTTTTCTCTTTGTTCACCACCTACCCGGTCCACTTATAGTATTCCCCAAGAAGACCATTCAACCCCTACACAGAACATCTACTTCCATTAATAAAGAAAATTGTGTCATCTGTAAACATCAAGTGTGCGATACCCCATGCATCATTCCTATTATGGTAAGGAAGGATTTTACCCATGTTGAGGCCTTGATTAATAAAGAAGCTAAAAGAATTTTGAGAGAGAATGAAAAGAGTGGGGGACAAAGGATCCCCTTACTAGAGACCATGACATGTCTTGAAAAAACCAAATTGATTACCCATAAAAGAGGTTGAAATCCATGTCGAGCTGAAACAACGGAAAAGAAGGTCACTAGTCCAAATAGAGAAACCAATTCTTGACAAGACTCTGAGAACAAAGCCCCATTTCACCTTGTCATATGCCTTGCTCATGTATAGATTCAACACCAAATTTCACCCAAAGGAACTATTGTTAATGGCACTAACCATATCTTGGATCACGCCTATTGTGCCCTCAATTGACCTCCCTTTAATGAACCCATGTTGTTCTGAGGCCATCCATGAATCCAGGTGAAGAGCCAGTATTTTATTTAGAATGTTGGCTAATGTCTTGTATGGTATATTGCACATACTAATGGGCCGATTCTGATCAATTGACTAATGATTACCCACCTTAGGAATAAAAACCATCTTGGTTGCACAAGAAATACACAACAAGTGCCCAACCTTGAAGAAATCCTGGACAGCTCTCATCAGGTCCCCTTTAACAAGGTCCCACATCGCCATGTAAAAAGATCCTGGGAATCCATTGGGCCCTAGTGCACTATCCGGGTTCAAAGACCAAAACGCCTCATGAACTTCAGCCTCATCTGGAGTCCTACTAAAGACCTAATCAAGGACCTCTAAAACACATCTAGGAACGCCCTCAAATTATTCAATACAACCGCTCAGATACCCCCTTCCATACTTGAATTGTGGGAAGTAAATAAGGATTTGGGGGCCCCATTAACCATGAACCCTACCTCATCATGATCACTGGTGAAGGAACCATCTTCTTTACAAATATTGGGCCACTGAACACGACGACATTCTCTAATGAAGGAATGAAAATAGCTAGAGTTCTGATCACCCTCCTGAAGCCATCTGACTCTAGCCATATGCTCCTCTCTCAGAATACTATTAGTAAGAAGATCATTTTTAATTATCACTTCATTAAATAGAGAATCATCCCAGTCCAGTTCTAGGAAATTCTCCAAAAGTTCCACCTCTTTACTAATTTATACCAGGTTGTAATCACGATTAGATATCTTCTTTTTCCAGCTGTAGAGAAGATTTTTGAGCCATCCCAACTTGTTATGAAGAGTGATCCATGGGTTCCCATGGGGATGAAGTTCCCTTTCTTCATGGACTATATCTAAGAAACCCTGTTCCTCTATCCACATTTTGGAAAATACACCACAATCTTCGCTACTCGGCCCTACACCCAGAGAAACATGAAGCAGAGAGTGATCTGATAAACACTGGACTGGATGAACAACTATAGAGTCCTAAAACATTGAAACAGTATCCTCATTCATCAGGAATCGATCAAGATGACAATATATACATCTCCCTCTGCATTGGTTATTACACCAGGTATATCTGCTTCCCTCAAAGTTGATATCCATAAGGCCATTCTTATCCATGAAGGAAATGAATGCATGAATGGAATTCCTGGGAAAATCACCCCCCTTTCTTCTCCTATGGACTTGCGATAATATTGAAATCACCCCCGATAAGACAAGGAACTTCATCTGGGTTAACATCATCTAACTCAGGCCACAAGGATTCCCTGGCCTGAGCATCTCACTTGGAATAGATGAAAGAGAAAATAATCACTTAATTACCAACTATGATCTTGGTGGTCAAAGACTAATCTGACGCACTCAATAGATCAACAATAACATGATCCTTCCAAAACAGCCAAATATGGGAGTTAATAGGGTCCTAGGGCTAAAATCCTCGAACATTGAGCCTCTTCGCATACCTATTTATCTTGATAGACACCAGTTTTTCTTCCAGGATAGAAACCATATAAACATGATTGTTTCTTAGCTCATTGATGATGAAGTCAGACTTCACCCTGGCCCCGAGACCATGAGCATTCCAAATTAAAACATTATACATTGAATTGGGCATGTATGGATTTGAAACTAGACTCCTGGCCCTCTGAAGTATGAGGATAGATTGCCCATACCACCACACCAGATTTTGATTGAGATCTAGTTCAAAAACCAACATACACTTGTGAGGAAATTTCCCCTGAAGAGACCAATCCCCCGGAAGATAGCTTTCTAGTAACTTCTAGAGAAATAAAAGTCTTACCTACTAAAGAAACATCACCCAACATCGGAGGTGATGAAGGAGAGCAAGGAGAGGAAGGAGACAAAACCGGTGCTAAGGAAGACTGAGGGGAGGACACCACCGGAGGAGGTATCCAAGCAAAAAGAGGAATCTTCATATTGAAAGAGAATGAGTAGTCTTCATGATCACTAGAGTCATCTATCATGGTGATCTCTGTTATAAAAATTTGTGATGTAACCTAATCCCCCACAGATAGAGATCGTAGACAAAAGGATTTGATGATGGTCAACCCCATAGCATATGGATCCTTCTCTGGAGCTTGAACCCAAGAGGCATCGCCCCTTCCACCATAGGCAGGAATTTGATCATGAGAAGGAGTAGACCACCAATCATCGAAGACAAAAGGCCTAGAATAAGAGGCCTCTGAATCCTGAATAGAGGGAATCGAAACATTTCCTTTTCCATGATCACGACCCTCAGGCCCTAAAGGGACCCATGTGTGAGAATGCTGAGGAAAGGACCTCGGACCCCCCATATCTGAAATTATCCTGCTGAGATTTGCGGAAAATCTATAAGTTATGACCATAGATATGAAAAATAGAACAAAACCTTGGAAAAGATGGATAAAACAGAGGCAACTGATGATCCTTCATTCATTCAATCCTGAGCACGATATGATCCTATAGAGACTGAGAAATATCCAACTCAACACAAATTATAGTAATAGAATCCTTTTCCAAAAGAGAAGTATGATCATCATCACACAAGAAACTCCCAATGAATCCCCAATTTCTTTAAGGAAAGACCTGTTCATGAGGGGAAAAGAAAATCCTAGAAGCGAGACCCAGACTGCCGCCTTTGAGCATTCATAACCAAAATTGGCGTCCGTTGACCAACAAGAGAGGGAGAAACTCCAACGACCCATGGATCACATGATCATACACCATGCCATTAAGAAATTAACCCTAGAATTCAAGATTATGCATAATTCCTTCCTATCTAGAATATACACAACCATAAGTAGGTCCAAACCCCAATGCATAATGCATTCTTGAAAACCCCCAAAAGGAGGCTTATTGGCACTGAAACACACTACCAAGGTACACTAAAGATCCAAGGATGCCACTGTGAAGTACGCCGCTGAAACCTCAAGAACAATAGCCTCGTTATCTGAGAATGAAGAAAAAGCCACTGGACCAACCAACGAAACATCCTGGACCCACTCAGAGGCTGAGGTAGAATGCAGAATAGCCTCCTTAAAGGAGGGCTGAGGGGGATGATCCGATCCACCAACAGTCGCAGAAGAACAAAGGGCCACCAAAGAACATGATATCATAATATAATGGTAACATAGGAAATATATTAGAAACACAAAAAATGAAATAAAAATGATTCAGGCCTAACTTCCTAGACAATATCACATGGTGAACAAAGTCATGTAATGGATGAGGTTTACTCCTTAATCCCATACATAGTGTACCATAAGACAAGTTATTTACCCAATGAATTAGAGTTATATATGAGTGAAAAAATCATAAAATGTTCATGAATTATGTGTTTCACAAAACATAAATCATTTATAAGTCATAAACATAAGAATTACCCTTGGACTGAAAATGGGTTATTGAATTTTACCTCATATCATATTCAAAGGAAATTTCTAAATGAAGTCATTTGATAAATGAAAATAACAAATATATTACCCAATACGGTAAGGGATAATAATATTGATATATGTGAGGGACACATGTACATAAATATATGAACTCTATAACTTTAAATTGATAGATATAGCGAGTTAGATGGAGAATGGTAACAACCCAACGAAAAGGGTTGTTTAGAGAGATCCTTTACCTAGAGCCTGATTCATCGTCTTTATTTATTATCTTTATGAATAATAAACTCATGTTATTTAATTGATTTAAAAAAATAAACTTTATTATTCCTTTTATTTTATTTATTATCATGTCATATTCAATTATTTAATCATTTATGTTCAAGTATGTTGTTTTGAGGATGTTCAACTCATATGTCCAAAATCACTTCTGAAATTAGACTGAGGTCAAAGAGATTAATATTTTAACATATCTAACATAATAATAATTAAATATTTATTGTTTTTATACTTAAATAATACCTTTAAATATAATCATGAAGTATTATTATTAAAAATAAACTACATTACAATCATAGAGATGGTATGTCGTACATACACATGGGTAGCATTTTCATTTTTAAATGATCATGATGGAAAGAAGATAATTTTTATTTTATCTTTTTATAATTGTAATTATATGATAAATATAATATTGTTTCATTAAATTAAATTATATATACCATCCATGTGATGTGGTAATTAAAAACAAATCACATCGCTTCATAGAGGTGGCAATCCACATGTATGCACAAACGACGTTATTATTTTACTATGAATGGAAATGTAAGAAAATATATGATATAAAATTTTAAATAATGACAAATGTTTCATTACGAAAATATATATAAATTAAATCCATCATCATTAATAATTGTGAAAGGCAATGATGTAAAACAAATTACATCACATTGTGAAGTGGTAGTCCACCGTATACACGATTGATGGTTTTGTTTCCCATTTTAAGGAAGAGGATATGGGTTTAGATTATTGTATTAACATAATAAAATATAAATATATGGAATATACTGATGTTATTATTTTATCATGTTTTAATAATATTTTAATGATATGTTAGAATAAATAAAACAAAATTCTTGGTTAAGAATGACACATCTTCTTCGGACAACCTCTTTAGGTTTTCACTAAAAGCCTTATATGGAGGGTTTTATAATCAAAATAAGGACTATAGGATGTGGTAAGGAAATTATGAAATGTATTAAGTTAGGTATTTTCTAAACAATTTTTTTTATGTGTGAATAAAAGAGGATAGGAGGTTCCCTTTTATAAGTGGGAGGGCGGGACATTTTTGTAAATACCCAAAAAATACTCAATAATTGGAAGTCACTCCAAATAAAAGTTATTAATATTTATATAAATAAAACGTTAGAGGAAATATAAGGTTTATAAACACCTCCACTATAAAAAATAAACATTTTTCAAACATCTAATTCCCTTTACCTTCATGGAACATCATATTTACAATTTTATTTTTTCACCACATTAAATAGTATTTTACCAAGGAAATTTATCCTTTAAGCTTAAAAATAAAATGAAACATTTTAGATAATTTATAAGCACTGATTATAAATATCAAATCAAATTTACCAAATAAATATCCTATTTTTTTGATATTAATTTTATCATAAGCACCTGTAACATGCAAAACCAAGCATTACCCATAACCTCAGTAATTAATTTTTACTAATCATTAAGACCCAAAATTAAGTTTATGATATACAATAATATTAATTATTATAAATAAAAATATTGAATCCATTTTATCAAATTAAATTGATAGTATTGGAATAATTATAGTGAAAATAAAATCACAGAACATGTATAAAACGAATTTTCAAGAAATGCATTTTTCAAGAATAAAACTATCTTACATGAACTATATGGAAAGTAATCATAGGTATATGAATATAAATTAATATAATTATATAAATAATCTATAAATTTATTTTTAATTATTTATTTATTATGGTTTATTCTGATTAATTAAATATTATTAACTTTATTTACTTAAAAAACAGTTTGCAGAAAACTGTGTTTTAAGCATAAAAATAATCTTATAATGAAATCATGAAAATTACTAATTAAAATGAAATTAATTATATTATTATAAATAAAATTATGAATATATCTTTTTAATACCAAATTAAAAATATAGTGGCACCTTTAAACTATATTATTTAATGAAAATAAATGATATTATTTGAAAAATCTGTAATTTAGACTATTCACTGAAAAATAAATCATTTTAAAAAAATACGAAAATTTCAGACTAAGAAAATTTTGATGTGATAATTTCAAAAAATAAATAAATTTTATAAAATAAAATTTCTAAAACTCTGAGAAATTAATTGTAATATTTTCTCCCAAAAAGCTATAAAAATAATTTTTGAATAAAATATATATTATTTTTGAAAAATAAAATGTCTTAATCAAAAACTATGTGATTATTTTATAATAATTTATCAGTAAATTTTTATAGATTAGGAAATTTATATATATATATTTCAAAAATTATTTATTTCTATCTATACCCATCAATTTAATGACTAGGGTATAATGGTCATAAATAACCATGGTTCTTTTAGGCTCGGTGTGGCGTGTGCACTATCGGATATAGTTTTCCTTAAAAAAACTTACATTATTATAGATCTTATATCGAGTGTCATAGTTTTTTGTATTTTCTAATTTATATACATATTTATTATAGGATTTCATTAGAATAAGGTCTACCATGTGTGATATTCCTTCTTGGTTTATGTCACCAAACCCAGGCATATTAGTGTCAGGCTTGGTGTGGCACACTATGTTTAGATACCTATCCAAGAAGGTCCCTTGTAGGTTAGGTCTTTCTACATTGGCATTAGGGATAGGTTTTTTATTAGGGATAGATTCTTGATTTATGAGACTTGTGAGGTTTGGTTTGGAAAATTTAGAGAAATTATGTTAATGGGTCTTGAGTTTGGTTTTCAAACTAAGGAACCTATCATGGTTGATGGTAGCCAAATTATCCGTTATTTAGGACTAGTAATTTTTAATTTACTTATAATTCTATGGTATCATTTCTAGGGTATAAAATCGACGGTACATATATCATGTGCCATGTTATTTACGAATATGTACATGTATATTTTGAGTTAACTCACATAGATATGATTTAATGATGATGGGTTTATCTTACTAAATAAAAGATGACACATGCAGATAGTCAACTAAGATTATGAGTAAGGGTTGTGAAGAGAGAATACCATTGCATGGAGATCCAATAGCTAATCAGTTGAGTAATGAGACTTTGATTTAAGGACCTGATTTAGATACATATATTATAGAAGAGTAGTTGGTAGGATTTGACTATATAGATATATAATGAGTCTACCCAATCATGGTCAACATTTGAGAATATCTTCATTGAGTAGGATTACCAAATTTCTATGAGGATAGTTTATGTAACGTACCGACTTGGGTGCCTCACGACAGTTCCCTAAGCCGGTTGGTCACATCCCTCAAACATGCCCCCATATGACAGAGGCTGCTGACTAGCAGCGAGGGTATAATATCAATCACATGGCGACTATACCCTCTTTATTAGTGTAATACACTAGTGTAATAAATAAACAAAAGATAAAATATGTAATGAGAACCAGAACAATCCAATTTCACAAAATTACCAAAGAGGAAAATA
The DNA here is from genome assembly GCA_963277665.1 of Viscum album. Lineage (NCBI taxonomy): Eukaryota > Viridiplantae > Streptophyta > Magnoliopsida > Santalales > Viscaceae > Viscum > Viscum album. The sequence goes on along the minus strand of OY728133.1, from coordinate 606,493,641 downwards.
CAATACCAAAACTAAATAGTTGATATTCCATGCCAAAGTACACATCAAGTGTTAAATTTGAAAACAAAAGTAAATAAAGATAATTAAAACTACCAATTGGGTCCCAAAAAATGTCTGGTTCCCTCATCCATGGTCCATCCCTACTTGTCCATCTAACATAAGGCCCTTTCCCTTAACTTGTACCCCAACCATGAAATTTATTCAGGTACTGATCAGGCATCCCGAGTAGGTTGTGAGTAAAACTCAATAGGCCACCACAAAATACATCTTGAATAATATCTAGTGAAAATAGTGTATATTGTTTTATAAAGAAATAAATACAAGTAATTAAGTAAATAGTTTACATTTATTTAGTTACTCTTTATTTAACCACACAACTCCTGGATTCCCAAGGGCACTCGAACTCACAATACCTACTTTATTTCAGGTTGGATTCTGAACCATATCAAATATTCAATTCACATTTAATTATAACACATGTTATTTCATTATCTTTTTCATTTAAAATCATTATTATGGTTAATTGGAACCACAATCCCATGATAATCTCATGGGTGTATAACATCATTTCTAGCACCCCATTGGTATTTGGAGCATCAGTCCATATCTCACACCCCATGGGTATTTGGAAAATCAGTCCATATCCCATACAATAATATTTTTCATGCATGAATTTGGTCCTAAAACATCATGGCAAGGACCCCATGGGTATTTAGAACATCAGTCCATGACCTACACTCCATTTAAAAATCAGACACATATGTCACAATATCACAATGTCACAATTAATTAATTAACCCAATAATTAATCCAACTAAAAAATTTAATATTCATACCATTCCATTAATTAATTTAACAATTAATTAATCCCATCAATTCAATTAAATAATTAAATAATTAAATAAAAACATCAATTGTATTAATTAATTCAATAATTAATTAATCACATCAATTCCATTAATTAATCCAATAATTAATTAATCACATCAATTACACTAATTAATTAAGTAAATAATTAATCACATCAAGAATTTTATAATCACACCAATCTATATAAATTAAATCAATAATTAATTAATTGAAATTCAAAAATTATATAATCAAAACAATTTTAATTAATTAATTAATTGATTAATCTAATATGTTAACTTATATAGTCACCATATTCTACATTAATTAATTAAACAATTTATCAATCTGAATTCACAATCCCAATATCCCCATAATTAATCAAATAATTAATTAGTCCAAATCAAACAATTCAATATCCTCAATTTCATAATCCCTTAATTAATTAATTCACTAAATTAATTAATTCTATTTAAGAATCTAAATTTATAATCATCAAATAGAAATTGTATAACTATATGCATGTAATTGAAATCAATACTTTGAGAATTGAATAATAGACCACCTACCTCAAAATTGGTGATGAAAGCTCCCCAATAGAAATCCCCAATTTGAGTGGAAGAAACCTAATAACGTTATAGACCGATATCCTAATTCAAATCCTAGATCCAAGATCAAGAGAAAAAAGATATATTAAACCTAGATCTGGATCTAAATCTAATAGGGGAAAACATTCCTTTAATATATGGGAAAAGAATGGGAATGAGATGAGAAACAAATCAGAATGAGATTAACTTACCGGGAGAGGTGAAGATCTTTAATATGGACTTAAAATCATGAAAAAGAGAGATCAAGAGACTTAGGAATTTGTATGGGATCCCCAAAAAATGAGAGGAATAGGTTATATACAAGTTGGGGTTGATTTTGGGTTAATTTGTGGGTTTAGGTATTTTTAAAACAAATTTTCAGGTTAATTAAAAACCCATGAACAATTTTTTGGGTAAGGGCGCACCATTTTCCAAACTATGCGCCATCCATGAAATCTCTCTCTATGACGGGTTACATGGTTTACTAGGGTAGGTTGTATGGTTTGGGAAATCATGCACCAACCATGCACTGCCCTTGTTATTTCAATATTTCTCAAATTTTCACCCAAATGCACCCATGTTAAAACCAAAACAAAATATACTAAAAAATCGGCCAAAGAATACCTATAAATGAGCTCGAGACATCTCCAAAATGGGTTGGGATCTTACAATCACCCCATTTTATAATAACTCATCCTCGAGCTACACTCCCATATATCTCTATGATTTCGATCTAAAAAATCCGGCCACTGATCCCGCTTATCCACTTATCTCTCTCATGTTTCCTCTTTCACACCCCCATGTTTATACAAAACACAAGATATCGGCATGTTCTTTCCCTACAACACTTTATCATTGAGATCCAACACATGTATCAGATGATCCTCAAAGGATTACTATGTTTCAAGTTTAACATCATCCACATCGATAACATGATAAGGGTTGGGATGATACCACCAAAGTTGTGACACATAAAAAAACTCATGCATAACACTATACCTCTATAGAAGATCCAATCAGTACACCACTTTCTTGATTCTCCCCATAACCTCAAATGGTCCAATGAACCTGGGTTCCAACTTACCCTACCTCTATTTCCTATAGTGACCTGATCTAGGTGACACCCAAAGGAATACATGATCACCCTCTATAAACTCTAGTGGCTATCAATGTTTATTGGAATATGAATTATGTCTAATCTGAGTCGTATCCATCCACTTCTGAATCAAATGAACATGTTCTAACATCTCCTACACAAGACTCGATCCCTATAGTTCTAACTCACCAACCTTCATCAAGAATAGAGATGATCTACATGGCCTACTATAAAGATCGTCATATGCTGTCATATGTATAGTTTCATGATAAATGTTGTTATAGGAAAACTACAAAATTTATTGGTGTTTTTTCAAAGACTAACCGAAGTCTATAACACACACATACAACATATCTTGAAGAAATTTTATAGTACACTATGACTACCCATATGTATAAGGTTTTGATTCCATACTCAGCAAAACCTATGTAACCAACGCCTTCTAAAGACCCTTCTAGAAGTGTGATGTAAAGAATGTGTCATAGTCTAAAACAATACTATATGGCATCTACACAGATGTAATATCTCCTAAATGTACGTGTCTTCTAATTGATCCACTAATAAATTCTCCCGTACCTGTAATAATTATGATACCCTTGTCAAACATTCCACAATAACCAAAATTGAATCATTATTTTAAGGAATTATGGGGATACACACAACAAATTCCATGATAACCTCACCCCACTTCCATTCTATAATGGGAAACAACTGTAGTAAACCACCAAGTCATTGATGATCATCCTTCACATATTGATATGTGCATAATCATTTCACGAACCCTACTATCTCCTTTTCCATGCCCGACCACAAAAAATATCTTTGTAGGTCATGATACATTTCGGTTACACTTGGATATACCTCCCACATCAAGGCTTGAAATTCACACATAAACTCCTCCTACATACTAATAGGCACAATAACCCAAATTCCTGACATAGATGATATCATCCTCATATACACTCAAACCAAAAGGTGACTCCCCACCTTAAAGAATTTCCCTAAAGACCAAACATTCTGGTTCCTCATACTGATTTTCCCCGATCCATTTAAAAAGTGTAGACTCCATTGAAAATGATACAAGAGTCATCTACTCCTAAATCTCCTGAGCAACAATATGCATCTCATCCAGTAATGTAATTATTTTCCACTCCTCCCTAGACTCTTGAACAACCTGAGTCCGAGTCTTCCAACTTAAAGTGTAAAAAAACTATTTCCATTCCAAATTATATATGCTAGATAAAAGTTAAATGAATTTATATACGCGACCCATCTCCATTATTGGAAACATAAGTCTCACTTTGAGAATATATACTTCAGGATCCTATGATCTGTATACACAGTAAACTTCTCACCCATCTGATAATGTCCCCAACACCTCAAGTCATAAAAAAATACATCCAAATTGAGATCATGCATTGGGTAGATATGTTCATGTGGCCTCAACTTCTGAGACCCATACACCATAACCTGGTCTCCTTGCATCAATTCAACTCCATTTATGATCCCATAAGTGTCAAAAAACGACATAATACCCTCCTAAATTAGGTAGGATCATGATCGATTCCATTGTCAAGTGATTGTTAAACTCCAGGAAGGAATTATCACATGCTTCTGACCATTCAAATTTACTCCATTTTTGGTCAATCCAAAAGTGGTGTTTCCAAATGGAAGAAGTCCAGAATGAACCTATAATAATATCCAGTTAATCCCAGAAAGCTATAGATATAAAAAATGGGCTACTCATAATAAAAAATTACTTGAACCCCCTCTTGGTCCAGTAATAAACCTTCCTCGAAGTTGATGTGATCTAATAAGTGTAGATGATAATATAGAAATGAAACTCAAATAGCTTGGTGTAAATCTAATTCTCTCTCAATGTGCTGTGGACGATGTCAAGATGTAATTCATGATCATGATGAGTCTTTGAGTACCCCAAGATTTCATCCACAGACACTACAACAAACTAATATTGGTACAGATGGAATATTCTATTCATGAAGAAGACAAACACAATTAGAGAATTCATCAACCCAAATGACATCATGATGAACTCATAATGGACATGAATAATCTAAACGAAATTATTGATATAATAGAAGGTTGAACTCTCAACTGATGATTCCCTAATCTCAATTCAATATTTAATAAGACTAAACATCTCCTCAACTAGTCAAATAGATCATCGAAACACAAAATAGGATACCGAGTCTTTATAGTCATCTAGTTCAACTTCCAATAATCCACACATAAGTAAAGAGTTCTGTCATCCTTATTAGAAAAAAGACTCGATAAACCTAGGATGACTTACTCATATGAATAAATCCCTCATCCTCTAACTCTTCTAGATGAGTCTTGAGCTCTTGAAGCTTTTCTATTCCTATTATCTATGTTGGAATAGAAATTTTCTCAACCCCATTCATGTGCTTAATGGTAAATTACACATATATCTCAGGTGTAATCCCAAATAAGTATTTTGGAAATGAATTCTAAAAACAATACACTATGAGTGGAAAGATATTCTACTTCACTCCTCTCTCATCCAGCAATAGACTATAAATCTAGTTGGTATGATTCCCTAGTTACTAATGAACCGGCCCACCTTGATTTCCAACTCTCCATGGGGAATATATTTGACACCCTGAAGAGACGTAAATGTAACTCTTCTATGGTAAAAATATATATGGGATCAGTTGGCTACTGAAAAGTTTATAACCATAATTAGTTCCAAGACTGTCATGTAAAGGATCTAAAAATACCAACATAAATGATACTCTATGACCTAAAGATGACACCACTTGCAAAAACAGATGTCTCTCGACCGTACCCCCAAAAGTGTATCTATCATCAACACCCCACTTAATAACTCCATCAACAGGATCATAAAATTCAAAAGTTGTGTAGAGATAATATAATGAGAGGTGCCAATATCAAATAAGGTACTAGGTAGCGTAGATTCTAAAATTATAGTATCTCTCAGTATAGACGGTCCAGTCTCGCTATCCCAAGTGTAGTCTAAACTACATGTAACTACCCTACCCCTCTTCCCTATGATGCAGTTTGAATCCCCTAAGCTACACCACTCTAATTATATAGGAACTCTTTCCTAAAATCTCCACATCTACTTCCTATACCTCCATGAATAGTATAACTACAACTTCCTAACTGGTATGGTGTGGAAGATCCCCTTCCCACACTTTGGTTCTGACTCACTACTCTTTCAACACTCATCTATCGTGGGTTCCCACATAACCTCTATATATGTCCCATCTTGATGAAATCTCGAAACTCTACTAATGGTTAGGGAATATGTTTGCGAAAGTGGACCAAACTACTACACAAGTGTAAAATCAATTGGACAATATCCTGAGTAAATGATCCCTCTATATAGCTACACTGCTTCCCACTTCCATCATTGAAATTCTCATAACAATGCTTCCATATCCTGAAATTAATACCTCCATACTATCCTATGGGAACCAATTGTCCTCTAATGGAATCTTCCTTTAGGTTTCCCTTAGATATGAGAGCCTAATTGACAATTTTGGAAAGATTCTTCAGCTTGAAGATATTCAGTTGGGACTAAATTTCACATTTAAGGCCGTCCAGAAACTTATTTTCCAAAGTAGACTCAAATTATTCCAATGATGTAACAAAGTTATACAAATATATAAAGTTTCCATCATAGTCCATCACAGTCATGCTCTCTTGGGTCCCTCTCATGAACTCAGCAGCTCTGTCTTACCTAAGTGTCTTAGGGTAAAAGTTATCTACGAACTTAGCTTAGAATTCCTTACACTCCATAGTCTCCAGTTTTCTATCCCAAGTTAGGATAAACCCCAAATTAATTTCTTGATCACATAATATATAAGTAGACAACTTGAACCTTTTTTCAATAAGAGTCTCAAAGTGGTCAAGTATAGTCTGGATGGATGTAATCCAGAACTCAGCTGCCTCAGGTCCACCCTCTCCAATGAAAGTCGAAGGGTGTTACAATTGGAAAACCTTCATCAAATTAGAAATGATATTCATAATAGCTCTTTGGTTCTCTTTCCATGAATTTTCTAAACAGAGATAAGTTTTCATAGAACTGATCTCCAACTTCCTCTCCAAACACTACTAATTCCCTAGGTTCTACTACTAGAGGAGCATATCCAAACATGTACTCCTGTCGTCCTCTCAACAAGAATTTTCATGGAGGAATATCTATACAATAAAAAACAGATGTATTAGGACAAATAATACAAGATCAACCCATTTACAGGGATTCACATAAAGAAATAACAAGTCATTTACCCAAACCCCGCCTCACGGTCAAAACCGAGGTGCTAACTGTACCCTTAACCATCATACATCCATTTTATGGTTAATATAGCATAAACTCTTTATACCTTTTCAAGTCTCATTAAGCACCCATTTATTACAACCTTTAATCATTTTAAAATTTTAAATTTCATATTAGGCACATTTTCATTTCAATTTCACAAGAAAGGAAAAGCATTTTAAGTTCAAAAACATTCCCAAAACCTATTTTCCCATGAATGCCTAAAATGACACATGTCAAAAAATAATGTTGAGTGACTATAATGATTTGTGCATACTCATCTCTCATTCCATATCAGGACACAAGTAAAATCTCATAAAATTTTAGAAACAATAATCATATCACACAATAATTGGATCACCTAGGGTGAAATAACATCCAATTGTAACAGCACACATTAATAATAGTAGTACCACCCTAAAAACATGGCTTTACCCCCATAAATGGGTTATCTGTAGGACCCCGGGACACCCTGAGAGGGGAGGGGTGAATCAGGGTGAAAAATTTTCTTTTAAACTAATGGATCTTATTCCCACATTGGTATGAAATAGTCAAACCTGTATGATAGATATGATCAGAATTCAAACATTCACATGAAAAGACACGACACATCACTTTTTTACTTGGTTCACCACTAAGGGCTACGTCCAAGGAGCATACGCCGACATGTTTTCAGTCGTACCTAATTCCAATATTCTTCACTAGTTTTGGATTACAATGGTTCGGGAATAGTCACTCTGTCCCAGGCTCACTGCGATTACAAATGTTCAGGGATAGCCCACTGCGTCCCTTGGGTCACTCCCGTTGACTCCCCTTAGCTCATTGCCTTTGGTGAAGTCTCAGTCAGTTTATAGATGTGATTGTATCTTCAATAGATTCTCCTTGAAGTCTTTGCCTCTACTTAGCACGAGACTATGCTTGTATAGAAGACCAAAATTGATGCACTTGAACACATTGAACCATTGAACTGGATAATTAGAAACATCCAAATAGGTTATACTGAAGATTTCATGCAACCCCTACCCTTTGCACGAAATATCTCACTTTTCTGTGAAATACATGATTTTCACATGGAAAATATTTTATACAACAACCTACTTTACGCGCAGCTTTACGCGCAACACCCTTTTTGTACAGCTTGTCTTATTTCACGCTAAAAATAGTTTTTTGCGCAAACTCAATTTTTTCACGCAATGTCTGCATTTTCACACAGCTTAACCTTTTTCATGCAACTCGAACTTTTTCACGCAACTTGGAATTTTTCGCACAGCTCAGACTTTTTTATGCAACTCCCTTTACGTGAACCTTTTACATGTATCAGACCTCAGATCATATCTATGTCTTCAACCATACGGAATGAGGGGGGTCACCTCTTATTTATAGGTGTCTCAGACCCCCATGTAAAAAACCCACTATGGTGTGAAACACCTCTCATTCGACGTGAAATATTTTGACGTTCTGATTCCGAAACACCTCTTTCACAAACAATCTCGCCACTATTTCACGCACCACGCTATTTTTTGTGCACGCCACTATTTTTCATTTACGAAACTATTTTTTGCACACACCACTATTTTTAGCGCATGCCTCCCTTATTTCATGCACCACTTCGTTTTTGTGCGCACCTCCACTTTCCAACAACCTATGTCTTCATTTTTCGATTTTCAGGTCCAAAAATTTGGAAAACACCAGAGAATAGTGCGCCCTTCAATATTGTTGTCTGCTTGAACTGTATGATCACTTTACTGGCACACATTCTAAACTTTCACTGAGGATTGAAAAAAACACAAACCATACTCCAATTCATTCATAGAACGACCATGGTTCCAACATTATCTACTCCCATGAACGATCTCATGAGAAATCCCTGACTCTTCCTAGTATCTTGTATACATTTCCTAACTTATAATACAAAATTAAAGAAAATACAACTACATACGATACCACTTTTTAATGTCCAGACCCAGGTTCCACACGTCAATGCCCAGAGTTGGTCGATCAAATAACCTCAAGAATGCCTCCTCATACATCAGAGTCTTTTGAGTAGTAGTGTTGGTATAATAGCAATCATGGGAATACTATACCCTCATTATCAGGGTAATACATGAGTGGAATAAATAAATTTTTTACGATATAACTATAACCAGAACAAACCAATTTCACAAAATGACCATAGTGGAAAATACAATACCAAAACTAAATAGTAGATTTTCCTTGCCAGAGTACATGTTGAGTTTCAATATGAAAAACCAAAAATAAATAAAGGCAATGAAAACTCTCATGTAGGTATCAAACCATGTTTGGTTCCCTCAACCATGCTCCATCCCGAATCATCCATCTAACATAGGGACCATTCCCTTAACCTGTCCCACAACCATGAAATTTCTTCAGGTACCAATAAGGAAACCCATGTAGGGTATTAGTACTACTAATTAGGCCACCACTAATAGAATATAAAAAAATCCTGTCAAAATAGTATATATAGTTGTACAAAAAATAAATACAAGTAATAAAGTGACCGATTTACATTTATTCAGTTAGTCTTTATTTAACCACACAACTCCTGAGTCCCTGAGGACACCTGAAATCTCAATACCTGCTTTGGTCCATGTTAGAGTATGAACCATATGACATATTAAATTAAAATTTCATTATAACACATGGAATTTCATTATCTATGTCATTTCAAATCATTATTATGGATAATTAAAATCATATTACAATGCTAATCTCATGGGCATAAAACGTTATGTCAACACCCCATGGGAATTTAGAACATTATTCCCATTCCCACGCCCCTTGGGTATTTAGAGAATTAGTCCCTATCACAATAAATAACATTTTCATGAATTCCTTTGGTCCTTGAACATCTTGGCTAGGACCCCATGGGTATTTAGAGCATCAGTCCATGTCCCACACCCTGTTTCACAATCAAACACATATGTCCCAAAATCACAAAATCACAATATCAAAATTAATTAATTGACCAATTAATTAATCCAAATTAACAATATAATATTCAAACCATTCCATTAATTAATTCAACAGTTGATTAATCACATCAATTCCATTAATTAATTCAACAATTCATTAATCACATCAATTCAATTAATTATTCAATAATTAATTAATCACATCAATTCCATTAAGTAATTCAACAATTAATTTATCACATTAATAATTGTATAAACAAAACAACCTCCATTAATTAAGTCAACAAGTAATTAATCAAAACTCAATTATTACATAATCAAAAAAATATTTATTAATTAATTCAATAATTAATCAATCCAATATGTTCTCTTTCATAATAACCATATTCTCCAATAATTAATTAAATAATTAATTTATCCAAATTTAAAATCCCAATATCCCCATAATTAATCCAACCATTAATTATTGAAAATAAAAAAATTCAGTTCCCCAATTTTATAATCACTTAACTGATTAATGAACCAAATTAATTAATTAAATTTAAGAAACTCAATTCAAAATCATTAATTATCAATTCTAAAAATACATACACATAATTGAAATAGAGACTTTGGGAATTGGATAACTGACCAACTACCTCAAAATCAGTGATGAATGCTCACCAATGAAAATCCCCAATTTGAGCAGAAAAACTCTAATCATGTCGAAGATGGAGATATTGATTCAAATCCTAGATCCAAGATCAAATGAAAAAAGATATATTAAACCTATATCTAGATCTAAATAAAATCGGGGAAAAATCAATATATTTTATGGGAGAAGAGTGTGAATGATATGGGGAACCAATTGAGATGAGATTCACTTATAGGGAGAGGTGTAGATCTTCAATACAAGCTTAAAATCATAAATAATAGAGGTTGGGCGACATAGTAATTCATCCAAAGACTCAAAAAAATTATAGGAATAGATTATATATGATTTGAGGTCTATTTTGGGTTAATATGGGGGTTTGGGTATTTTTAAATCAAATTTCTGGGTTAATTAAAAATTGTGAATAGTTTCCTAGGCAGGGGAACATGGTTTGAAAAACCCTACACTAGCCGCGAAATCCCTCTCTGTGAGGGGTTTCACAGTTTTCTGGGCCAGTGCACATGGTTTTGGAAAACGTTTCACCAACTATGTATTGCCCTTATTATTTCAAATTTTCTCAAATTTTCACCCAAATTTACCCAGGATAAAACCCAAACAAAATATACTAAAAAACTAAGAAAAATAATACATATAAAGTTATTGGGACTTAAGAAGAGTAGTATGACCATGGTTGAGTATACATCAAGGTTCAATAAACTTATGATGTACTACCTCAAAATTGTGTATGATAAATTTCTTTGAGATTGAAATTTCTAATGAGTTATTTAGAAAGATTTTTGAACCAGGCTTATTCCTCTATATTCCATCTTACTCTGAAGTACTAGAGAGATCCCTTATGATTGAGAGTTTCTTAAGAGGGATTAATATAGAAACTATATAATGATCCATTTTCATAGGGGAAGATAATTCATCAATAACCAATTGATGATAGGTTTCATGATCATGTCAGTGAAGGCATGCACATGGGTGGTACTAGTCTCGAGGATCATTAATAGGAGAGTCATGCATATGGTTAAACTAGTAGGGTGATAATATATGATATGATTTTAGAGGTTAATGATATATGGACTGAGATTATTGGATTATTCATACAACTAGGGGTAATTAGTGTGGCATGGTAGATAAATCTCTAGGTTAGTTACATCGATGAGATCAAGATCCTCTTTGTGGTGGTCATTGAAGCCCTCAAGGAGGAGATTTTTTTAAACTATGTGTTGATATAATAATAGGATTTAAAGGTGTATTATTCTTAAATACACTTTCACTAACACCTCTTGGGAGATCTCACTAGGATTCTGAAGCAGAAAGATAGGGCTATAAACTGATACATGCTACGAAGGATTTTAATTAAGCAACTCATGATATAGTACAATGTATAAATTTGTGTCTTCTTTTACATTGTAATATATAATTGTTAACACAGTAAAAAATCATTATTTTACTGTTTTACCTATATCTCAAGAACTATAGATCCTAGTGGAGTCCCTATCCATATTTATTTGTCTAGAAATTCTTACTAGAAGCAACCACACGCTCACCCACATATGCTGACGATGTGAGATTTCACTTCATGGAGAGTGGTTTTTGTGGGGCCTCATCACGGTTTGTATTAATACAAATGATTTAATCCTATTTTTGAACTATATATATTTAATAAATGACTAGATAAACAATTATTATTGTATAGTAGAGTTCTATTTAGCTAATGTGTTGAACTTTTCCTTTATGGGTGAGCGGGATCTTCAGCCTGGATAAGCTGGTCCCACCCATGGGAAGTTACAATTGATTACCAACCTTTTTTATAGTTTTGATTTTTGTGAAATAGATTGTTTTAAAGATTATATTCCTACATACATGGAGGAGTATATGAACATATTTCTAAAGGACTTTCTAGGATTTTCCTCTTATTAAGAGATAAATTTTTGTATAAATTGAATCCCTAGATCTCAATGATTTCCATTAGAGCATATTAGATAGTCTCATAAGATCTCATGGAGATGAAGGTATAGATTTTGGAAATTTTGTGTCTCCCCTGGAAGATTCTATTTAGTTTTATAAGAAGGTGGATGAGTTATTGAGGTTTGGTATTAACTATGATAACCTAAACCAAGTGAAAATAAATAAAAATACCTTTTACTAAGGATCAATGACCACTTAGATCATCTTTAGAGAGTTAATTGGTTATAAAAGACTAAACATAGGTCTATATATTAATATATTTAGTTTCATAATAAGGACAAGAAGAAGACAAATATTAGGTTTCTCTATAAGGATTACATGTTTTCGGTGATGTCGTTAAACCTGAATAACTCCCCAGTTATGTCCATGGGATCCATAGACCAGATTTTCCATCCATTATTAGACTAGTTAATGGAAGTCATCATCAATGACGTACTTATTATAAGGTAAAGGAAAAGTATATTAAACATTTGAGGATTGTTTTAGACCTTCTTTATGAGCATTGAATTTATAGTAGACTCTGAATATGAACATTCAAGATTCTTTAAGTCCATTTTTGGGGGACACTATCTTGGATAGTGGAGTAATTGTTGAACTCATAAACATAGAAAACATAATCACTTGGTATCCACCTAATAATGTGTTTTAAATTTTCAAATTTATTGGGTTGACAAGATATTATCAACTATTCATGGAACACTTATTCAGGATTACAACTGATAAAACCTTTCTTACCAGAAAGAGGAATACCTTTTTATGGTCAAAGAAATGTCAAATATCTTTTGAGGAGCAGAATAAGAGGTTAAATAATTCTCCCATTTAGTGATTTCCAAAGGATTTAAGTATATGGTGTTCTGTAAAACCTTTTGGATTGAGATTGGTTGTGTGTTAATTCATAGATATGTGGGGATTACTTATACATCCATGAAGTTGAGACATCATGAGTAAAAATTCATGAACCATTACTTGTATCTTGAAACTATAGTATTTACCTTTTTGTTATAGATTAATTATTTCATCAATTATAAATTCATGTTCTACCCAAATCTAAAGAGTCTCAGGTACATTTTCTCCAAGTGATATCTAAACATGAGGCAAAGGTGATGGCTTGAGTACCTACCAGATTATGAATATGTGATCATATATACTCCAAGGAAGTTAAATAAGGTACTTGTTTCCCTTATAAGAAAATATTTTTCTCAAGTTGTGTAGGATTCATCCATGAAACTGTACTCATTGTGAATAGTTTTGGTGGAATAGGGAGGATTTGATTATCTTCTATTGATAGTGGTGGTCTTGAATATTACTTAACCAAGTGATGGAGGTTGGACATGGAGACATCAATTGTAAGATCTTGTGTGGACATATATTCTCATGTGATTCACCTGATGTATTCTATGAAGGTTGGGATCATAGGATCCTTTAAAAGGGGGAAATAATGGTTCTGGTTGTGCTGCATGTGGAGGTGTTGAGGAAGTTTCACACCTGCCCCTTAAAATTATTTCTAGGTGTTATAAATTATAAAATGATATTAAGTATAATTATTAGTGACCATTTATAAAGAAGAGTGTTAAATATTTAATGTTTTAATACCCAAACTACCAATGGGTGAAAGAAGAATACCCATTTCCACCTGGTTTGAGCCGGCCTCTTGAGGTTCCAAAGTGGAATTGGAATGGTAAATCGATGGAATCTGTGATGATTCTGAAGGATCTATGCCATAGTGGAAGAATTAAATCTAAAAAATTTACACCAAATTTATTAATAAAATAAAAAAATAATGTAATAAATCCTAGATAATTCCATATATTGTGTAAAATAAATTCAAATTCCAAGAAATAGAGTCCAAATTGTAACTTGTTTTATTTTATAGAAAAGTAGATGTTCCACTGATATTCTATGAAGTGGATCCAAACTTGAACCTTTGGTGACAATTTTTTCACCGAGGAGCCAAATGAGAACCTCTCTAGATGTGTCCCCACATGCACTATGAAGCTCTTGGAACATTGATCTCCAAATGCCATTTGTTAGCACACATAATCAAACCACCATTGACATTCCATAACCACAACTAAGAATCTCTCTACTTGAGAGGTGGGAGGAGAAATTTTATCACAATGCTGTGTTTAAATAAAAAATTACAATCCACAATGAAAAATAACATACCTTGGTATATATAACGAGGTAAAAAATAAAATAATTTTTTAAAATTCCCTTTTATTTTATTTAACCATAATAAACACCACACATAACTCCTTTAAATAATAATAATAACTATTATTTACGATGTGAAAAATGTTATTTATAATATAAATAAATAAATAAATAAATAAATATTTATTTATTTATTTAAATGATATTATTTCATCAGTTGAATCATTAAACTTGATTTGTTTTCTTTAATAAATAATAACCACTTTCAATAATAAATATTCATTAGATAAAAAAATATTACATTCCCACAACATTTAAATAATATATTTTTTATTAATATGATCAATAAAACTTAAAATAAAATAACATTTATATACTTGAAATATATATATTTATTTATGAGCTTTTCGATACACTTAGTTTGTGACCCTCTATGTGATTCTTTATTAGTAGTAGATATAACTCCAAGACTAAGTGTTTTATCAAGTAACAAATCATAGACCCCATAGAAAAAGGAATAAATTGAAGTGAAAAAAAACAGCCCTCCTATAAAAAATTTACTTAAGTAATATAATACCATTTTTAAGTTATATCTCATAATGTTATATGAATACATGTTTCATTATCCTTACTTCTTGATATATATATTTTTTACTTCCTGAGACAAACTTTTCTTGTAAACTACCATGACCATGAATTTTTATCAAACACTTCTATTTAAATCAAATTTACATAAATATCTTATGCATAAATTTAAAAGGTAAAAATCATATATTTAATCTTCAATTAATTCCATATTAATATTGATATAACTCACACAAGTTACATTACCATGGGTAAATATTCCATGGTTTTCAGGAGAAGCCCTTATACACCTGGATCTGGTGATAAAAACATAGTATTTACATACTAGATTTGATACCAATTAAAGTGAACCAAAATTAAAAGTTCCATAATTTCAAATTCAAAACAAATATTGTGTCACTTACATACCCAAGAAATTTTTGGTTTAGAGTTTTATTGAATTAGGGAAAGACCTTTAACTAACAACACCCATACGTTCCTCATGAAAATTTTCCCACTATACCGAGAACATGTTATTTTATAATATGTATTCAATATCTCCCACAAAATTCTCCCCACATGATACCCTTATATATATACTTTACATAATATAATTTTTCATAACCATGGTAAATGGAAACATAAGAAGGGTGATCTCAAATGGTTAGTATGGTTAAACATATGAATTAATAATCAAATATCATAAGTGAGAATAAGATGATAATCAAAGTGAATGGACATAAAATAATAGATTAACACCTAATAAAAAATAGATTACAAATCCTGAATCATGAAATAAATATTTTTCATAACATAATACATCATTAATAAGATTATCATCAACCGTTGTAAAATGTTATCATGCAGTTAATGATAAAATACGTTCTTTTCATTATTTTTCAAAAAAATTCAAAATTGGCTCATATAGAAAATTTTGAAAATATTCCTTTTAAAATATTTGTAAATTAAGTAAAATAAAGTTGAAATTGACTTTAAAAAATTATGATAAATAAAAACATTACTAAAATAATTAAAGAATATGGCCACTGAGGAAAAATATTTGAGAGGTAAACTTCAAAACATTTTATATAATATTTAAAAGGAAACCCCTATATGGTTATCGTAACATTTGAATAAAAATATCATGAAAGAGAGAAAATTAGATATATATGAAAATTCTTATAATTTTCATGAAAATTTTCATAAAATTAATTCATGTACAATATATAAACTACATAATTAAAAAAAGGTGGTGAATATAAAATATATCTCAATGAAGTGAAATTGAGATAAAAACCCTAAAAACATTTAAAACATTAGAATTGAAACATATTAAAACATAAAAATTTATATGGATTGTAAATACCTTAAATTTCATGGATATTATAATTAAACACATCTAGGGTAATTATATTCACCATAAGAAATAAAATAAGGGGTGAATACGAAGCATGTATCAATAGATGAAAATTGAGATGAAAAAATATTACAATATTAAAAAATTTGAAGTAAGAATAAATCAATGAAGTGATTTTGTGAAAAAAAATTAAATACACATAAAAAAATTAGGGGTTATAACACAAATAATATTGGCATGACATAGTTAATGCAGAAGTAATATAACCTAATGAATGAAAATTGTGTTAAATTTTCACATAAATCATAATTCCTCTTCGTTAGAAACACTCTAAACTCCTGTATAACAAATTTATATTTTTTATAAACCCATATAAAATAAATATTTTCATTTATCTTAATAGTAACTATTCACATATAATTTCCTATTATCCATTTAACAATAATTCTTTGTTTAAATTAATATTTTTGTGTTAACTATTTACTCTTCCATGTATGTTCTGATTCATCTGTTCTAATACTTAATTATTTTTAAAGGTTTAATAATCTCAATAATGTTAATTAATGTTTATATTATGTTTATGATATTGTTTTTGGAGTCCCATGTTCATTTCATTAAACTTATGGTGATTATTTTTATAGAAATCATAAAAATATCATTTTTTAGAAATTTTGATTCAATAAAGAGAAATGATTTAATTTGTGGATAAAAATATATAAATAAAAATTAAAGGACTGTAATAATATTATAAATATTATATTTATAAATTTAATCCATTTTTAGAACCATCCATGTCAGGGAGTGATAGAAAATGAAATGCATCATTCATGAAGGTGGTAATTCGCATGTACACACAAGCATCATTTTCATTTTCTAATGAATGAGAGGTAAAAAAGGTAGATTATGGTTTAAATTTCAAGAATCATAAATATCTAATAAATATCATATTTATTTATTAGATACATATTTTATAATTGAACATGTAAGGTGGTGATGAAAAATAAAATATGCCATTTGTGGAGGTGGTAGTCTATAGTACAGACAAATGAAATTTTTATTTTCCAATATATGGAAAGGTAGTAGATAATGGTTTTTCTATAAATTTAATTACATTTTAGTAAACTAATTAATCTTTTTTTATTATGTTAAGATTTTTATTGAATATTTTTAGGAGTTAGAAGAATAACAAAACTTGAATAATCATAGTTAAGATGATTACTTATTCCTTGGGTATCCTCATTTGGATCTCTCCTCTAGCCCTCTTTGGTTGTTATTTTGATGAGTATATAAACTTCTAGTCATGGATAATGGTATTGGAAAGTGATTTTGGTATATCTTTTGTAATATATTTAATTAAATCACTGGTTCTAAGCTAGAGTGTCACATGACCTCATGTGCGCCTCCCCGAACGTAAGATGTTCCAGACTAACAATAAGGTACTAAATTGGAACATGAGGAAAATATCCCTAAATATAGATATGAAACTATTAATTTTTTTTGAAGGAAATGGTTAAAAAATAACAAATCCTCACAATGGAAACAAATAAAAATAAACTATGTTGTATCAAATGGTATACAAATCATACAAGATAAACCAAGGGATACCCAATGTGGTAGATCAATCTAGTGAATAATGAAAAATAAATATATGAAAAGAAATATTAAAAATATAGAGTCTTTAACATCATTTATTCCATCACCCAAGCTCCATATACTTAGCTTCCTGCCATAGGGTCCTCACCTTATGCAAGAACCCTGACCATAATGTCTGCATGGGCACCGAGATGCTCATGTAGGATGTGATTATAAACCCAATTTGAAACAACCAATACATACATAACATAAGTAAAACAATATAAAAATGTATTTCATGAAAATAATGTTAATGTGTAAATAAAAAAAATCAAGTGTCGAGTAATCATGCACTAACCAAGATTCTAGGAACCCTGACCCTACCTACTTCATCTTCATGCCATAAGAGAATTCATGTATGGTTTCATGAATCATAGAATACAACACAAGGAACAAATAAGTCTTATTATAGTATATAAGTATATAATTACATAGGTCATGCCACAAGGACTCCATGCCTCAACAAATATCTCAATTCGGGGTACAAGGTTGTTATGTCCCACTGCCCAATCTCAAGTCACACCTTAAAGCCATCATACCCCTATATCTATCTCAAAACACCACCATAAAAATTAGTAATTATGTCCAATATTCTCCCTCTATGAGGTATTAACTGATCCATAAAGGTCACACCAATCAATTTGATACTAGATAACATAATCATAGTATTCAAAGGCAATTCATACACCCACATACAAGGCTAAACATATAAAGTCACAAGTATTACAAATCAAGAAGGTCTCATAGGATAAACACATACCCTAATGTGAATAATATCAATAAAAGGTCTCAAAACAATTACATGAACCCACATGAGAATCATAACATACAATTTTATACAAATTCCCTAAACTCTAAGGACTTACTACCTCGACATCATTGATACCCAAATCCCAAAATTACCACCCAGATCAAGACCGAACACCAACGATCCTTAAAAACAACTCTGATTCATCACGTTATTATTCTATAATTAAGATACAAGGAGAATAATGTGATAAGGGATAGAATTTGGTTATACTTACCCAATGAGATCCACCATCACCAATGGATCTAGAATTAATCAAGATTGAGAGATAAAAATTCCCTATACCTAGATTATTTTCCATCAAAAAATTGAGAAATACCCATTAGGCCACAATGAAATATATAGATATGTATATAGTGGCCTGAATATATTATTCAACCCAAGAGAAATAGGATATTTCGGTCATAATTGATTAAACTTACCAAATGAGAGTCCCCATATCAATATAATATCAAGCATTGAGGATACTAGTAGAAGATATCCAAATACACCATAAAGAATAACATTGGATCCTTTTGGATGAATGAGGGTTGATTCAAGAAAGGGGGATATCAAATAGATGTCATAGAGTAAAAATAATGGTTCTCCAATGATTAAAATCTTCATTGGATCCACCGGATGGCTGGTAGATCTAGATGGAGAGGGGGGATACTGAATCTACCACATGTTGGGTGGTGAAATTTAATCGAATAACTAGTGGCACCCAGGTAATGTCTTGGGCTTCTTCCACCTTCAACAGCTAGCCGATGAAACCCTAAAAGCTCCAAAGCTACTCATTGGTTCCCACACGTCCTTAAACATTGATCTTCGATTCCTAAATGTCTCTAACACATAGAAAAAATAAATAAAATTAAATCCTGATTCATTAAACATAAATAATATCACTGCTTGAAATTTGAGTGAGTTATAATTATCCACCTTGAATGCCTTCTTGTCCTAAAAAAGTGTCTATAAAGGTCCGATAAAATGACTTGGGACACTAAGATTAAATATATGATTCCTTCTCCCAACTATCCTCCTAAATACACTTGTGTGATCTCACGGACAAAACTAGAGTTACTACCTTTCCTTGAAAAACATTATTTCTTTAGTCCATAAACCAAATCATATGTTCCATGAAGGATATATCATGCTCAAAATCAACAACCCCACTATCAATCACATGTGTTGGATAATAATATTAATTCTAAATATGATAGGCATGTAACATTTTATGCATAAATCAATATCATGGATAGAAATATACTTAGTAATCCACTATCTAAATGTGCTTGATGATCACAAAAAGTACCACAATCCACGACACTAATTTCCACTAATTCCACAATTGTCAATGTGACAACAAAGCTGAAACCCATAATAACACCCAATCACCCACATTGAACTCTAAATGTCATCACTCCCAGTAAAAATATGATTGATTCATACTCTTGGTGGTTACTAACTACTTTAAAATTAATTGTACATGCTCATATGTCTCCTTCACTAAACTAGGTTTGATAATAACTGTCTCCCCAGCCTTATGCCATCACAATGGTGAATGAAAATTATGAACATAGAGAGAATCAAAAAAATACATATAGATTGAAGACTGCAAAATATTATTATACATGAAATCTACCGAATCTAGATAATCATCCCATGTTTCACAAAAATCCATAATACTTTCCTTGAGTTTATCCTCCAAAATTTGGATTTTCCTTTTCGAATTCCCATCAATATATATATAATATCCCATAATAATTATCAAATTATTCCCTATTTTCTATTTTAATCCTTTAAAAAATGATGACATGAAACAAACATCTCGGTCAGATACTATGTTTGTAGGCACTCTATGGAGAGACATTGTCTCTCTTATATAGATTTTCCCAGATCCATCCAATGAATGGGTCTCTAGAATCAGAAATAAATGAGAAACCTTTGTTATAGGGTAAAAAACAACCCATATTGTATCTCAACCTATCAAGATTCTAGGTAACCCTATAATAAAATCCATCATCACTTCATCCCTCTTCTATAATGGTATAATAAGAGACTGATGCAATCCACCTAGTTGCTGATGCTCGATTTTAATCCATCGAAAGGATAGACAGTTAGAACAAAAAATATAATGTCATTCCTCATTCTGAACACTATAAATATCATCTAATATCATAATACATCTTAATTGATCTAAGGTTGACTTCCCTCTGTGATGCATTGGGGTACCTCATCAACTCCTCTCTCATAGAAGTAGGGACCACTACCCTGTCATGGACATAGATCATGCCATTTACATCCAAGGACTATCTTGGTATTGGGTCATTCCCAACCAAACATTATTGTATTATTGGACACTCTGGATCAATTTCTCATAAAGATTTCAATCATTCCACTAAAGAAGATTTTATGACTAAGGGATCCATGATTATCACCCCTTAATCTTCTAATTTACCCATTAACCAATCTATAAATAAGTTTATCAACTTATACTCTTCTTCTGACGATCTCTCACCAAGAACATGTGTATTCATACTAAGAGAATCAAAATTGATATTCTATTTTCTAGGATTATAATATATATTGAAGTCAAATGTCTGTAGGTACTCAATATAATTTATCCATCTAAGGTTAAGGTCTCACTAATAGAAGGTATGCTATAATCTCTAGTTTTTTTTATAAATGAGAAATATCTCACTAAAAATATAGTGTCACCAATACTGTAGTCCATGAACTACCAAAACTAACTAAAGATCATTAGTGGAGTAGTTTTGCTTTTGGGGTTGAAGTTGATGTGACCCATAATTAGTTACTCCATCTCTCTACATGAAGACAACTCTTAAGACAACTATAGAAGAATCTATGTAACCGCATATCCAATTATAGGTTCTGAAAGATTCATAATCAGATAATATTTTCATCTTCTCTTTATCTCTAGGAATGAATCCTCACACTATTAAGTCCACTCAATCTTTACCCCTTTCTCGGTAAGTCCAACCATAGGTGCTTTCAAATGGGATAAGTCTTGGATTAAATGTATATAGTACATAGATAATACAAGGAAAATATGAATCTCTAACACATTCCTAGGTTTTGACCAAGAAATAACATCCTCCACCTTCTCTGAATCAACTAAGATTCTAGTCTTAGAAACCACTTTTCCCAAGAAATGTACATCAGGGATCCAAAAGTTACACTTGAATGGATTGACATAAAGTTGAAGTGCTCAAAGTGTACTCAATATGGTATCTAAATGTTTAGAATGTAATTATGAGGTCTATGAATATATCAGAATATCATTAATGAATACAGTGATGAAGGAGTCCAGGTATGGGTGAAAAATCCTTTTTATGAGACCTATTAACACCACTAGAGAATTTTTCATCCCCAAATTCATCACAAGAAATTTATAAAACCCATATCTACTCCTAAACATTGTTTTTGGTATGTATAATTCTCTAACCCAAAATTGATGGTATCTAGAATGCAGGCAAATCTTAGAGATCCAGCAAGATCCCCTTGACTGATCAAACAAATCATCGTCCCTTGGTAGTAGATACCTATTATTTAGCATGAACTGATTCAACATCCTATAATATATATATAGTTTAAGGATACTACCAAACTTCTTACCAAAAAAAGATAGAGCACCCCAAGGATAAGATATCAGTTGAATAAATTCTTTCACCTATAATTCCTCAAGATATAACTTTAGAATTTTTAAATCAGTTGGTTCTATATGGTAATGAGGAATCAATATAGGCTGCATAACTAAAACATTTCAATATAAAACCCAATCCCCTTATTATAAGTAAGGTCTGAGAAGTCATCCGAAAATACATTAGGAAAGAGATCCACAAAGATAAGAAGAGGGGATGAAACTATTTACTAATATATCAAAAGAACCATATTCTCCACCTATATTGTAATGGCTCCAACTTGGACAAGGTCTGGTCCCACACTACTTTCTTCTAAATGACACTCTACAACTAGGACCTAATTTTCTTCCTTAGAAGTGGTGAAGGTCACCCAACTATGGTGTCAATCTATGTGAGTTTGATAAGTAGTCAAAAAATACTTAATAAAAATTTCATTAAATCTATTCAAATACAGAATTATGAAATCCAAAAAACATTCATAGCTAGAAACTAAACTAGGACACTCTGCACATTTCAGAAGATGAAATACCTTATCTCCAAGAGGTGGGTCGACATAAAAAAACTCAGAAAATATATTGATAAAAAAATCTAATAGCACAAAAAATTGAGAATATATAAAGGAATGGGAATCTCCTATATCAAATAAATCTGAAAAAGTGAAGAAATAATCTAGACCATACCTTGAATAGTAAAAAATCCCCCTCCATCATTAGCTAGAATATAGTCCATTTTTAATAATCTACCAACATAATATCCATGACATTCTCCCCCATAATCCCTATTTCAGTTGATTCAATGAACCTTGTGGAGTTTATAATTGTTAGTGAGACCCCTACCCACTCCAATTCCATTTTTCTACCTAACATTTCTATGAAAACTCAATCATGACACTCCCAGAAAAAAATGTTAGAGATGTACCATATTACCATACTAATGACACTTATTTTATATATTTGGTTATAATTTACAGCAGTGTCTAATCTTTCCATAGTTAAAGAACTAAGGAGTAACACCTCCCATAGAGAGAGATGGAGATCCCTTACTATAATTTAGTTGTCTTACATTGACTTGGAACATGTCTTATATCTTCCTATACCTTCTATAGAAAAAAACCCCAAAATACTTATAGTTATTCCATTAACCGATTCATTTAGAGGTGGGAGAAGTGCCACTACTTTATCATGCTTTATTCCATTCTTGATGATGAGAGAATTATAAATAAAATCAGAGTATATTGTCAGATTTAATTTTTTTACCTAGTACCTCAGCTATTTTTGATTGATAATATCTAAATTTTGGGAATTATACACATCATTCCATGCCAAAAGATGTTTATAGTGTAGCAACTCCATAAAACAATCTGAATAAGAAACCACTAAAATCATTCCTTTCAAAAGATCCACAAACTCTTAACAAAAGTATAGATTCAACATATTAGGGAAAAAATCCTCCAAAAGGGGTCCTTAAAGTCCTTAAAAGTACTAATCTGACACCTCTCATCTTGGTTCATGACACTCCACTATCTTCTCTCTGGTACTTAGAGTATATACACAACCAATTTCATCCAATGTTTATCCTGAATCTCCACCAGATCGAAGATTCCCTTGATTTTTTAATGTAATCCTCAGTATCATGGGGCCTCCAATGCCTAGGATGGATAAGGGATATATAATATATAAGTCCCAATCATAATAAACCATCATCAGTCTGACTGTGATCTCCTCTACCCTGAACAAGAACCAACTGAAAGGCTCCTAACTATAGATACTCTATTACGTGAACCACTAGAGAAGCTACAAGATCATGCTTAGTTGTATCCTCTTATATGTCCAATAGTGAAATAATAGAATCACACCTTATTGTTAGGTTGTCCCATAATACATATTTAAGGAACCATTATCTAAAATTCTATAAAAACTCTAAGAAAAACCTATAAACTCTTACTAGGATTACAACTCAAGAAGATTGTAGGAATACTCAAAAGACCACTAAGGGAAGACTCATCCCAAGAGGTTACCCACATATATAAGGTATAACCACCTTAGTACAACCCAATGACTAATCCAATAATTATGAACCTACATGTCATCCATATTTATATACATATAACAAAACATTTCTTTATTATGTTAAAGTAAATTAACATAAACATAGATTCATTACAGAAGAATAAAATACAGATTAATAATGACATTTAATCAATTGAACAACTATGTATGATAAAGGAACAAGCGTATTACATGTAATGCTGTGTGACTTTTCATGATACATCTATTCAACCAAATATAATAAATTAAAAAAACATAATAACACCCATAATCATCATGAAACTATAAAAGAACAACTCCTAACAATAATCCCTCCCTTGATAACTCATATGTTCATTATACATGAGTTGTCTAGACCCACATGAGACTCCTGTACTTGAGTTCTGCACAACCTATCTTCTTTCTACAATGAAAAAAACTTAATCTTAACAAGAAATAAAAGAAGAATAAGGAAAAATCATTTGATACCTCTTTGTAAATTCATATTCTAAATCACAAGGTTTGGGATGGAGTGCAGCATGACCTCATTCATGCCTCCCCATACACAAGAGGCTATAGACTAGTATGAGGGATTAAATCAGAACACAAGGAGTCTATTCCCTTGGAAAAACTATTCATCCATAACATAAACAAATGATACAACGAATAAATAATAAATCTATTTAATGGAAACAAAAAAAGAATAAACTATGCTGTATCAAAAGGCATGCAAGTCATACAAGATAAATTAGGGGATCCCCGATGTGGAAGATAAATCCAGTGGATGAAGATAAATAAATAAATAAATCATAATGGAAATAATTCTGAGTCTATTTCAACATCACCTATATCACCAAATCTCCACCTTCTTAACTACCCGATATAAGGCCCTTTCCCTTGGCTGGATGCCTAACCATAAATTCTGCACATGCATCATGATAGACATGTAGGGTATGAGTATAAATGTAGTTGGGCTCAAATAATGAATACTTAACATAATTGTGTTAATATATAAAACGATATTCCATGACAATAATGTAAATTCATAAATAAAAAATTAGGTGTCGAGTCATTATGCGCTAACCAAACTTCTACAAACTTCGAACCTACGTACTTCATCTCAACACCAGAAGAGAAGCATGTATGATTGCATGAATCTCAAAATAATCCACATAGAAAATTTATGTATTAGAATATCCCACAAGGAAATCATGCCTTAGTCTAGGCCACAAGGTCATCTTGCCCTGCCAACTGTCTCAATTTGGTCTACTAGGTAATCATGCTCCACTACCCAATCTTAGGTCAGGACTAAGGCCATCAGTCCTCAGAATTTGTATCAAGAACCTACCATGATCATCAGGCCTTACATCACACATGATACCCATATTAGGGATTAACTCATCCAATAATTTTCCACCTATCGCATTGATACTAGGTAGTAGAAGCAGAGTTTTCACAGGAAACCCACACACACACATACAAGGCAGAACACAGCAGGGCCCAAGTATGTCGTATCAAGCAAGTTCTCATGAGATACACATGAAACCACATGAAAATAATATCAATAAAAGGTCTCATGAGTTACAAAAACACACCCATATAAGAATAATGAAATATTATTTCATACAAAGTCCCTAAATGGAATGGACTTCCTACCTCAAAAGTATCAATGCACAAAGCCAATAATTTCCACCTAGATCAAGCCCGCACACCAATGATCCCTAGAACTATACAAAATTACTTAAATGAGGATTCTATAATTAATATCAAAGGATAAGAACATGATAATTTGTATAATTTGATTAGACTTACCCAATGAGAACCACTTTCACCAACAGATCTCAATCCAATCAGGAGATAGATGTTAATTTTCTATATTCGGTCATCAATCCATAAAAAAATCAATAAATCCCCATTACACCACATAAGAATATATATATATATATATGGCCATGATTGCTGAGATATGTGGTTTAGACTAAGAAAACGAGGATATTTTGGTTAGAATGACTTAAACTTACCAAAAAAGTGTCACCGAATCGGTTTAATATTCAAGCATTGAGGAGATGTGGAGAAGAGAGAAAAATACACCTTATGGAAGTCTTTTAGTTAATTTTGGATGAATGAGGGCTGAGATAAGAAATGTGGATATCAAATAGTGTTTAAAAAGTGGAAATATGATGTCACACCTGATAAAAATCATAATGGGATCCACTGACTAGTCAATAGATATCCCCTTACTGGTTTGTAGCTCCAAGAATAGATGAGGTTTTTTGCCTCTACCACCAGCTAGCAGGTTGAACCCAAGGAAGTTATTAAGATTCTACCAACTCAACTATCTAGCATGTAGCACTGAACCAACTACTTGATGGCTCCCCACTAGCTCCAAAATTTCTAGTTGGTGACCATACTTCCTTAAACTTTGGTCTCCAATTCTGGAATGCCTCAAACACATATAAAAACAAAGGAAAATAAAACCAATATGCCTTAATACTAAAGGGATGTGTGACCAGAAATTTGGGGTAGTTTTAACTTTTTTGAGATAAAGTGCTGAAAGTGGGTAGATAAGTGAGGTGTGAAGGGATACTTTTATAAGCAATAGTAGTGAAACCTTTATAAATACTCACAACTTTAAAATATAATAAATTTTATTCTTCAGTAAAGTGGGTACAATTTAACCCAAATTTGAATATAATATGAAGGAGGTAAAAATACACTCAACAAATAAAATAAGATATGGTTTTTGTGATATTTGATGTCTAATCCCTTAGTTTTAACTCTTTTAACCCATTTAACCCTTATCATGGTGACTGAATTTTATTTTGATAACTCATTTTTATAACTAAAAATGAAATGAACCTTATTAAAAAAATTGAATATGATGATTCAAAATATGGAATCCATTTTAAAATATTCAAATTATATAGGTGGTAAAAATTAATTTTAATAGAAGTCCATGTAATTCAATTATTTTTTTAGAAAATTGTTTTTATTTATTGAAATGAATTTATAGAAAAACCAGGTATTTAATTTATTCACAAGGAAATAAATTATTTATGGATAAAAAAGAAGAGTTTTATAATTTCAAAGAAAACCAAAACTGAATGGATCACTATGAACACTTAATTAAAGGAAAATGATAAAAATTGTTTTTTATTATAATAAAATATAAATTATGTTTCAAAAAGTCAAGCATGAGTTTCCAAATTCAACATAATAGTTTTAAATGATTTATTTTACTCTTAAACACCTATTTGGTTAAACCAGTATCCTGAAGTCTATTACATGGGTCTGTACCCATGCCCACTTCACTCCTGCATTAGCATCTTGCATCACCGCCTGCATCACTACCTACCTGCGTCTCTATCTGTATCATGAATCTACCAAAAGGGATGCCAAGAATTGAACCATGATCTCTTGGATGTGCAGGTTAGTAGTGAGTACCACTAGACCACATATCATGCAACAAATAAATAATATATATATATATAATTTATAGTAAAAATAATTTTTCTAAATATAAATTTTTTGTTTGTCCATGAATAATTAAACCAGCATTTCTTATAGTTTCTTAATCATTATATGGATGTTATTAATAATTTTTTTCAAATAATTACTAGAATTTTATCAATATATTTTACTGAAATCATTTTCTCAAAATTATTAATATATCAAAAAAATAAAATTCATCAAAATAGTTTATCTAGATTCTATGGTATTTTTATAAGTAATATAGAACCCCTTTAATTTACAAAATTATTTATTTATTATAATTATGTTTCCTTTAACTATCTTGTAACTTCTTTAATTTTTATTTTAATAAATCATTATTCAATTTAGTTTGGTGTTTCATGTATCACATGTTATCTAATATACTGGATTTTTTTAAAGGAGAATATATATTAAAATATTTTGGTGTTACATTCTCATATCCTTAAATTAATTACATTTCACAATTTTAATTTGTTTTTACCAAAATGAACGTATCTTAACAATGGTATAGTCTCAAATTGTGGTAAGTAATTTCTAAGTTGCTACTAGGAAACATAGTTTTTCATAATTAAATATTTCTAAAACTATGCATGTACCATTTTAAGACTCATACATTAGAATAGGTTTCCAGAAACATACCTTGACAGGTGAGAGATATTTTCCACATAATACTTAATGAATTTATCACTACAAAATATAAGTTATTAATAAAAATTTTAACAATGTTTTCTAAAGAATGTGGATATTTTTTAATTTAACTGTTATTTAAAACGTGGATAAATTTTGATTTACCCATGTTTTTATGGAAACGTGGCTAATTTAGCCATGTTTTTCTTACTTTATTTTTAAAATGTAGCTAAATTTCAATTTACCCATGTTTTGATTAAAACATGGCTAGTTTAGCTGTGTTTGTTAAGCAGTATTTTAAAACATGGATAACTTATAATCATATTAATATATTATCTTATATATTAATAACAGAACTAAATTTAAAATAACACACACACACACACATATTAATTTATATATAAAAATATAACCAGATATACTTAGATTTATAACATCATGTATAAATAATAACACATACATAATAACTTATAATAAAATATCTATAATTATATAATAAAATGTATATTAATATACAATAACTGATATATTAATTAATATATTAATATATAATAACATATATATTATTTATATATTAATATATAATAAAATATATATCAATTTATAATAACAAATATAAATAATAACATATAAATACATTAATATATAATAATATATATATATATATATATATGAATTTATATGAAAAATATAACACCATATAATATATATATATATATATATATGTTACATATGATAACATATACAAATATTTAATAAAGTATCTATTAATTTATAATAACATATATATTAGTATATAATAACATATATATACACACACAATAATATATATATTAATTTATATATTTATATATAATAACATATATATTAATTTATGTATAAATATATATTAAAACATATATTATTTTACAATAACATGAATAGATAATAACACACAAATACATATATTAATTTATAACAATATATATATATATATATATATAAATTTATATATAAAAATACAATACCATATATAATAATATATATATATATAACATATAATAACAAATATAAATATATAATAAAATATAAATTGATTTATAACATTATATAAATTAATATATAATAATATACAATAACACACACACACACATAAAGCATATAATAACATACATATATAAATTAATAAATAACAACATATATATTACATTACATATAAAAATATAATATATTATATAATAATGAATATATATATATATATGTAACAAATGATAATTTATTTAAATATATAACAATGCATCTATTAATTTATAATAACATGTAATAAATGACATAGAGACCCACAGTTTGGATGGTTGTGGATCCTATTGGTGTTGCAATAGGGCCATGACTGTTGCCATGGTTTAAAATCATGGCTATTACTAAACCCATAGAACTCTATTTCAACAGTATCAGATCCTAGAAATAGAGAAATATCCATGGTTAACAACATGAAAAAACACTTATAGCCATGGTTTAAAACTGTTTCTATTTATTTCCATGGCAACAGTTACAAACTATGGATGTATGTATGGCCACCCTCAAAATAAATCCACAATTTATAACTGTGTCTATATCCCCATGTTACCATAAAAAAAATATATACCAAGCTTCACTAAAACCTTGTAGCTTATAAAATCACTCCTATATAATTTAAAAAAAAAACCATGTAATATATTTTTCACAAAAACACCAGAATGCTCATAAACTCAACAATCAACAGGAAGAGATATAAGAACCATCACACACAGATTCAGTGCAAACAACACACAAATTATTTAACAGTTTAATCCCAAAAACTAAACAAGTACAAAGCCTAGAAATAAAGCATTTAAAGGTTTTATAATGAGTGGAAATATTAAATAAAGTTTCTACATAAGTTAAAAAAATAAAGTACTCCCCTATATTGCATGTTTTTTTCTTCTTAATAGATAAACTGTTCATCATTCTCTTTGTAAATTTCTCTCAACCTGATTCTTCTCATTCAATACCTATAGAAAAAACATTATATTAGATCATTTTTGTTCAAGAAAAATAAAACTAGGTAACATGTGTGAAACTCATGGTAGTTAAACTCCAATATAGTGGAGGATCTTACAATTCACTAGGGACATTTTTAGGCTACCTCCAACACCTAATTGGATACTAATGAATGTCATTGAATAAAAATAGACATGGGATGAGAGTAAATTTTGTATTCAGGTTCTCATTTTACCCCTCCCTTGATTTATGTAATACAAAAACAATCCTACTAGACAACATCACTCCTATCGGCTAGCAACACTCCTACCAGCAAACAACAATCAAAACGTCTAGTAGAACTCCTACCCTGCCCACAAACCTCAAACCTTATAGCACTGAGACCAAGAATAAAATTTACAACAACATCACTCAAACCTGATAATAGAACTCAAACATTGAATATTAACATGTAATAAATAAAAAATAATATAATATAAAAAATACTCAAACATAATACAATATATATCACAATAATTCAATCACTTAAATACCTACCAAGAATATAAAATATAAACCTACCTGCTGCACTTAAATCCCTACCCTACCAGCATGATTCAAATATACCTCAGATATTGCAGCTTAACAGAATAAAACAACAAGAATACAATATAAAAAAACTAAAAAAAAAAACAATATATATCACAATAATTCAAACTATATCTAATATAAATAATATAAAATTTCAATATAACAATAATCAGAATAAAACAAAACCATGTGATAAAATTCAATGTATAAACAAAGTATAAAATTTACATTTCAAATGTACCTCGATATTTGTATCACCAAAACCATCATGACCCTCATCATCTCTAATAAAGACACAAACATTATTATCACCTCCACTCACAGCACCAATATCATCATTGAAATCCTTATTGGAATATGAACCTAAATCAGTGGAAGGAGAAGAAGGATACTTATAAACTGAATGAAAATAAATGAGAACACATTTAATTAATGAAAACATAACAAGCCTATAAATATATTTAATATAACTCATTTTTATTTTCACAAACTATTATTAGTTAACATATTAGATACAAATAATTTTGAAATTAAACTTATATTCAACTACGCCTTTTCACGGGAAGCAGTATCAAAGAATTTTTCATTGGAATTGTATATGAGATATGGAATATTAACACATCCATAATTGACATAAAAAATACTGAAATTATTTAATTTAGTGAATGATGAATAAGATATATAGTAAAAACGCAATTTGTATTGATAATGTTGAAAAAAAAATATATGGATACATAGAACATGATGTCTAGATTTTGGCATGAAAACATTTTTATAGTGGTTTTACAATAGGAAGATACATAAGAAGAGTTGACCACTATGTTCACTATTTTCATCACCACATTCCAAAGGTTCCTCATCATTAATGGTTTATGATAATCTATAACATGAAGGGGTTTTATTACTTAAGGATTATATTAACTATGTACTGTTGTGGTGTGATGTATTCATGTCACTACAATTTAAATGGGTTTCATCATTGAAGGATGATGCTATAAAATTTATTGGCATTCCATCTACTTAATAGGATGAATACATGTTTCATGTGGTAGAGGTATGTATAAACAAAGTAGATTCATATGAAATCACAAATATTTAGGATTAGGTATTTATTGATTAGGGTATATGAGAAATAAAAATAATTTTTCTTCCATTCCTGAAGATTTTAATGAGACTTGTAAACAAGATGCAGAAGAAAAAAATATTCCATAAATCCTTAAGGGAAAAATAAAAATAATTATTAAGAGTTAGATTGAAATAAAAATATTTTTTATCAACTTCAGTATAACCTATGAGTAAATGTAAATATGTTAATGAAATTTTTTATTAAAGGTGTGACTGGTGAATTAAAGAAATGAATTTATTAAGAATATTTCATGATGAACTAATAAAAAATTTTAATAATAGGTTAATAATTACTAACATTTGTGATAAATATACAATTCCATGCATGTAACATTCCTAAAAAAATATAAAGGACATGGTTGACATGTTAAAAATAAATTATTCTACTGGGTAACTTGTAGTGAATCTTCATCATCTACTTATGTCTATCTATAAGAAAGCAAATAATGCCATTAATAGATAAAAAATGATTCAATTTTAAAAAGTATTCATAAAAAATATCATGGTGGCAGTTTCATAAAAAACTATCTAAAATTTTTATGTTAGGAATGTTAATATAATGAAACACATAGTCATAATGTTAAAAACAATTATTACAGTATATGATAATGTGTATATATTTTAGTATTTCTAGAAGCATAAGCATAAACATAAGTACAATAAACCTGAAAATTTATATATATTATAGTATAACTATAAACATAATAAATCATATTCACTAACAACAAGAAAATGTGTATTATTTATGTTTCAATATACACATTAGTGAAATAATGACCATAAACATAATTACATGCATGGAAATAAAAATGTTTTTCTATAAGAATAAGCCAAAGAAAATGCATTTGTTATGCTTTATATATCATCATATTTTTTATAATACTTTTATATTATATAATTTGAAATTTTTTATGTATTATAATACTTTTATAAGAAAGGATATTAACATAATCATAGGCATTCACAGTGTTAATTTGAAAATGTGATCCTATTGCAGCAAGTGTTTAAGAATAAGCATAAACATATACACTACCAACTTAAAATTGTGTGTATTTTAGTAATTTCAAGAGTATTAGAATGAGCATAGTTATAGGCATAAGCATGTGTATATATGTATCCAATATTTGTATAAGCATTATCATAAGTAGATGAAAAAGTTCTTTTTTTCGGCAATATATGTTATTGTATTACAGAGTTTTTATATTATAATTGAATCATAAACAGAAGAACTGTAAAAATGTGTATATTTTAATATCTATTAGTATGTATATATTATAGTTTTTTTAAATGTGTATCTTTATGTATTTGTTTAAGAATATGTTGGAGCAGAAGTATATGAAATTTAAGAATGAAAAAATGTTTGTATGTTAGTATTTGTGTTGGTATTAAAATTAGTATTTTAATAGAAATAAGCATATGTATAAGGATATATATCTATTGGTTATGTATTATTATACTTATATATTTCATAATTTTAAAATCTATATGTATTAAGGGTTTTTATTACAATTATCATCTAATTTTTTTATTCTTTATATCATCCTAATGTGTTAATTTATCTAATAATTTTTATATTTATGTATAAATGTCATTAATGGTTGATAAAATTTATATTCATGTATGTGAATGTAGAACTAATTACATAGAAAGGAATCAAAATATATTAGAATGTATAGTGTTTCCATAGAAGAATCTATGAAAAATAGGTAATATTATTGAAATAAAATTTCATATATTTTTATAAAATTTTCATGAATAGTTTTTAAAATAAATAAATGAACTATAAATCCCATGTACATACAACACGGTTTCAATCCAGTATAGATAACTGAACTCATGAATTTTATAACTCCAATATTTTAACTTGATGTTTGAATAACGAAATGCACCTAGTAAGAATTAAAAGATACCATAAAAATAATTATAATTTCTAGATCTGGGAAAAATATATCAGGAAATATGATTATAAATAATAATACTACCTTGAAATAGTCAGAAAACTTACAGAAGTCTATGAGAAGCCCTTGAATTTACTAAATGAACAAAATTGCATATGTCTTCTTATCAAAGTATTGGTTGTGTTATAATATATTATAATCTAAAATTTACATTAATTGTAACTGTTTTTGTCTTCAAAATATAAAGTTTGTAATGGAATCTGAACTTATAAGTCTTCTACATGATATAGAAATTAAATTTAAGAACAGGTTGCATGTAATTCAGTCAAATAAATATACATGAGTAGTGTTTATTAAAAAATATAAAAATTAAATTTAACTACAGTAATTAATACACATAGGAGGTTTTATAAAAATATACAGAAAGAGTTTTATTAATTTATTCATATACATGAGCAATGTTGTATTAATAAATATGAAAAATAAATTTGACTATTATTATTTAATGAATTACATTTATTAAAAATGTTTTAAGGTAGTTGGTTCCTAGAAATAAATAAATTGAAGAGAATAGGGGAGAATGATAGGAAAAGTGACCTAGAGGGGAAGTTGAAAAATTTATGTAAAATTGGTAGTGGTGAGAGTGAAATGTGGATTAGGATCCATGGATTTTAGTTTGAATAATATATTTTATGTAGAAAATTAATTTTGTCACACTCCACCAATTTTATATAGAATATCAGAGAGTAATAAGGGAGTCATCAAAGAGTTATTATGAGAAAAACCTTCAAAACATTTTTAATCTATATGAAATTTGAAATGGGATTAGGGACATCATCCTCATATATGTAGGAAATCGACGATTGATGTCCAGTGATAATGTTAGTGTCAGCTTAAATTAGAAGACCAATCATTTTACCAATATTTATTAAAAAACATTATTCCATATTTTGATTATGAATATGGTTTAAATAAACACAAATAATAGAAATTAAATATCCATTTCTTAGATGAAAATCCATTGATCATTTTAGCTACTTCATTGAATAATCGTTAAAGGTCCATGTTTTTTTCTAGTATCGATAATTTTTACATGTAATAAAAATTAATAATAAAATGTTAAGGGTTGATCAATTTAATGTAAAACATGAACAATCCAACAAAATAATTTTTTATGATGATTATTATTATATAGTGACCAATAATATACCAACCCACCACCACAAATATAAATTTAGAGTTAAGTAATTATTTCTCATAATCTTCGAAAGAAATCATGTTCAAACCTCGGAAGAGAACATTCTACTTCAAAATTATATGGAATACACTATTATTATAATAATATTTGTTATTATAAGATACAAACAAATGTTTAGGACTTTCCTTGAAGAGATCTAAAATGTTGAGTTGCGAATGGAACAAATTCCCCATCATCTAAAATGGAGAAGAGATTTTGATATTTAAGCCACTTATCTATTTGTTATTTTTTATTTGGATCCTATAAAATATTGCGACAAGTAGGTGAACCCTATCAATATTTAGGATTTACATTCCATGTTTGTGTGTGTGAATGTGTATATGTGTGGGGAAATGTGACATCAGTGTAGGTGAACCAAAGAAGAAGCCATGGTGTCCAAAATCTTATGACATTTATTGAGTATTATGTAATGATATCAATAAATATTTCATACCATGTTTATTTTTTTAACATATAAATTAATTATTGAACTATATAATTATGTTTTAAATAAAAGTAGAATTTCATAAATGATTTAATTATTTAATTTTTCTTGATTACATATTAATCAATTATTTTATTTTGTATATTTAATGTATATTCATTGTTAGATATTCTTTACTGAATTGTATTTTAAAGTATAATTTTTATGATATTTTTTGTATTCTATAACTATATTGTATACATATTGTCGATGAGTGAATATAGTGATGAAATATGAAAAAAATAGATAATTGGTAAATAAAAATGACATTCATGGGTATAATATGGCCCAATATCTAGGAAATTTCTCCTGATATGTTATTTCTATGGTTAGGATCTCATTGATTAAATGTTTTAAAAAATTATAAAGTTTTAAATGTTTGAATGATGATTTTTATTTTAAAACTCTAAATGAGTAGGAAATATTGATAACAAGGTAAATTAAACAATTATAATTAAAAATTGGATTGAACTATTTCAATTTGTAGTTCAATTCCCAAAAAAATAACATCTTCATTAGCTATAAGGTTTTCATATCACATTTCACTCATTTTATAGAATAAAACCCTAAGATATCCCACTTATATTATTTTTGTAAGTAGAGGAATATCACTAAACTATAGTCAAGTAACATTACTTCATACTAAGAGATTATCATAGTGTCTACCCACCCCTGAATACAAAGATAAAATGAATATTAACTATAATAAAACTCTCAACTAATGAAGTTTAAATATAAAATTAATATTGGTTTAACACTCAAATAAGAATAATAAATACAGAACAAACAATTAACAGTTCAAAGTATTTCATCGTATATGATTTAACTAGCTAAGAAAAGAACGAAAAAAAGTCAATATTAGTTTTGTTAAATTGATTATTATATTCTAAAAAAATAAATATTAGTTCTCTTACTAATGGTAAAGAGGAAGTTGTAACATTTAACATGTTCCTAGTTTGAAGAGTATCATTAGACCTAGGTAATCACTTATTAGCTTCAATGACGGTCACTTCATTATCACTGTTGATAATGTTATAAGAATTCTAATAATGATGAACCACCAAAGAATAAATTGAGTTTAAAACATCGATTTTATCACTATGGGAAAGATCCCAAAGTGTACATAATCTCACCTTTATCGTGGGGTTGATTTTGGTATAACTATATTTTTACATATAACACCAACATCAGATCATGATACATCTAGATCTTGTTTTCTCATACCTAAATCCAATTAAAATTAAAACTGTACTGACATATAAACTTATAAACTATATTAACATATAATTCATATGAACATATAAATAGTATTTAAAAAAATATTATAAAATTATAAACTATATTAACATTTAAATATATATATAAGTCTTTTCTAAATCATAAACTATATATGTTAATACAAACAACATTTAAACAATGTTCATATATTTAGTTGGATGTTGGTTGGTTTAATTAAATTAACATATAAAATATATAGAATTTATGGTCTTAATTTTTTAAAAATTATTACCATATAAGCTGAAACAATTTGATAAAATTAACATATAGACTCATATTTTCATGAAAAAATTTAAAATAGAATCACTAAAACATCAATAACTAAATAGAAAGACAGGGGGAAAATAATATCTTTGAATAAGTTTTTTAATAAAGAAGTAAATGATAGATAAAATAAATTATTACATACTATTAGGTACAATGATGACATTAATATAGTACTTATGTAAGTTGTTAGTATCTTTCATCATAAGAAGCACCATGTAAGGAAATAAAAATTATTGTCAGATTGAATGACTACTCATATTTTGGAGACATATGTTTGAATATAATCTTCTAATATTAAATCTTGTAAGAAAATACACATTCTTACGCTTGTGAATATATGAAATTCATCCACAATATTTGTTCCCCCTCTAAGGTGGAGCATTTATAGGTAGTGTGGAAATGGTTTTATGAGGATAATCGCCCATACATTCTTCTATAGAGAAAAGTTCTCATCGAAATTACCATTCCTTTTTTTTGACCCATTCCATGTTATTACCCTTTAAAGAAGGTTGAATTAACAATGCTAGAATGTCTGGTACCAATGATCAATTACGTGGGGTTAAAGAACTCATGAAATAATTCCCTCTCAGATATAACTTCCTCGGATGGTCTCCAAAGGGTTTATTTGTGGATCCAAGAATGCCCAACGGCCCTGGTATCCATGATTGATGGACCTTATTTCCAAAGGAAGGTGCTTGTTGGCTGACGATTTGGACAAAAACACTTAAGGACTCCTTTGGTCAAGAGGATGGGAGGTTAGGTTCACTGTAACCTTCTTGGGGAGGATTTTTGCCTATTCTAGGACACCCTTATAGATTTAAGTCATGTTAATATGTTCATGAATCATTGGTTCATTACCTAAGAGTGTGTCCATGTGCTCTCCTTAGTTTAAAAATCATCATGATCATGCATATATTTGATGCTACGGAGGTGATTCTAACATTAGCTATATAATAAGGTACTCTGGAGTTTATCGTCATCCAGGGGGGACATAAGGTGACTTGACGTTGGGATCAGGACCATAAGAAGGGATTCTTATGTATCCTCAATAGAGGAATAAAAACCCAAGTAGTTGGGATTGTGTAGGGATTATGCATAGAATATTCCCATTTGACGAGACTTGATTGGGAGGACCCTTTTGAATGGGCACCATTTTGATATCGAGCCTTCTGGTAGGCATCCTATGTATCCTGTTTTGATTAGGAATCAAAGTTCTTGTATTTTAGAATCATGTGGATTTTGTAATCCTTCCAAGCCTCTAAGCCCACATGAGTCATTCTCTGTGTGCTAAACAAGAGGATGTGGAAGATTAAACAATTCACATGCCTCCTTCCCTATTGGTGGGGGAGGGAGAGCCTACGGTGGAAGAGGTTGGGGTGACCTTGGGTGATGGTGTGGACAAAAAAACCCATTAATGTGAGATGAATTTAAAGGTCATGCAGCATAACCTCAAAATATTGGGTACTTACCTCAGAGGGAGGGCCCCAAAACATGTTCTGGGAAGGGGAGGTGTTTCGTCCTTATCAAAGGGGTGGGGGGAGCGAAAATAACCCCGTCGACTAATCACTCTTCCCCATTGAATGGATAAGCAAGTGATCACCCTTATTCCCGAGAACTCAAAGGATCATGTAGGCATCCCATGGTTGGGATCCAGGTTTTCATGGGAATGTATCCTCACAAGAATTCCTAAAGCCCACACTATTGAGGGGAAGGCCTTCGTGAATGTGCTTACCATGGGTATATAGACTCAATGGGGCGTGCTAATGCACCCGATGGTCTAATCATACAGGTCTGATGGATTTAGAGGAGGATTTGACCTAATGCCCGAGGACTGGTTAGTGGAGGGACCATGGAGGATTGGATGGAAGTGGAGAGGTGAGGTTTTAACCAGTTGGTACAATACCTAAAAACTCCCCATTCCACGTACTGACTTTTTATGCAAGATGGTGGAGGCTCCGCATACCATAGTGGTATGCAGGTAGAGGGGCCACCTACATACCAATGCAGTAGCAGACATGGGTATATGCAACCATGTATCATAGTGGTATACGGCCGGTCATTCCACTTTGGGTTACATCTGCATACTGATGTAGTATGTTGCGCCGGGTTCAGTCTGCATAGCAGTATGCTACGCAGAGAACCATATTGAAGGGGGGGGGGGTATCATCATTCGTAGGGAGTTCATTTGAAAGAAGCCCTTGTTTTGTGGTTCACTAGTTAGGTTTTTGGTTCTATTATTATTTTTCAATTCCCCCATTTTATGGTTCATGGCCGGCTGTACCTATGGATGGAGTGGTTCACGGTTTGTGCTTCACTGATGAAACAAGACGGAAGCCAGAGTGAAACCTCTAAGTCTCCCTCAAGCTTTCATCATTCGTCCTTCTCTCTGTCCATCTCCTTCTATTTGTTTGTGAGTCATAATTCTACAATGCTACTTTTATAGATCATCGAAGCAATCATATCTATTGGACACGCGATACTATTTGTGTAGGCCCATTG
The DNA here is from genome assembly GCA_963277665.1 of Viscum album. Classification (NCBI taxonomy): domain Eukaryota; kingdom Viridiplantae; phylum Streptophyta; class Magnoliopsida; order Santalales; family Viscaceae; genus Viscum; species Viscum album. The sequence goes on along the minus strand of OY728133.1, from coordinate 606,453,583 downwards.
AAGCAATATCCTGACCCATGGAAGACTCGGTCAACTGGGGTTTGCAAAGGCTTCGGTTCATGATAATGGTTCATAGAACCCTGCTGATTCGCTTTGTCCCCAAACTGTTGAGTTCACAGAATGGTACTCAGACGACCCTCACACGTATGATTCTTTCAGTGACTCGGTTCATAGTTTTCCCTACTCACTGGCCATGACCTCACGGGCCAACTGTTTGTGGATCGTCCCGCATACCTGGCAGTTTTCGATCTATCTGCTCCGCATACATTTCCTGGGGATGGTACACGTGTCACCTAAAAACCTTAGAAACTTGAATTTCTTCATGTTACTTCAAACAATTTCAACTCAATTTGAGTCCATTCACCTTGTTAGACATGTATAAGTACTTTATTTATTCTACAAAGCATTATTGGGGGTAGTTTCTTCCCCTGTAATAATTTTAAGGACCCTACAATCTTAGACTAAAATTAATAAAAATGAGAATATAAAATAAAATAATTGGACTATTTTATATGAATTAACAATAAAGAATTAGAAATCCATTTTAATACATATGAAATGATAAAATACTAAAACATAAACCCCATATTGAAATGTGAAATGAAAAAACAACAAAATCACATTACACCAATAAAGGGCTTTAAATAATAAAATAGAATCATACAATAATAAAACATTATACTTGAAACTACTCTCACAAAATAAACACAACAATACCAACTAAAATTATCATATCAGTAAAAAGAAAAAATATGATAAATTACTAGAAGAATCCTTTGACTTCAATTTTTTCATCATAACAAATGTTTCATCAAATTAGGTACACAAAAAACACCAGGTAACATGGATTGAATAGTCTTTCTAAAAAGAATAACAGTTAAGTTAAAATGACATCTATTGTCAAACATTCAAATTGGTCAGTAAACTATGATAATAACTTCATCCATTGAATAATAATGTTGATAAAATATGAATTTCATTTGTTTGGTTTGTAAGATAACATAATTTTAAAATTTCTTATAACACTCATATTATAGTTTTTGAAAAATTCTTATACCACGATATTGAAAGAGTTATAAATTTATAATAAACAATAAACAAAATGAAAATTATATAATGTTTATTAATAATATATTATAGTCCATTAAAAAAATCCCCAATAATTATTCATTAATAAAACAATACCTCATTTACTTACAAAATCCTTCTCTATTTTTTGAATACATTCCGCACTATTATGTATCTGGTAAATGAAAAAAACATTGTAAAAATTAAAAAATCATGAGATCATGAAAAGTAAAATTTCGTAGCATAAAAAATAAATACTATAATATGTATTAGTTTAAAACATTGATATTTAAAAACCTAGAATACTATCCAAAATTCATGAAAAATATCATAATAAATCAAAAAATAATTAATTTATGCACCAGATTTATAGTCTTTTATGGCATAAAAATATTAATTATAATTATTGAAGACTATTTAACAATTTAACACAAAATATTTAGTACCTTATTGATAATACTTATTGAAAATTGTTTGTTCACTTAAAACATATGAAAATCAATTTAAAAAATAATATGAGTTTTTTCTATTTCTGAAAACATACATAAATAAGTTATAGAAAATGATTTAATCAATGATAAACACATCTAAAAAAATATAAATTAAGTTGTAAGTTATATAATAAATTTTCTGTAAGCTTTATCATATAAACTTTGGCCAAATAAAAATCATACAATAGTTACAGAAAATTTATTATAACTTTAATATTCGTGTAATATCGGCACTATTGAATGTTGGGAATAATCAGAATGGGAAAGGGAATGCATAACATGATTAACAGTCACCACTATAAACTTACATAAATATAAACATGGAATAATATGAAATATAACCAAGTAAAACAATTTATAGAGTCTAAAAATGTATAAACATGGGAAAAATAACATTATAAAACAAAAATTCAATGGGATCAAAATAAGTTATTGATGTAGGGAGAAAAGCATAAAACTTGGTGCTCATGGGAAAAATATTGTTTAGTTTTTAACTAAATGCATGTTATATAAAAAAAATAGTTTATAGGGAAATTTGGGGGGAACCTTAACCAGTTATGAAGATACAATTAAATAGAAGTACATGAGGAAGGGATTTCACAAGAGAAATTGTGGAAGGAAGAAATTTTCTAGGGTCGGAAGAATGGGATTAGTGATAAATCATGAGAATAGGATTATGAGGATAGGGATTTGTTTGGGAAATAAATTAGGAATGTGGGGTCTCTATGTTGGAGGAGAAGAATACGGGAAGGTTGTGTCAAAGGAGGAGGATCCCGAGAGGTGTGTAATCCATGTTTGAGCCATATTAGAACCAAATAAGAGCCATGTCGAAGCTGATTCAAAGAAGGAGGATCACAGGGAATTGTGGTGGATGCATTAGAGGCACGTTATAGGAGGATATGGGGAGTCTATATTGGAGAAGCATCAATGGGGAGATGAGTTGGCTACATCAGAGGAGGATGATTTTGTGGAGTGCGGGTGGCCATGTTAGAGGAGTAGGATCATGAAAACATTGGGGGTGGATGGTCACAGGGTGGAGGGTAATGGGGTGGAAGAGGGTAATGAGGAGTCATGAGGTGGATGAGGGTCATGAGGGTTTGGGTAGAAATTGGGTAGTAGGGTTGGATACTTCCACAAGTAGTATAATAACAGTGGGAATAAATTAGTTATAGGAATAGTCCTTAGTTCCCATGGAAATAGTTCCATGGCTATAGCCCCTAATTGTAGTATTGTGATCTAGGGTTTCCTTACATATTGAAAATAGAATTTACAATTAGGTGAAACCTTGGATAACAATAGTCGGGGTTTGTGACTTTCTTAACACTTAAGGTAAAAGTGTAGAATCTTTTAGAAACTTATGTATATTTTTCTTATCTATTTTTTAAAATATTAGACTACTTGTTTTTATATGTTTTCATTTCCATTGTGAAAATTACTTAAATTTTTTTTACTTGTTTTACAATTTACTAAACTCTATTAATCGGATGATCTATCTATTTGATATACAAAATATGATAATCAGATGAATTGTCTATCTGATATTTAGTAATAAATAGGTTGTATTTTTTTAGTTTTAGTTTTTAAAACTATAATTCACCCCCACTCTTGTAGTATTATACAAACTTTTGTGATCTTATATTTGGTATCAGAGCAGGTTTTAATACAATAACCTGAGTGTTTTTTTTATTTTTTTTATTTTTATTTATCATATAAGAAATGTTTCTATGTTTATGATATTTTTAATTAACAATTTTTTATAATATTTTTTACAAAACATGTTTTGTATAGAGGTTGTATTTGTTATATAAATATGTCATGTGTGAATGTTGGGAATCTTGAGAATGTGAATCCTAGAAGACTTCCAATCATTGATGGTGCTGACTATGAGTATTAGAGAGATAAAATATATAATTTTTTTTACTAAAATAAGAGTTTAAAATTTGGTAATGTTAATTGGAAACTATGTAATTATGGAAAAATAATTTTATAGTTTTACAAATAAAAAATTGCATTATCAACTTAATTAAGGAGTTATAAACACTTTATTATGTTAAATGAATAGAAATATATACATCTAGATATCTTCTTGTGAAGTTTTAAATAGTTTATGAGAAAATTTGGAAGTTAATCCCATTAGGATAACCAAAGTTATTGAAAACTTGAGAGGTATGATTAGATATTATTATAAATCTTTCAATTTTCTTCCTAGAGAATATGTTGTGAAGAATCATCATATGTGTTATGACTATTTTGAATAATTTACAATATTTGGGTGATTGTGATCTTACTTTTGAACTTTTTGTTGAGAATATCATTGAGATTATGCATGGATAATGGGAATGTAAATGAAAACATATTAATGATAAAAAAATAAGTTAAGAATAAATGATCTAATTGGAACTATTATGTAATATGAAGATAGATTGAAGAGTGATGATAAAAATATAAAAAATAAAAATAGATTATCTTTTTCTTCTACAATAGCTATTTCTAAGAAAGTCAAATCTGTAGAAAAAGTTACAAAATCATATAAAAAGAAGATATTTAATGTTGTGACTAAAATAATTTCTCCCGAAGAAAGTTATAATAAACTAGCTTGATTAGCTCAAATAAAGAATAAAATTGTTGGAAAGAAAGTGTTTGGAAAAAATCCCTCAAGGTATCATTGATGAATTTTTGAGGTGATTGTGTTTTTTGAAAAAGCAGGCCTCTGTGTTGTATTTGTTCACAAAGAAGACAACGATGTATAATTTATTAACAAAGGGGGTTTATATGGTGGTTTTTCAGGTTCAAGAGATGTTGTTGGCTATCCTATTTGATTGAATAACCTCGAAAAAAAAGGATGATCTGGAGGTGATACAAAAAGAGCAGATACAAGGTGGCACCGTTTAACAGTGTTTTCCAAATTTTTGGGCCTGAAAATTTGAAAATAGAGAGAAGTGTTTTTAAAAAAGGGAGGTGTGAAAAAAAGAAAAGTTGTGCGTGAAATATTTTCATGGTTCACAAAAAAAGAAATTAGTGTGTGAAATATTTTCATTGTGTGCAAAAAAGGAAAGTGGTGCGTGAAATATTTTCATGGTGCAAGAATGAGAAAATGGTGCGTGAAATATTAGCATGGTGCACGAAATAGAGGATTGGTGTTTTTCTCACAAGTGGTGTTTCGAGATTAGAAGATCAAAAATTAGCAAAGGAATGAGGTGTGTGAAATATTAGAGGAGTGCTCTAAAAATATAATGTTTCACGGTAGATTTTTTTTTTCACGTTCGAAGTGGATTACGTGTAGAAGAAGGGTTTTTCACGCATGAGTCAATTTTTCCTATAAATATGAAGTGACCCCTCTCATTAAAAGAAAGATAAAGACATAGATATTATTTTATCTCTCATGCGCGAAATTGGAATATGCAAGGGAGGTGCACGTAAGCATCAAGTTTTCATGCAAAGTCAGGTGGTTGCGCGTAAAATAATTGTTTTGCATGAAAAAGAAAAGGTAACATGTAAAATAGGTCTGTTGTGCTTAAAAGAGTGTTGTTGCACATAAAATAAGTGTCTACACGTAAAGTGAAGGCTTCACGTAAAATAATGTGGTTTCATGTAAAATTGGTAGTTGGGAATAAAAGTAGTATTGCACAAAAAGTGGATTTCAGGAAAAAGTAGGGAATTACGCGCAAGGTGCAGTAAGGGTTGTGCATAAAAATTGGGGTTGCCCGGTACACCCAGTGTAAAGTGAGATTCATCTGTGGGTGAGAGTGGGACATCAACAGAGAATCTATTACTAGATAAGGATGTAGATTTCAATAGAGATAATGAAGAGACCTAAAAGTCTTCAAACTTTGAGTGGATCTTCTAAAGAAGCAGTGAGAACACATCAGTTGAGAGAGCAGTGAGATTTCATATTGCGAGTGGTTGTAAACTAGGAGGGACAGTGAGTCCGCTCCAAACATGTAAACAACAATGCACTTATAGTGGATTTGGTACATCAGAACCTCACCAGTGTATTCTCCTTGGATGTAGCCTAGTGAGGGTGAAACAAGTAAAATTGTTGTGTCTTGTACTTGTTTTAAGATTCATCCATACACTGCAACGGGATGGAGAGAGAGAAGAGGGTTTTGTCTAACAAAAAAACATGATCAAAAGGGTTAGTTGTTTTAATTTTTCATACAATTATTCACCCCCCTCTTAGGGTATCTATTCTAGTGGAACTAACAGAAAGATTATCAATATAAATATAAAAAAAATAATAAGGAGGGTATGAATAATAAAGACTCTTATGTGATGTTCTATTATAATTTTAAGAAGCCTAGTCATATCATACTATATTATCCTAAGTTGAAAATTGAGGATAAGAAAGATAGAAATTCAACGAATTTATATAAATATAAATTATTTTTTTGAAGTATTATGACACTTGGAGTGAAAGTGGATGAGGTATTTATTCTGAAAATTACATTGAAAATAGTATTGAAGATTGAAATAATATTAGTTTTCTTGTTGAAATTCCAAACAATAATAATTGCTTCTGGGAAAAGGTATCAGCTAAAACCTTAACTAATCTTACTTTAGAAGAAAATTATCCTGATTTTAAGAATGATTTCAATTATATATATAAAGAATCATCCACTTCATCAGAAGAGGATTCTTTACCAAGCTTTGATAAAGTCATGGTTTTTTAATTTTTAAGGATTTTTTTAATTTCTAAAAAACATGAAGATGCTATGGTAGATCTCACAAAAGGAAATTATAAGATTTCAAAAAATTCTTTATAAGTTAATTATCTTACTAAATAATTTGATAATAAACATATTTCCACTTCTTCCGACGAGAATAAATCTAGTTCCACATCTAATTTTTGAGATCCCTGTCAATATAGAAAGAAACACAAGTTATGTTTTAAAAATATCATTGAAGTTTCAACTTTTTATTCTATAAATTTAGTTCCCATATACTTCTTTAGTCTAACACAAACTATAAGTATTAGTGGAAATATTATGTTTAATTTTTTGTTAATTAATACACTAGATATGTATGGGTTTATTTTCTAGAAAAAACTTATTAGATGTTTTATAATTTAAAACATCTATAGATCATGTTAAAAATGAGAAAAATATAACTTTGGTAACTATTCACAGTGATCATGGTGGAGAATATGTATATTATTAATTTAATTTTTTAGTAAAAATAATTATAATACACAACTTCTCAGCACATAGAACTGCATATGAAAACGGTGTATTTGAAAGAAGAAACAAGGTTCTTATAGAGATTAATACTAAAGATAATTTATATAAATTTTATCTAAAATATAATGAAGGAATGTTTTTAGGTAATTGTTTAACTAGTAAGCCTTATAGAGTTTTTAACAAAAATACACGTACTTTTGAGGAAATATTTCATGTTAAATTTGAAGAAACTAATCCTTTTGTATTCAAACTACCTCAATCCACATCTTTAGATATTATTTCAAAAAAAATTCAAATATTTTTGGAAAATTATTATTATGGAAAAAAAACTGAAGAAATTTTTTCTAAAATTATACCTCAAGAATAAATTCAACATGTTATTGAAGAATATATTTTTTCAAGACCAATAATATAGTTAATCATTAGTAATCATCCTAGTGAAAATATCACTGGTGATGTAGATCATCCAATTTAAACTATAAATTCCATAACAAATGAAGGTGAAAATTATTCATTTTAATCTAAATTTAAAATTAAGACTCCTGATGAGGATTTAGGAGAGTATTATTGGAATAAATTTATGAAAAATGAACTCAAAATATTTAAAATTAATCAAGTTTTGTATTTAGTTGAATAATATAAATATTATTCTATAATTTTTCAAGAAATGGGGTTTTTAAAATAAATGTGATAAAAATAGAGTTATAGTGAGAAATAAAGCTATACTTGTTCGGAAGTGTTGTAATCAGCATGAAGGCATAAACTGTGAAAAAACTTATTCACTAGTAGAGATATTTAAATCTATTCAAATACTTCTAGAGTATACATTAATTTTCAATTTAACTCATCTTCAAATGGATGTGAAGTGTGATTATATTAATGGATATATACAAGAGGAAGTTTATTTAAAACAAACCCCAGGTATTTAGAATGAAAAATCTCTAGATAATGTTTTTATAAATTTTATGGCCCTGGAGAATCCAAGTGGTTTTTTGAAGTTGAATTTTTTTTCAACAATTTGAGAAGATGCAAATTCAATGAGTTTTTATTATGAAGATTGATTTATTGTTATAAAATTCAAATAATATTTTTCAATAAGGACATATGGTGTACAAAATATTGAAGGAAGTGGAGGTTTAATGTTTTCTTTTCTTTTTATATGAGATATGGCCATGTTTTTTAATTATATTTATTAAAAAGAAAATGCATATCATACCATATATCCAAGAAGAATGTAGCCACTTCTTAGGTGGGTAGTCGACCCTTAGATATCTAGTATGGTCGAAAAAGGATGTGGGTGTGAAAAGTGCACCAAGAGTCTGATATAAGAGAGATGAGGTGAGCCACCATGTGAGACAACATGGTGGTAGAGGAATGTCAGCATAGGGCAGTTCTAGTTGGTTTCAGGAGCAGATCTCTTTAGATGCTTTTAACTATTTATAAAATGTGTTGTTATAAAATGAAGTTTGAATTTGAAGAAATAATCAGTGTGGGTTCCACAAATTCAAGGTACTATTTCTCCATCTTTAAAATTATAGACGGAACCAACATCGTTTGATCATATCAACATTGACTGGACGATCATCACCATGCATCACCTTCTTCCTTCGATCCAATCATTTTCCATGAATTGTATGTTCTTCATGGATGAATTTTTGATGGATTGAGTTGAGGCTTACAAAATTAATTTTATGATCTTGGGGATTTTAATTCAATCGAGTTCACATGAAACTTCATTTACACATTTTTACAAAGATCAGTGAAAAGAAAAATAGAAGTGAAGATAACATAGTTTTATGATGATAATGGTTTTTCATTTTCACAAAGAACAAGCTTATGTGGTACACATAAAAGGTTGATGAGGTTTCCATGAGTCGAGTTAGTGTAATGTTGTCTATAAATACCCAGGCACGTTCTAATTTTTAGTATGATATTAATATGTATACAAGGAAATTATTAAGATTTATCTCATTTTATAATTAAAATATATCCACCTCCAACTTTTGGTTCTTGAATAAGAGTTCAACGTAGACAATTCTTGTGTGAAGGAGAAGAACACCATGGTCATTTGACTTATTACAAGAACACTCATTAAATTTTTTATATAAAATGAGAATCAAAAAAAATATTAGGATTGTGTGATAAATGTCTATTTGATTTACACAACATGATACAACCATAAGAAAATGCATCACATACACTACGTCTCACTAAGAAGAAGTGGTGTAGTTCTATTTGTGTGAGGATTTCAAAGTGAATGAATGTAGTATATGTAGACTGTTTGCACAATGTGTTTGAGTTAGGAGGCCACATACTTACACAAAGAAAATTGGATAATGTTTTCATAGATGTGAGTAAGCTCATGAAGATGTGATTACATAATCACTTGAGAAATATCAAGCTAGTAAAATTAAGAAGATAATGTGTTTTTATGTTTAATGAAATAATAACGTGGATAGTTTTTTCTTACATTCATACCTACACATGATAAGATACCCAAAAAAATATTTTTGGATGACATGCATTGTTTTTTATACATAAAATATAGACTACAAGTGAACATGAAAAATACATTTATTAATTAGTGTGTAGTGTGTTTTGAGACTAAGGCCATGAATTAGTTTAGTAAGAATACTCGAGTAGTCAATGAATTGATAAGGTTCTGATCATTCGAAGATCATTTATCATTGAGAAAATCAGGTAGTTGTTGGATAGTTTCTAAAGTTCATGAATATTTTACACAAGTAGATCAGGCGATCTGTTTTTTTGTGTGGAGAAATACTTTATATCAAGGTAGTGCAGAATAATTTTGAAGATGAAAGAGGAATTTATATTAGTGGATCATATCTTTTTGTGACTCAAGATTTTTGAAGACTTAAGTGGGAATATGAATAAGAGGAAGTCTCCAGCGGGACTCTAGAGTAGACTGGTGGGATGTTGGTAACACTGTGCGATGAAGTATAAAGATCCTCCTCTAGGAATAAAGAGTCTCTTGTATAGGTGGGAGCTTCTAAAATCTATTGTGAATCTAGTTTGGATCACCATGGGACTTAGTGTTATTGTGAACATGACTTTCCTTGGTTGTGACCATCTATATATAGTGAAATTTTTTAACTGGGGGGTATAAACAGTTGTAGTAAGAACTATGTTTTAGTACCAAACATTGTAAAAAAAATTTGGACTATGTTTCATTTAAATTCTAAATTGTATAAAATATATATTCATCCTAACATGTGATATAGGTTTTAAGGGGGTTAAATAAAAGAAAATAATTCATTAAAAAAAGTCACACCTAATTCACTCCCCTCTTAGTGTGACTACGTGATCTATTGGACACTTTAATTAGTATCAGAGTAAAGTCCACCTTAGGTTGGATATACTTTAATTATCTAGTTATTTATATCAAAATTATATGAAGTCAATGTTTAGTTTGAATAAAATTCAGAATATATTCATATGGAAAAGCCTACCTCTACTTATGATGTTTGAAATGTTGATGTTTCTGTCAAGATTCAAAAAAATATAAAGAAAAGAGTGGAAAAGAAGTGGAAGAATTACTCAAAGATAAATTAATAACAACTATAAGATGAAGGAAATCAGAGTGGTAATTTTTCAGTGAAATTAGTTGATTATAATTCTGATGAATCATGTTCATGTTGTGACGAAGATATGTTCAATTCTGAAAGAAAAGATCATTTGAAGAAAGTTCCCAAATAAGTGGTCACATGTATGATCAAATTTTTCAAGGAACTTTGGTATGGAAATTTTTAGTTAAAATAACAGGATAATTCTATGGAAGAGGAATTTGTTAAAAAGGTTGGCATATCCAACACTCTCACAAAACTTTAGAAAGAAAAGGCTGATACAATATATCTTTACAATGGAAGATAAACTTAATATATTGAATAATTGGAAATTAATGTTTGTGAGAAAGATGTTTTTGAAATGGTATTTATAGAACTTATCCATGCACTAGAAAAATTGTATAATATATCTTTAAATTTCAAATATTCTCATCTAAAATCTAAATAAAAAATAATAAAGGCACTTGAAAATTTGATACTGAAGTAAAATAAGATGCATAAAGATGATATTAAGAAGATGAAGACTGAGTGGGAAGAAATAATGAAACCAGTTGAATATAAGAATATTTTTCTCAACTTAAAAGGTCTTTAATAAGAATCAAAATTGAGAAATATTAAAGATATGAAAGCCGAGGCTTTCTAAGATACTGAGAAAAGTACTGATAAGGATTCATCTGATAAGAGTCCTATTTCTGAACGGAATCAATCTAGTGATAATAAGAGCTTTATATTATCTAAGGATAAATATACTACAGGATCATTGAATAAGGTAACATTTTTTACTGATAAATCTATGATTATTGATGTTTTTATGATGACATTCCATCCTTGGGATGAAAATATAAGAAGAAGGTTGTTAAATAAAAAACTCCCAATAATTTTTTATAGGATGATGTGAAAATTGCCCCACAAAATAAAATATTCTTCAATTGTTGTAAGAAATATCACATCATGGACCATTGTGAATTGTCCATAAACATAAATACTGAAGGAAGAAAGATGGAATCAAAGAAAAAATCAATCTAGAAGAGAAAAAATAAGATTTATTTAGTGAAAGACATGTTTGATAAAGAATATAAAATTTTTCCTAAAAAGGGTAACATGATGATTTCTAAAGTTTTGTGTGAAAGATTTAATTGGTTTAGAATTTCTGGTAAAAAATGTTTGGAATGTTCTCCTAAATAAGCTGAGTTATTGAAGAAGATATTAAAATAACATGTGACTTATTATGCTAAAAATATTGTTGAAAAAGGAGTCTATACACAAAGTGAAGACAAACCATGTTCCTAAAAAATGCTTTATCATATATCCAAAATAGTTGGAAGTGGAAATAAATATGTAATAATTAGATAAAAATGAAATTGTTTTTCTAGTAAATGGGAAGAATCATTTTCATCTATGAAGATTGCTGAATTGAGAAGAAACTCTTAGCCCTATTTCTTAAACTGAGGGGCATTGAAGAACCACCTTATTCCCATATACACATTGTGTTTCTTTTCATGAAGGGAATTAAAGGTAAATCATGTATTCATGGGGAGACCTAAATTTGATAAAATTTGTGAATATCTTACATCTTGGAAGTTATCCATCTTGGAAGACTATTGGAATCATCTTTTCTTTTTTCCAAATTCTAAATAATATTAGAATATACATGGAGTTTATTCTTAAATAAATCCAATATCAATGAAAAATATATTCATTGTATCTCTTAAGGGGGAAAATATGAGAACAACCACCAAATATATCTATCTACGTTGATATCTTATGAATGTCATAAGTTCTTCTGAGGTATGCATTTGATAATTCTAGATGTAAAAAATATACATATTTTAATATTTTCATCATTGAGTTATGTTGATTACATTATCTCTATTCTTATACTAAAAAATAAATTCTAAAAGGGAGATATATATTCTTGATGATAAAAAGGAAATTAATTTAGAAAAGGGGAAGTGCATTATTGAAATTTAATGTTTTTAATTTTTGTGTTGAGATGAATACCAGAGATTGTTTGAAATTGGCTTCAGCAAAACAAGATATTTGGTTTCATTATTGGTATTATATGCTAGAAACTTATTGAAAAAATTGATGTTAAATTTGACCACTCTTGTTTTCTACATAGATAATTTCTCATGTATACTTATAGTTATTTAATTTTAGCTCATTTCTATGTTAGTAGTGATTCCATCATTCTATGAAGAAGATTAGATTGTAAGAGTCTGAATAGAACATGTTTATAAAATTTTAATTATAGAGATGATAATTCCTTCCCATATCTCTATAGTTGGTTTTATTTCCAATTAGAGGGAGAATATATCATTGAATTCTGAAATCAAGTTTGTATTGGAAACAAATCTAAAGGGGGAGATTGTAGAACCCATGTGGTTTGTTGAAGTTAAAATTGATGATGAAAAGTTAGTGAGTTTTTATTACGATGATTGATGTGCTATTATTAATTCCAATGATTTATGTCAGTGAAGAAATATTGTGTACAAAATATTGAAGGAATTAATTAAAATGAAAAGACCAAGGGGTTCATTAAAAACAAAATACTTATAATGAACCCAACAAAATGGAACTCTATCCACCATTAGGTCACATAGAACTAGAGGAAAGAGGGTACGTGGCAGTGCTAATCGTTTCCAAGAGTGGAACCCGTTACATGGTTTCAGATTGAAATGGAAGACATTTTAATAAAAATAATTGTGAATTATAAGAAATAATTGATGTGGGATAAATGGATTCTAGGAATCGTTGCTTTGTCTTTAAAAATACAAGAAGAACCCGCATCATTTGATTAGATCAACCTGGACTATCCGGTCTTCACTAAGCATTGTCTTATTTCATCGATCTATGAATTATAAATGTGCTTTAAGTTCTTCATGGAAGAATGTATGATGTATTGAGATGAAGGTTATGAGAATCATTTAATCATCCTGATTATTTTAATGTTATCCAATTCACACGAATATCTATTTTCATGTTTTAATAAAGATCAAACTGAAGAAAAATGTAAATGAAGTTAACCTGGTTTTATGATGATGATGATGTTTTTCTATAGATGTAAAGCACAAGTTGAGGTGGTGCTCATGAAAGGTTTAGGTGGTTATAAAAATTTGAGTTTATGGAATGTTTTCTATAAATCCCATGACATACACTCATTTTTAGTATGAGATGAATGCATATCCAAGGAATTTATTAAGAGTTATCTAGTTTCCAGATGTAAATAGAGCCACTATAAATGTATGTTTTCTGAAGAGGAGTTTCGTGCTTCTACTACTTATATAAAGGATAAGAACACCGCATACACTACCACAAAATGTGTTTTCATAGTGCTACCCTTAAACAACACTAAAAAAGCACCGATAAAGGGTACTTTTAATAGAACTAAAAAACATTGTTAAATGTGCCCCTTTATCAGCGCTTTCTTAGCACTCGTAAAGGTACCCCCTTTATCAGTGCTTTTTTAGTGCTGTTAAAGGGGCACCCTTTATCAACGCTTTTTCAGTTGCACTTATAAGGAGGGATTTATTAGTGCTTTTTTACAAGTGCTGATAAATGGTATATTTAAAAAAAATCATAAAAACTAATATATTGATATATAAATATTTATGTATATTTATATTGATATAAATAATATATATATATATATATATATATTTAATATGTTTTAGATAATTATAAATAGACACATACACTTAATATATAGGATATGTTGTGAAAATGGCATATTATTTTTTTAAAAATATTATTAATTAAAAATTTGATAATTATAATAGAGTAATTTTCATTTAATAACATTTTAAAGAAACAAAAAATAGAAAAATTAATAAAAGATCTAAAATAAGGTGAAAACATAACTCAAACTTCATACCACCATAACTTTTGATCTGGGTGTCCGTTTGAGCTCTACATCATAGCAAATCAAATCATGTGACAAGATCCACGCCTTCATGACCTAGGGAACCTTTATAATTATTTTTTTATGATAAAAAATGGCCAAAAGTCCTCCAAAACTGAGTTTTTAGTCATAATATCCAAATGTTTTAACATTCGATGGAATTTCAGCCTCATTTAAGGAGGGATTTTTCCCTTTTTTAGTGGGGAATGAATTTATTCTAATGATTACATTCATATTGATATTATGGATTTTAAATTTTATCATTTTTTCACAATGAACTGTTATTTATAATTAAATATATAATAATATATACAGTTTTTTACATATTCACACATAAAAAATTTAATTTTAAAAATAATTAATTAATTTTTTACATATATAATATATTTCTCAATTGATAAGGATTATCTAAATAAAATCTAATATCTATTTTATTTAAAATAAAAATATATGAATATTTATATACTTATATAATGTGTTTGAGTGTATATATATATATATATATTTGTGTGTGTCTGTATTAAAAACTGATATATATTAATATATGAATAAATATATGGACAAAAAAATTTAACAAAATATATATAACTAGATAGATATAAATATATAGTAATATACAAATATATATATATTAATATACAAAAAAATATAACTAAATAAATATATAAATAAATAGATATATCGTTAAATGGATAGAAAAGTAATATAGAGGAGTGGTAAAGGGTCCAGGTGCACATTGGGAGGTCTCAAGTTCGAATCCTGGGGGAGGAAGGGGTGCGCGCGGTGGTGAAGGGCTGTGTTAGAACTGTTAAAAGGGGAGGGGGTGCTAGCGCTGTTAAAGGGTTGGGAGGGGGGATTGGGGCGTGCTGGGGTTGTAGGGGTGTGCCGGAGGTGGGAGGGGGTGATTCATAACACTGTTTAATAGGGGTTAAGAATTGTTAAATCCCCCTCTAATTTGTAGAATTTTTTTTTAATTTTTTTTAACTTTTATCAGTGCTTTTTAAAAGCACTGATAAAAGTGATCTTTTTCCATTGCTAAAAAGAAGCGTTGATAAATGACTCTTATATCAACACTTTTTTTAGTGATGATAAAAGGGACCTACCTTTATCTTCGCTGAGATTAACAACACTTTTTTAGAACTGTAAATGGTATTTTCTAGCGCTTTTAATAGTCATATCTATAGTAGTGATACATTCAAATTGTTCTAAGAATACATGTTATATTTCACGAAGTAATTGAGAATCCGCTAACCATATTGGGATTATGAGATACATATATCCCTATTTTTCAAAACATGAGACAACTGGAAGACATCGTGTAACCTACACTATATCTCTCAAATAAGAAGATGATCAATTCCATTTTCTTGAGTGTTGCATAGTGAATGTATGTAGTATATGCATTCAATGTTCATGAAGGGTTCGAGTTAGGATGTTGTGTATTTATGTGAGGAAAATCGGTCTGTGTGTGAATGAATGTAAGTAAGCTCATGCACATGTGATTACATAATCACTTAAAGAAGCTTGAGGCAGTAAACTTAATAAGACTGTGTGTGTGTTCCAAGAAACAATAGAGTGGACAATGTATGCTTCCAAACATTCCAACACACCTTGAGATTCCCAAAACAAGATTTCCACATGACAAGAATTATATTATATACATTCATGATGTTTGACAAGTGCACATTAACTACCAAAAAATGGGGCAAGGGAAGTTCCTCATTTTATCCACGCTAAATAGAAAGCACAGATAAGGGGGAGGGGGGGTTTATCAGCATAGGATAAAAGCGCTAATAAATGTGGCCTTTTATCAGTGCTAAAAAATCAATGATAAAGGGTACACATTTATCAGCACTTTTATTGGCATTGATAAAGGATACATTTATTAGCACTATTTTTTGAACTGATAAAAGTTTTTAATAAAAATTTGTATATATTTATTATATTTGTATTAAAGAATAATGGTTATTTGTATACATTAAATAAAAAGTTCATGCTTATAATTAATATATATATTTTAATAATTCAAATACATATAGATAAAAAATGTTTTAAAAATCGTTTTTCTAAGAATATAATTAAATATATATCTGTTTCTAATGAATTTTGACAATAAATAAATTGACCATGAATGCGTATATGTTATGTATCATCATGAATGTTCATTTATACATTACACTCTTCTTCTTATTCATGTAGTCCCATGATGGATTGTTTTTATTATGAATATTTTAATAGGTGTATATGATTAATTCATCCATGTTACTTATATATATAATATATTATGTTCTTAATACTTATAAAATTACATTACATATATTTAAAGAATAAATATATTTATTATATTTATAATTATTAAATTTTAATTATATATAAATACCTTTTCAATATTTTTTTTGTAATTATAAATAAATAAATATATATATATATTTAAATAATTATAAAATTACAATAAATATATAAATATATTATAATTTAATAAATAATTAAATAAATAAATATATTTATAATTATATACAAATATTTATAAATATGTTTATTTATATTTATAATTCTAACTATAAATATAAATATATATATATATATGTAAATAATTAAAAAATTATAATAATACAGTGATTATACTACTTTTAAATTTATAAATATATAATTAAATAAATATATACAAATATTTATAAATAAATAAAAATATTTATAATTATAATTTTTAAATAGATATAGATATATTTAAATAATTATAAATTTATGATAAATATATTAAATAAATATGTTTATATACAAATATCTATAAATAAATACAAATAGTTAAAAATATAATTCTAAATAAATGTAGGTATATTTCAATAATTAAACAATTATAAAAAATATATTTATTTTATTTATTTATAAAGTTATACATATATTTGTTATAATTTTATAATTTTATATATTATATATTTATAATTACAACTATAAATAATTTATTTAATTTAATTTTTAATTACAAATAAATATTTATTTATTTATTAGTTATAAATATAAATAAATAATTATTTATATAAATAATTATTAATTCATAAAAAATATATTTATTATTTTTATATATAATGTTATATATAATTATATAAATAGATTTCTAAATACATCTTCAAATATATAGAAATATTAAGAAATAAATTAAATTTTTTTATATTAATAGTTATAAATAAATACAAATATATTTAAATAATTATATAAATATAATAAATATAATAAATATATATATTAATAAAATTATAAATATTAGAAATATTAATGTGTTATAATTTTATAATTATTTAAATAAATTAATAAATATTTATTTATAATTATAATAATAAATATATATATTCTTATAATATAATTTAAAATAATAATAAATATAGTAATATACATCTATAATCTTATAAATATATATAATTAATATATTTATTATATATAGTTATAAGATTATAAATACAATAAGTATATTTCTTATAATTTTATAAATATAAATATATATTTATCATGTATATAATTTTATAAATATATATAATAATATAAATAAATTATTAGCATTATATCTTTATTATCACTTTTTAGCGATGATAAAGGCCTATCTTTATCAATGCTAAAAAAACTGATAAAATGTGTCTTTATTATCGCTATATCTTTAGCACTGATAAAACATCCTTTATCAGTTGTTTTTTAATTATGATAAAGGCCTATTTTTATCAGCATTAAAAAAACACTGATAAAACATACCTTTATCATCATTTTATAGCTAGTGCTGATAAAAGGTTCATCGAGTTTTATAAATAAACCCTAACTTTATCCTCTTTCCTCGCAACCCTCATGCTCTCACTGAAGCCAATCACCACCGCCACTGCTTCCTCCTCCTCCTCCTCCTCTCTCGTCAAATCCTCCACTGTGAACTCACCTTCCACGCATGCCTCTACTCCGCCACACAACTATCCTCCACTGCATAAATCTCCCCCACCGTGCGACTCTCCTCGGCCGTGCGCCCCTCCTCTGTTGGAGGACACCTCCTCCGTGCACCTATCCTCCCCCACCAACTCCTCCACCTCTGTGATTTCTTCCACTGTGAACCCAGCTTCCCCGCACATGTAACACCCCGAGCTTCTATGATACGCTTCTCATTCAATAATGCAATAACTTGCATTGTACGCAACTTCGAGTTCTAACACACCGCAACTAATCAAAGTAGCTGTTATGAATAGTAATACCCACTTTTTAAAATTATAGAAATGTTATATTTCAAAATGGACTTCATTTTTGTATTCGTAATATCGAAATTATCCTAAGTTAAATTTTTTGTAATTTTCTGAGAACTTCCATTTTTTATGAATAGTGAAAAATACTTAAAAACAAATTTTTTAATCAAAATAATTTATAGTGATAAGTTATACTATTTAGTGTTATTAAAGTATAATTAGAATATATTTTTACCATTTTATCCAATGGTGGTCATTAGAATTAATTTAACATTGAAATTGGACATAAACAATTGCCAATCTTTTGATATAAATTGTTTCTTAAAAACACGCTATTTGTTGTGACAGCGGGAATTATTTATAAAATTAATTAATGCAACTTATATGTTTTAAATTTTGTAAAACAGACATCATTTTTTAATTCGGAATATCAATTATAGCTTAGGGTGAAATTTTGGCATTGTTCTGAAAAACTTCAATTTTTGATGAATAGTGAAACCACTAAGTAGTAGTTAAATAACTGATTTTTCGTTTAAATGAAATATTACCACTTCTATGATTTGATTTTCAAAAATCCGACATACATGGTTGTCATTAAGAATTAAAATGTGGTTCAATGAGATTAAAATAATTTTTGGTGAATAGTAACTTTTAAGTTCTTAATCGCGATTAGAGGTAATTAGTGTAGTTTAAGGTAAAAATAATGTTTTAATAATATGACATGAGCGTGAAACATGTCCTACCCTCATTGGATGTTCCATGGCAGACCAATACAATCCATGGGTCAACTTGGGGACCCCATGGAGCCACTTTAGTTGGAAAATGACATAAATACCTTTTATTTAATGTTAAAGTAAAAAATGACACAAACATGAAATGTTTTACTAAAACAATTTTTATATGGGGTTATACAAGTCATATTTTTTACTATAAATAGTAATTGGAAATCTAAAAAGATTTCCTACATCATAGTATTTGTTTTATAATTTTTAGAAATTAAATAAATTAAATTATTTATGACATCATTAATATGTAGCGATGACCTCATTATTTAACTATTTTAATAAAATGAAAAGATAATGTACAATCCAAGGCGTACACTTGTCCAAAGACTATTGGATGAGTATATTTCGAACCATTATCACCTTATCCACGAATTATATAAGTGTCGGACCTTTAGAATCCGAAAAGCATTGTATAATAATGTAACATTTCAATCTTTCCAAAAGAGCCCCTCCTCTTCTCTTATAAAAGGCCCCCACCTCTACCACCTTATTCACACTTTCAAGCATTTTGGTTCGGAAAACCTCTTCCCAAATACTCTCCCAACTTCTCTCCCTTCATCCTAGAAGCTTTACTTTAGTCAGAAAGCCATCTTAAGGAGTCCTTTTGATCAAATCAAAAGGAAGAACCCGAAGAAGAGGTAACGTTTTCATCACCCGCTTTCAAGTTTCTTTCTTCTTCCACTCCCTCTTTGTTTATTATTTCAATTCTAAAATTATAACTCCAGTATCTTATGTATACTGTGATTTTATTATAAATATGGAACAACCATATTCAGTATTCTACCCATCATTTGAATGACATGTCACCATACGTGCGTACGTACGGCTTACCGTCTCCACGTCGTGGTGTAATTGTTATTCATTATATTATTATTTAGATGGGTATAATAATGATATATAATTCATGTAAATAATAAATATAACATGATAATGATTCTGTATATATGATATACTATCCAATTATATATTATTTTAATATCAAAATAATGTTATTGTCTCTCGTGCGTACGTACGGACTACCGTCTCCACGAACGCGATGAGATTCATTCTCCGTCGTATCCATTAAAGTATAATTATCATTTGATGATTTAAAAATAATGTTTAAGGACATGATATCATTCTGGATATGAATAATATACAACCTATCCATGAAAAACACGACTTACGTAACAAAACATATAAAAGAAAACGAGTAAGTTAACACCCGAAACAACGATAAATCTATGATATTATTAACAAAGCAATGTTAAAAGATCATATATGATATCATATGAATGTATATGATTCTTGTATAATTTAATAACAATTATTTCACCATTATACAGGAGGTTAACCTACCCCAACCAAGGAAAAGTACAAGGTAAGGGTTTACTTCACAACCTCTTCATTATCCAAGGTTGTTTATACATAATTATCTACTGGGACCTCGTTATCATCCACATCCATGTTTCTTAAAAATGTATTTAATTTTTTTTACTATTAAATGGAAAATGGGTTAAAGACATTTATACCCTTATTCGTTTTTGAAAGGAATCTTACCGTCGTTTTCCAAACAATGTACTTTTTGACCTTTTTGACAAATTTAAGGTAAGAATGTTTTTTTAAACTTATACGGCGGGTGCGGCTATTTTCCGCCATTATAACTTCGTCGAAGCTTCCCTTAAAAGCTTATAAGAATATTTTCAAAGTAAATGAATTATTTTATAATTATGGGACTTTTAAATGATTTCAAAAAAAGAGAGATATTTCTCTCAAATAGCTTTGACTTCATCCATGTCAACATCCTTTGATGGGTTTTAAGTTTAATTGAAATTGATTTATAATACAAAACTTCCATTGAACATTTTGTGAAATATTTGACTGTGGATGTGTTATTTTTATACCATCCGTAGTTTATAGAGAAATTGTTGACATTTCGTATGCTAGTTTTAATACGAATATTTATGTTATGTTTAAACATATTCATATGAGGAATGTATTGGACTTAATAAGTGACGGGTGGAGCCCGCTATAGCTCCTCGATGCATCGGTAGGTCTCATGAGACAACTAGACGTGGAATTGGCCAAGGCCCTTTCCCAATTTGATTTATGGTTTTGGCCGAGGCCTTAATCATTTTAGACGTCTTGGCCGAGGCCTTGACAAAATGTGTCAAAATGTCTGGCATTATACATTCCCTCATTATGAAAGTGGTTATTGATATTTAATGTGATTATTTTTCTAGTAGAATATCCATGTGAGTAAGTAATGGCATTATTTTATTTTACTTTTGCCATATTATGCTGAAGTTCAAGTTCAATAAGGATTTTGTTTTAGTTATACATTTCCTTAAATTCTTTTGTTTTCTTATGAATGTTTCGGCTATATTGATATCCTTACGGAGCATTTGAGCTCACCCCTTTCAATGTTTAAATATTTTCTAGGATGTGAAGAAGTATTTTATGAATGACCTGCAGGGATAGTCAGAAGACGATATGAGTGTGGACTATGAAGACTTTGTTATTAGTTTTTCACTTTATGATGTAATGTAAGACTTATGAATGTATCTAGTGTTTCCAAGGCTACTAAACTAATCGGTATTTCGAGACTTGATCTTTTGTGATCATACCAATGTTACGAAGTAATGCACCGACTCTGGGTAGCTGGGGTCGGGGCGTTACAGTTGGTATCAAAGGCAGTTTAGTACTAACCTTGGAAGATAGATTTAGATAAACTCTAATTAGAGCACATAGCCCGAAGATATACTTTAAGGATTAGTATAGAAGAACTTCCTAGAATTTTGGTATTATAGAGATTTTGTGAGTTTCCGAGCGATACATCCCTGTCTGGATATGAGCAGGTAGAGGCGGCTCTGGCATAGATGTACCTAGGGGTAAAACCCGAAAACACCACTTTGAGCTAGAATCGAACAGGAACTGGTGCACGACAACAGGCCTTGCTGCACTCTTGGTTACGACACTCCTGGGGGATATGATTAGGATAATTCTCATTTCTTTACAAACCACTATGAAGGGTTATGAGTATATACTTCCTAAAAGAAAACATTTTTTATGATTATGGATTTTATCCATAAATAGCTGAATTTATTATAAGTGTATTCAAGTTTGTTATTATGTATTTCGATTCATAAACTAACCTAGTTTATGGCATTGTATAGAAATGGCGCCCAGTTGAAGGAATGTGAACTCCATCAATACGTATGATCCAAAGAGAAAGAAGGATCATATCTTTCATGGTTTTAAGACAACATTTAGAAGGGAAATATTATCCCATGTGTTATTAACATATGATGAAATAGTATCATGTCGTAATAAGATAAGTAGAGAATTCTCTGAGTCTTATAGATTTGAAGGGATGAAAGAGAATAAAAGGATGAAAGAGAGAATGATGGATAAAGGGATGAGGGAAAAGAAGAATTTTCCAATATGTGATAACTGTGGGAAGAAACACCTTGGAATTTGCCTGAAGGGAATGGGAGTTTGTTATAAGTGTGGAGAAAAAGGACACCAAGTGCATGACTGCAAGGGTAAGAAAAAGGTTTCAAATGTACAATGCTTCATCTGTATGGAGTGGGGACACTACGCAAACCAATGTTCAAATCATCAGAGTATGCCCCAAATGATGTTATTGGATAATAATCAAGTTATAATACTACCACAGATGAGGAGGAATGATTAGAGTTCTTATGTTGTTATTAAAGAATTTTGTAATTTGAGTGTTGTATCAATGATGCACTGATTATAATAATTATGGAGTATATAAGGATTGTACTGCATTACTATTTCATCTAGGACTTGAGATTGTGTGGAACCAAGAAAAGTGACTCCACAGTAGGTTAAATTTTTGGAAAATATATGGTTAACAGAAAGATAACCCATAATATGGTTCTGTTACCGAGATATTGATTTTGGAATAAGACATGATTGATTCGGATAAATTATGTTGGATATTCTTAACATCCTTGAAACTGATTAATGATTTGTATACATTTTTGGATAGAAGGAGTATATCTAGTTTTCTATAAGGAATAAGGGATCATGAATGTAATCAATAAGGATTTATGGTAATTCATTATGTTGCAGTGTTTTAAAAGAATACATGATGAAGGTGTTCACATGTTGTTACGCAGAAAAAAAGGAGCTTCATTATGTTTACCTTCCTCATAAAATCTGGACTGTGAGTTGGACAGAAGTATTTTGGATAACTATAAAGGTTGGAATGGATTATATTTTACATTGGATACTATTGTTAAGGTTATTTTTAGATATTTATAAAAAGGACAACATGCATACCGAGTGACAACCCATCGCATCAGACAAAGCTGTGGGAATCGAACCCACAACCATAGTGCGATTGGGATTAATCACCTACCACTGGACTACCTGAAGTCCCTGGTTATTACAAAATAGTTTTTCTAATCTAAATGGTATGTGTTAATATTTGGAACCTTATACAATTAGGATAAATAGAATATTTTTGAGTTCTATTACCTTTTAGAGTGAAAGATGGGTTTTTGGTAAAAATTTATTAAAGAATGAAAGCCTACATGACAAGTATGTATATTCCCTTACTTTCTTAGTAAATCTCCTAAATAAATTCTTTAACTTTATAAAAGGTAACTTAAAACAAAAACATTGCCGGTTAACTTTTCCAACTGGGGATTCAATGACCATTTAACAAATCACAAGTTTGTGATTTTCTTATTGTTAACTTTCTCCTAATCCAGTTTTCTACAACTCTCCATCAGACCTTGATAGTTTGTTTTTCTTCCATATCCATATTTTCATAAAATCCTAGTATGGGCTATCTCGGGTGACCTTTGTACTTATCTTTCTTTCTTTTAAAGTTATATTTTTATTAACCTTATTTCCGATGTGGGTTTTCTACAAAGGTATTTTCTATTTTCAACCTTTTATTTTCCAAGAAAAATTTCAAATTGCGAGGACACAATTTATTGAAGGAGGGGAGAATGTAACACCCCGAGCTTCTATGATACGCTTCTCATACAATAATTCAATAGCTTGCATTGTACGCAACATCGAGTTCTAACACACTGCAACTAATCAAAGTAGCTGTTATGAATAGTAATACCCACTTTTTAAAATTATAGAAATGTTATATTTCAAAATGGACTTCATTTTTGTATTCATAATATCGAAATTATCCTAAGTTAAATTTTTTGTAATTTTCTAAGAACTTCCATTTTTTATGAATAGTGAAAAATACTTAAAAACAAATTTTTTAATCAAAATAATATATAGTGATAAGTTATACTATTTAGTGGTTTTAAAGTATAATTAGAATATATTTTTACCATTTTATCCAATGGTGGTCATTAGAATTAATTTAACATTGAAATTGGACATAAAAAATTGCCAATCTTTTGATATAAATTGTTTCTTAAAAACACGCTATTTGTTGTGACAGCGGGAATTATTTATAAAATTAATTAATGCAACTTATATGTTCGGAATTTTGTAAAACAGACATCATTTTTGAATTCGGAATATCAATTATAGCTTAGGGTGAAATTTTGGCATTGTTCTGAAAAACTTCAATTTTTGATGAATAGTGAAACCACTAAGTGGTAGTTAAATAACTGATTTTTCGTTTAAATGAAATATTAAAAAATCTGACATATATGGTTGTCATTAAGAAGTAAAATGTGGTTCAATGAGATTAAAATAATTTTCAGTGAATAGTAACTTTTAAGTTCTTAATCGCGATTAGAGGTAATTAGTGTAGTTTAAGGTAAAAATAATGTTTTGATAATATGAGATGAGCTTGAAACATGTCCTACCCTCATTGGATGTGCCATGTCCGACCAAGAAAATCCATGGGTCAACTTGGGGACCCCATGGAGCCACTTTAGTTGGAAAATGACAGAAATACATTTTATTTAATGTTAAAGTAAAAAATGACACAAACATGAAATGTTTTACTAAAACAATTTTTACATGGGGTTATACAAGTCATATTTTTGACTATAAATAGTAATTGGAAAGCTGAAAAGATTTAATACAGCATAGTATTTTTTTTTGTAATTTTTAGACATTAAATAAATTAAATTATTTATGACATCATTATGATGTAGCGATGACCTCATTATTTAACGATTTTAATAAAATGAAAAGATAATGTAAAATCCAAGGCTTACACTTGTCCAAAGACTATTGGATGAGTATATTTAGAACCCTTATCACCTTAGACACGAATTATATAAGTGTGGGACCTTTAGAATCCGAAAAGCATTGTATAATAATGTAACATTTCAATCTTTCCAAAAGAGCCCCTCCTCTCCTCTTATAAAAGGCCCCCACCTCTACCACCTTATTCACACTTTCAAGCCTTTTGGTTTGGCCAACCTATGCCAAAATACTCTCCCAACTTCTCTCCCTTCATCCTAGAATCTTTACTTTAGTCATAAAGCCATCCTAAGGAGTCCTTTTGATCAAATCAAAAGGAAGAACCCGAAGAAGAGGTAATGTTTTCATCACCGTCTTTCAAGTTTCTTTCTTCTTCCACTCCCTCTTTGTTTATTATTTCAATTCTAAAATTATAACACCAGTATCTTCTGTATACTGTGATGTTATTATAAATATGGAACAACCATATTCAGTATTCTACCCATCATTTTAATGACATGTCACCATACGTGCGTACGTACGGCTTACCGTCTCCACGTCGTGGTGTAATTGTTATTCAATATATTATTATTTAGATGGGTATAATAATGATATATAATTCATGTAAATAATAAATATAACATGATAATTATTCTGTATATATGATATAATATCCAATTATATATTATTTTAATATCAAAATAATGATATTGTCGCTCGTGCATACGTACGGACTACCGTCTCCACGAACGTGATGAGATTCATTCTCCATCGTATCCATCCAAGTATAATTATCATTTGATGATTTAAAAATAATTTTTAAGGACATGATATCATTCTGGATATGAATAAGATACAACCTATCCATGAAAAACACGACTTACGTAACAAAACATATAAAAGAAAACGAGTAAGTTAACACCCGAAACAACGATAAATCTAAGATATTGTTAACAAAGCAATGTTAAAAGATCGTATATGATATCATATGAATGTATATGATTCTTGTATAATTTAATAACAATTATTTCACCATTATACAGGAGGTGAACCTACCCCAACCAAGGAAAAGTACAAGGTAAGGGTTTACTTCACAACCTCTTCATTATCCAAGGTTGTTTATACATAATTATCTACTGGGACCTCGTTATCATCCACATCCATGTTTCTTAAAAATTCCTTTAAAAACATTTTTACTATTAAATGGAAAATGGGTTAAAGAAATTTATACCCTTATACTTTTTTGAAAGGAATCTTACCATCATATTCCAAACAATGTACTTTTTGACCTTTTTGACAAATTTAAGGTAAGAATGTTTTTTTTAACTTATACGGAGGGTGCGGCTATTTTCCGCCATTATAACTTCGTCGAAGCTTCCCTTACAAATTTATAAGAATATTTTCAAAGTAAATAAATTATTTTATAATTATGGGGCTTTTAAATGATTTCAAAAAAAGAGAGATATTTCTCTCAAATAGCTTTGACTTCATCCATGTCAACATCCTTTGATGGGTTTTATGTTTAATTGAAATTGATTTATAATAAAAAACTTCCATTGAACATTTTGTGAAATATTTGACTGTGGATGTGTTATTTTTATACCATCCATAGTTTATGGAGAAATTGTTGACATTTCGTATGCTAGTTTTAATACGAATATTTATGTTATGTTTAAACCTATTCATATGAGGAATGTATTGGACTTAATAAGTGACGGGTGGAGCCCGCTATAGCTCCTCGATGCATTGGTAGGTCTCATGAGACAACTAGACGTGGAATTGGCCGAGGCCCTTTCCCAATTTGATTTATGGTTTGACCGAGGCCTTAATCATTTTAGATGTCTTGGCCGAGGCCTTGACAAAATGTTTCAGAATGTCTGGAATTATACATTCCCTCATTATGAAAGTGGTTATTGATATATCATGTGATTATTCGTCTAGTAGAATATCCATGTGAGTAAGTAATGGAATTATTTTATTTTACTTTTTCCATATTATGCTGAAGTTCAAGTTCAATAAGGCTTTTGTTTTAGTTATACATTGCCTTAAATGATTATGTTTTCTTATGAAAGTTTCCTCTATATTGTTATCCTTACGGAGCATTTGAGATCACCCCTTTCAATGTTTTAATATTTTTCAGGATGTGAAGAAGTATTTTGTGAATGACCTGCAGGGATAGTCAGAAGACGATATGAGTGTGGACTATGAAGACTTTGTTATTAGTTTTTCACTTTATGATGTAATGTAAGACTTATGAATGTATCTAGTGTTTCCAAGGCTACTAAAATAATCGGTCTTTCGAGACTTTATCTTTTGTGATCATGCCAATGTTACGAAGTAATGCACTGACTCTGGGTAGCTGGGGTCGGGGTGTTACAACACAGCTCTCCTATGACGCTGACCTCTCCTCTGTTGTGCGCCTCTCCTCAACGAATGCACCACCGCTGTGCTCTGAAAAACACCTCTGTTGTGATTTTTCTCCTCTTTATCATCCATTTCACATGCTATTATAGTTTTATATTAATGGTGATGTTGTTAATTGTATGGGCTAAACACCCCATTGAAAATCATTGTTGTTGAAGACCCTTGTTTTCAGCCTAAATTAATTTCAAGTTGGTTGTACTTGTTTCCACTATTACTGCACTCTGATCCAATGAAATATTATTTCCACAATATTATTTTTATTCCCTCTGGACTATTTGGTAGCCTCTGACATACGAGGAGGGTTTTATAGATGTTTTATCTCATGCTGGATTGGGTGATAGGTCAAGTAAACCCATTCTGGTTCATGACCAAATGGTATTAATTTCTATATTTTTTATGTGTTGGGGAGTTATTAGTTAAGAAGATTTGGGATGTGTCACAACATATGACATACCTCATACTAGTGTGTCATGAACACCTTTATTGATAGGAAGCCCAAGTTTCAAGGGTGATGATATTTTTTCTCTTTGTTTCCATCTTTACTATTGTATGATTTCACCTTGGGTGATACACTTGAGTTTGAAAATTATGATTTAATGGTTTTTGATATTGGACTATTGGTAAGAGGCCCATGCACATGCATTATTCAAGGCATGCAATATTAACATGACATATGCTATTCTATGTGTGATTTCACTGAAAACAAAGGTTTAATTGTATGAATTTTCTGCAACAAACATTTTTAGCTCCATAAATCTTTTTTCACCAACATATTTATTAACAAATGTTTCTATATAAAATAATTTTCCAAGGACAGTAGTATCCTCAAGTACTTGTAATCTATATTCTCCCTAATCATCTACTTTCTTATCCAATTTTTTCATTGTCTTATGAATATTTCACGTCACCGGTACTCCACTAACTCTAAAGAATAACTCCACACATTGAACTTATATCAATTTACTTCCATTTATGTGTATGGCCCTCACATGATTTTAAGAACATTATCTTTTTCCTTGTCCAACCAAAGAAATTCCACAAGAAATTTGAACTTTTCCACCTTGAAAATAAAATCCTCAAGAAAACTCAGTGGATTCCAGAATGTAGTATTTACAGGTTAAGTCTTAACATGAGGTGGATTAATATCTCTCAATCCTTATATTTTAAATATGAATCAATACATTACATTCATGCTAACTCATAATCCACTCAAAGACTGACCAAACTCATTATACCCAATATTAATCAAAATGGAAAAGTTAACGAGATCACATTACTTACTCAAATGGCTTCTTCATACCAAAATATAATAATACCCCATAAATGGTATGGTACCTAATTCCATTGGATTTATATTTTCATAAACCATTTCATTCATAAATTTTGTATATGTAGACATGTTCACTATAACCTCAACAAATTCCATGTTAATTTATTATTTATTAATCAACTCTAATAATTTACCTAATTTTTCATTCTACTCTCATGTCCTTTCACTACCTTTAATGGGTAGTAGGGGTTGATATTTTAGTGGTTCTTCCTTACTAATGAACCTCTCATCTTCTATTTCTTTTCCATTATTCATTTATATTCTTACCTTTCTTTCTCAAATGTTTCCTCAGGCTACTTTATTCTCTTTTTAGCTTATATCTTCTAATATATTTCTGAATATTCAGCACTATCACAGGTTTTTTGACACTCTTCTAGGTTCATGTTTTGTGGAAGGTGTTCCAAAATCCCATAGGGGAGAAGGGAAAATTACTACCATGTGGTATCTATCAGGTCTTATAGTGGGAGTTGGGGGGACTACTATTTGTCAGGGGCTTGGATGGGTGTGGATGATCTTCCAATTCATTGGGCCTATAGGGGTCTTCTATCACCAAGAAATAATTATAAAAAAATACACCATTGTGGGTAGTCATGTGGATGCATCAGACTTGAGAAGTGAAGTGTTGCGATCACTTTCGATCTAGTAGCTGGGTTCATGCTTATATATTTTCTTAGGTGTATTGATAAAGGAAGAAACCAATATTACTTCGCGTGAGAGACATATACATTGTTCTTGGGGTGTACGACCAATTTATTTGGTGTGATCCAATGATCATTAGAATAATACAATGATTATAGTAAACCAGAACACAAGTTTATTCATGGTTGTGAGTGTGGTCACTAACTATAAAACATATCCGCTGGGAATCTGGTGTTACAGTGAAGGATAATTGATATAACTGGGAAATGGAAGCATGGATAAGGGATATAAAATGGTGGGGAGAACAATATCAAATGATTATAGAAATTTTTATTATTACACGAACCTTTTGAATAATGTTACGGAATCATACAATACTGATTGATTTTCTATGAACCGAGGTGTTTTATATGTATCTTTTATAAAGTTCTTCTCTTGAGATCTATGTCTCTATGAAAATTCCTAAGTGGCTATTTAAAAACGATTCATGTGTTTTAAAATGTTTCTTATAAGATTTTCAATCATTTTAAATGATTAAAATTGTTCGGTCATTAATTTTATATGAATGTTTTAAAAAAGGAATTGTGTTTTTCTGAAAAAGTGTTTGGAGCTGATTGGTTTATTTTAAAAAGGGTGTGTTATTTTAAAGAGAAATTTTTGTAAATGGTTTGTTTTTTTAATGGGATTTCAAGTGTAATTTTTTAAATAGTTTTCAAAGGAAACTCAAACAATAGTTTTTCCATTTTTTAAGTCTATATTTTTATAGAATTAGAAAAACCATTACATTATATTAACATTTTTTGTATTTACTTTGTAAAATACCGATATCATGGAATAAAATATGATGGATATGAATAAATAATCGATGGATTCCAATTATTTGACAAAATAATATAGAGATGGAGTGAAAGAGTTCATCATGTTTGAAAAAGATCATCATTTGACCCTTCTCAAATCCTTTGTATGTGTTTACGCTGTTGTTATTCAAGAAAAGTTAGTCCAGAGGAGTTGGAATAACACTTGATCTGTCACGGAATAGATCGATGTTATAAATGTTGGAATAAACATAGGGAAAAAGATAATGTAGCCCGTGATTGGGATAACAATTTGTTTTATTGATCATCTAATATGGTTACAAGTATGGAAAATGTAGAAGATCATATTGAGGATGTGATTACCAATATGAATGATGAAGAAGATTGTATTGAGGAAATGATAAGGAACATTGAAGATGAACTTCATGATTGCCCTTAATTGTTTGACTAGTAAAATAGTTATGAAATGAAGCCTTTGTATGGTGGTTTCACTAAATATAAAGCATTGTCAGCTGTACTGAAGCTGTATAATTTGAAAATAGGAAATGGATTGAGTGACACTAGTTTTATAAAATTACATTCTCTATTGAATGATATGCTTCTAGAATATAATGAGCTCCCAATACAAACATACAATGCCAAAAGGATGATATGCTTGATGTGTATGATCTCTGGAAAAATACTCACCTACCCAAATAACTGTATAAGATTTCACATTGACCAAAAATCACTTATAGAATTCCCAAAGTGTGGTGATTATTGATACAATAAAGTTGAATCTTATTCTATGAAAGTTGTATGGAACTTTCCAATCATTCCAAAGTTTATGCACCTATATAGAAGTGAGGAGACTGTAGGGAAATTGATGTGGCAAGTAGATATAAGAAATAAATATGGGAAACAATGTCACCCAACAAACTCTCCTTAGTGGAAGAGAATCGATCATGAGTATCTCGATTTGGGAAATGAGCCAAGAAACCTTAATCTAGCATTATCTACATATAAATTGAATCATTTTTGTTTTCAAAGAAACACTAACAGTACATGGATAGTTATGTTGGTAAATTATAACTTTCCTAAGTGGATATGCAAGAAACTAAAAAAAGTCATGTTATCTATGCTTATATCCGGACCGAAACAACCGAGTAATGATATTGATGTTTATTTGGATCCATTGATCGAGGATTTCGAATTACTATCAGATTCAGGTGTTACGTTGTATGATTCTTATAGAAATTATGATTTCACATAGAGGTCCTTGTTGTATGAGAAAATAAATGAATTTCCTGATTATGGAAAATTTTCAGGATATATCATTAGAGGAGCTCGTGGGTGTCCCATCAGTGAACAAGGTGCACAATCAATTTGGTTGAAAAATTCATCGAAAACCGTGTTTCTAGGACATAAAAAATTTCTACCCGAACAACATAAGTACTAATCTTGGATGACATCATTATATGGATGTTAAAAATAATGTAAAACACCATCTCTACTAATAGGTGATAAAATATTTGAGAAAGTAAAAGATGTGGACACTTCTTTTGATAAACAGTTTTTAAAAAACCTCACAAAAACAAGTTTGAAGAGGAGATCAGTTTTTTTGAATTACCATGATGGAAATGTTTGTACATCAGACACTTTCTTGATGTTATGCATGTTTAAAAGAATTTACATGATAGTGTAATAAACACTTTGCAAAAGGCACCCAAAAAAACAAAGGATGAAATTAATGATAGGTTGGGCATGGTTGACATGAGAATACAAGAAAATTTGGCACCAAGGAAGTGTGAAATATGTACTTTTATTCCTATAGATTCTTACACTCTTTCCACGAAGAAGAGATATCAGTTTTCAACTTCTTGAATGACCTAAATGTACCAAAGGGGTATTCATTGAATATCAAGAACATTGCATCAGTAAATGATTTGAAGTTAAAGGGTCTAAAATCACATGACTACCAAATTTTGATGAAAGATATAATTTTTAGAGATTTACATTGATTTTTTCCCAAGAATATATGTTATACATTAATAAATCTCTATTTCCACTTCAAAACTATATATAGAAAAGTTATAGACCTGGTGAAATTGATAAGTATGGAAAAATAAATTGTTGTTGTCCCAACCCGTTCTTGGGGCTCGTGCCGTGACTACCCCAAGCCCACCTTCCATAGGCCAGGGGCTGGAGACTAGCACCAAAGGCATAAATATAGATAAAAAAGAAGGCATTGCCTTTATGAAACGTAGACACACACAACCAGAGTACAAGAGGAAGAAAACACTAAGTAAGCAGTATAACAAGTGTGCTGAAAGTACAAAAGGGACGGAATACAAGCCCAACAGTAAAGTACAAGGAAAACACAAAACAACAGGAAGGTGTCAAGCTGCTCCTGGATCATCCTCTAGAGTTCCTACCTGATGGGTAGGTATAGATGGCCACCTCAACTGTCCACGTCCATCTATCACCTCCGGGTACCGTCTTTTCGTGAAGTCCAACTATGGGTACCGTCTTGTCGTGAAGTCCACCTCCAGGTACCGTCCAGCTCTACGAGCCTCAACCACGATTAGTGTTGTCCGTCATCGTCATCCAACACAACGAGGTGAGAGAATAGCCCGCATAGGGGTGAGTATAAAGATACTCAGTAGGGACCCTGAGACCCTCAACGTCTCACTAAAACCAAATAGGATAAACCACAAAGGTAGAACTAACAATAAATAACCTTTACATAGGTATATTCCCATACATATACCTAAGTTATCAAGTAACCAATGTCAATCATGAGGTAAACACAAAGGACATTGACTCAGCTGAAACCAGGATTTTCAATAATGATATCAAAACCACAACTGCTGAAGAGCTCTTCCTATGACGAGTATAGTGATCCTATCACAACTTCGAGGCTCTGCTCACTAACCTTAGACTGCTTAGGTACTCCTCCTATCAAGTACCATGGGTTTTCCACCCAAACACAGTAGTGCTCCCTGCCATGGGTCTGCCACCCCAACACAGTTGTGCTCCCCCTAATAGCCTACAGAGGTACTCCTTCAGTATAGTATCACGGGTCTACCAACCAAAAACAATAGTTCTCCCTACCATGGGTTTGCCACCCAAACACAGTAGTGATCCCCACTGGGATAGTCAAGTCACTCTGACTCGAATCGGACAAGCAATCATCAGGTCTCAGCCAGCTACAAGGTCTCCGTACTCCGTACAATCACCTTCGGGAGGGTTCGCTCCACGTGCTACTGGTCGATACTTCAAAGTGTCACGTAATGTCACATGGAAGTATCTCAGAGGATTGCCTCGTCATAGGGGTCTCAACACAATATACAGTGCATTAATCGGACGCCCGGTCTGTGAGTTATTAGCATTACCGTTCCAGGGGCCTGGTTGGATTTCAGGTACAATCCAACCCGACCATACTCCAACTGCATCCAAACATAAAGTGAAATATTACAAAAGAACTGTCTCATCAAGATAAATTCAACATAGTCTACGGCACATCAATCGGACGTTCGGAGATCAAGTTATAAGCATTTCCGCTCCAAGGGCCCGATTTGTTTCGGGTTCGAACCAACCCGGCCATACCCAAACTTTTCCGAAACCTTGAGTGTAATATAAATAAATGACCTCCTCAATCCGAGGAATCCTACGAAATAGACGGTGTGTCGATCAGAGGTCCACAACTCATGTTATGTCCATCTAACTAAAAACGGTCAGAAAATAGGGGGTCTGGGCCCGGTCCGACCCAGCCCAACACCCCCTGGCTCGGCCCGAACTAGGTCGACCTGACCTGGGTCCGAGTCCAGCCTGGTTGGGTGTGTCCCGGCCCAGTTGGGCGCGGTGCGGCCCGACCCGGTGCTGGCTGCCTGGCGCGGCGCGGACCGCGTGGCCCACGCCGTTGGCCGCGTGGCTGGCCGACCAGGCGAGGTGGTGGCACCCTACCCACTGGTTCGGGGGGGGGGGGGGGGGGGTTACACCCCCAGTTTCTTTGATATGGCCAACCATTTAGGCTGACCCTTAGGTAACCGCGGGACCCCTCGGGTCCCGCCTCTTGATGGCACTGGCGACCGGCACAACTGACCGCCCTTCCAGATCCGCCACGGCCTTTGGTTGTGGCTTTGTTCAACCGGCGCGGTGCGACGGTGCCGCGTCCCGCTGCTTCGGCCCATCCTAGCCGCAGAACTTTGATGCTTCGACACCGTGCCCCTCCACCACGTCCCGCCCAAGCCGCGACTCTTGTAGTTCTGGCATGGCGCGACGGCGCCACGCCTCTCCACCATGGCCCACCCCAGCCGCGGCTCGAATCTACTACGCAGGTCAGATTGGTGCCGTATCTTTACATCGACCCGGTAATCATGCGATGATGATCCGCTTGTGGTCGGCCCGTCGCTGGTCGGTTCTTCGCTGTCCGACTCCATCGTCCATAATCAACGAATAAGAGGGGAAGGGTCGGACCGTGTTCATGCAGTCCGAGACCTTCCTCATCAAGATGGTATCATACAGCCCAAAGAAACTCAATAATTGAAGAACAATGATGATCATTATTAAAACATGAACACAAAAACCCCTACCTCAACAATTGATGTCGAACATCGGGCATCGTGGTAGATGGCGTCGGAGAATGGCGTCGTGGAGATCGGTAGACGATTCCATGGACGTCGGGGCGCGTCTGAGGAGGAAACAACGTTGATGACAACGCGTTCTTCGAATCGTAAAGCGTTCCTCGTCGAGGGAGAAAGTCCTTCGTCGGAGGTGTTCGTCATCAAAGAGGGTGGTGTTCTTTATTTGAGAGAAGAACACCACTCTCTATTCCTCCAGAGCTATCACCAAAATCTCAACCCAAAATATTTCTAAAATAAAATAATAGCAAAGATATTATTTAATTCTCACAAGTATTTCAAAATTCAAACAACGAAATTTTTTTAAGTGAAGAGTTAGAATTCATTTATTAACTTGTGTTGGCAAACATTTAAGAGGGAGAGAGGAAGAGCATGATTCCTCATAAATAAGAGGGAAGTTGTCAACATTAAACCGGAGAGTTTAATGGGGTTAAGGAGTTTAGGGAATGTGAAAGGTTGGGGATCGTGTGGCCCCCACCTCACATATATCCTCACATGGGTAGTTAGGTTCTTGTGGGTTCCACCCCAACTCCCCCATGTAGGATATAATTACCATAGATATAAATAAAATTGTACACACCAATTTTATTTATTTTTAAACTAATTCTCCAAAAATTAATTCTAAACCCGCATAAAACACAACTACGCTAAAGGTCCCCTTAATAAATTTTCGGTACTACGAGTTCATCAGTGCCCTCGGATTTCAATTCCGAGCACCGGTTCAAACGATATAAAAACACGCTCGTTCGTTCACTGAACGTACCTGAGCTAAACTTCCGAACTTGATTCTAGGCACACCGAGCCTTGGAATCAAGTTCCGTCAGAATCCACAGACTCGTAAAATTAAAAAGAAATTAAGAAAAAAAAATCCATGAAATTTTCGGGTCTTTACATTACACCCACCTCATGGCTTTACATCCCCGTAAAGCTTCAACACACACTAGGGAAAACAAAAGTGGTACTGAGCATGCATCTGAGCCTTCCACACCCATTTTCACTCATGGAGGTTCCTGTGCTTCCAGTGATAGTGCACCTGAGGAATCAACCATCCACGTAGGACCCGCTCCTGTCGATCCTCGATCTCCACTGGAACCTCCGTGAATGTCGCCCCGTCATCGATGTCCAGCTCACTGTGATCAACGATGTGTGAAGGGTCGTGAACATATCTCCTCAGCTTAGATATGTGGATGACATTGTGCACCCGATGCATCTGAGGTGGAAAGGCCAGGCGGTAAGACACCTCACCTACTATGATGAGGACCTGGAAAGGTCTGAAGACATGAGGGGATAACTTGCCTCCCTGTCCAAAACTCCATAGACCTCATCAAGGTGAGACCTGTAGGAAAACATGGTCATCATCCTCGAACTCCAGTGGTCTCCATCTCTTATCATCTTAGGACTTCTGTCTACTCTGTGGAGTCTTCATCCATGCCTGGATGATCTGCACCTTCTCTGGTATCCTCAAAAAGAGCACACTGGTCAAACTATGCCTCAGCTCTTGTAAAGCTCTGCTGGCATCTCTCTGACCACATGAAGTGTTTCCCCTTCTTTGTCAATGCTAAAATCCATGAAACAAATCTGGAGATGTCTGGCACAAATCTAGGTATGGCAGACTCATGAGTGATCGACTGCACCCACTTATGCATGATTCCATCCTGTGATACCTGGGGTTTCCTTTTCTTCGACCAAGGAAAAACCCATCACAATGTTGTAGGCAAACCAAAACCTTTTTTCTTAATACATTCAATTTGTGTATGAACTGTTGTTTCCCAGTCCATACCCAAACTAATGTCGTAAAACTTCGACGTTTCCACCAAGAGGTTCTAACTGAAACTCTTGACTCAAGGGTCAGATCACACCATCAACGTAAGCGTGGTTATCGAGTCTCCTCCCAATGGTATCTCTATATGTGAGGGTCAAGTAAACAACTTAACTAGAAACTCTAGGTCTGGGACAAGATTTGTGGAAGGAAGGAATGATTTGTATCAATTTCTATTGTTACGGCAACTACTAGTGGACACAGATCATCCCTCGAATCATTCCTAGAGACGTCGGGTCACACTCCATGACCTAATGCAGCTACTCTCTTCCCCTGCCCTCCTGCTCCCTGATCCTGGCGGGGATTACAAAGGCGGGTGGTTGTAACATGTCGAAAAGTACACCACCTCTTGCTGCTCTCCCAGTTCTTCTTCCACGTCTGCTGCTTTGCAGATTCACCTGTACTTAACACTTCCTCTTTTTAAAACATTTTACTCACCCAAGTCTCCGAGACTGGCACCAGTTTCCTGATTTCCCACTGCTAACCTTCACTGGCTGTATCCACTCAGCCAAAGAACATTAAACCAAAAAGGTTCCCTCTAGAACTCTTGCATAAGTAGGAATGCATAGTGGAAGAAGTGCTGGCTCGAATGTCCTTTAAACACACCTCGCTCAGAAGTCCGAGCCCTGGAGCCCTGATCACATCATATTCATCGAGTACCAGGAATGGTCTGTACACCCCGATGAACACTCACCTACCGAAATGTCGTCCTGATGAAGCTGTATAAGCTCTAGAAAACTCTCAGCCACCATCTCAAGCCAGTCCTCAGCCGCCTGTGAGTCAGACTCGCCTCTGAACCTGAGGGGTATCTGATGCTGAAACACGTGTAAGGCATTATGCCTACATGTGTCATCTACCGGTACCGCCGGTTGTAACTGCTGACAATCAGGTAATGATATAGCTAGAACACTACCCGAAGGTACTATCGCAGGCATCGATCCACGTACCAAAGCCTCATCTCTAAGCGGACCAATCTCATGGTCAGTAACTCAGAAACACTAGTACATAAGATCACCATCTTCTCTACTATTGTCTAAAATAGGTGTAGAACTCTAGAAATCGACTCCAGCCAGTCCACTGCTTCCTGGGAATCTATCTCGCCTCATAACCTCAGAGGCCTATGCAGCTGGGAATCGTGCAACGCGCTCTGTCAGTGTGCACCATCTACTAGTACGGCTGGTGGCATCTGCTGCCTAACAGGTGGTGGTGCTGCTCGTACACCACCCAAAGGTGCCAACATAGAAAGAGGGACATGCACCAGAGTCTCATCACTCGGTGGGCCGTCATCGAGTACTCTCTTGGAACTCCAACTGACTGCCTCCGTGGAGACATCCTGAACAGATACGACACAGTCAAACGATTTAAACCAGGTGAGCTAACCTGGTTGAGCTAACTTTAAGAAATATTTTGAAAACACACACGCAATCAGTGTTTTCGTGCACTGAGTCTAAAATCAGAAGTTAGGGTCCTGGTGTATGGATACGTCAGCCGCCGCACCAACACTAGACTCCTTGAACTGAAAACCACACTCGGTACCCTTAACACTATTTCTTCACAGAAAATAAATATCAGAGTTATAAGTTCTCTGGTAGAACCGACTCCTTTGATACCAATTTTTCACGACCCATCCTTAGGGCCCATGCCGTGACTACCCCAAGCCCGCCTTCCATAGGCCAGTGGCTGGCGACTAGCACCAAAAGCGTAAATCCCGATAAAAAGTGAAGGCATTGCCTTTATGAAATGTAAACACACAAAACCAGAGTACAAGCAGAAATAAACACTAAGTAAGAAATATAACAAGTGTGATGAAAGTAAAAAAGGGCTGGAATACAAGCCCAACAGTAAAGTACAAGGAAAAGACAAAACAATAGGAAGGTGTCGAGCAGCTCCTTGATCGTCCTCCAGAGTTCCTACCAGATGGGTAGGTTCAAATGGCCACCTCAACTCTCCACATCTGTCTGTCACCTCCGGGTACCGTCTCGTCGTGAAGTCCACCTCCCGGTACCATATCATCCTGATGTCCACCTCTGGGTACCATCTAGCTCTACGAGACTCAACCATGATCAGTGTTATCCATCGTCTGCATCTAACACAATGAGGTGAGGGCATAGCCTGTGC
The DNA here is from genome assembly GCA_963277665.1 of Viscum album. Taxonomy (NCBI): domain Eukaryota; kingdom Viridiplantae; phylum Streptophyta; class Magnoliopsida; order Santalales; family Viscaceae; genus Viscum; species Viscum album. The sequence goes on along the minus strand of OY728133.1, from coordinate 606,414,476 downwards.
AGGGGTGATTATAACGATACTCAGTAGGGACCTAGAGACCCTCAAGGTCTCACTAAAACCTACAAGGATAAACCAAAAAGATAAACCTCACAACATATAACCTTTACTTAGGTATATTCATATACATATACCTAAGTTATCAAGTAACCCATCTCAATCATGAGGTAAACACAAAGGTCATTGACTCAGCTCAAACCAGTATTTTCATTAAGGATATCGAAACCACAACTGCTGAAGAGATCCTCCTCTGACGAGTACAGTGATCCTGTCACAGATCTGAGGCGCTTCTCACTATCCTTATACTGCTGAGGTACTCCTCCGGTCTAGTACCAGGGGTTTTCCACCAAAACACAATAGTGCTCCCCGCCATGGGTCTGCCACCCCAACACAGTAGTGCTTCCCCTAATAGCCTACAGAGGTACTCCTTCTATCGAGTACCCCGAGTCTGCCACCCAAACACAGTAGTGCTCCCCATCATGGGTCTGCCACCCAAACACTGTAGTGCTCCCCACTGTTCTAGTCAATTCACTCTGACTTGAATCGGACAAGCAGTCATCAGGTCTCAGCCAGCTACAAGGTCTCTGTACTCCGTACGCTCTTCTCCAGGAGGGTCCGCTCCACGAGCTACTGGTCTATACTTCCAAGTGTCACATAATCTCACTTGAAATTATCTAAAAGGACCTCCTCATCATAGGGGTCTCAACACAATAGACACCGCGTCAATCGGACGCTCGGTCTGTGAGTAATTAACATTATCGTTCTAGGGGCCTGGTTGGATTTCAGGTACAATCCAACCCTGCCATACACAAACTAAGTCCAAACCTTAAGTGAAGTATTCCAAAAGAACCCTCTCATCAAGAGGAATCCAACATAGTTGACTACACGCCAATCAGACGTCCAGAGCTCAAGTTATAAGCGTTTCCGCTCTGAGGCCCCGGTTGGTTTTGGGTTCGAACCTACCCGGCCATACCCAAACATTGCCGAAACCTTGAGTGTAATATAAGAAAATGACCGTCTCAATCCGAGGAATCCTAGAAAATTGACGGTGCATCGACTGGAGGTTCACAACTCAAGTTATGTCCGTCTAACTGAAAATGGTGCGAAAATAGGGGGTCTGGGCCCAGTCCGACTCGGCCCAACACCCCCTGGGTCGACCTGACCCGGGTCCGGGTCCAGCCTAGCTGGTGCGGCCCGGACCGACGCTGGTGGCCTGGCCCGGTCGGAGTGGTCCGGCTCGGCAGGCGCGGCACGGCCCGCGTGGGCCGCGTGGCTGGCCGACCAGGCGGGGTGGCGACGCCCAGTGGGGCCTGCCCTAGCCGTTGGTCCGGGGGTGGGGGGGTTACACCCCATGGTTTCTTCGATATGGCCAACCGTGTTGGCCGACCCTTTGGTAATCATGGGACCCCTAGGGTCCCGCCTTTTGATGGCACCGGCGGCCGGCACAGCTGGCCACCCTTTCAGATGCGCTGCGACCTTAGGCCGCGACGCTGATCAACCAGTGAGGCGTGGCGGCGCTGCGCCCCATCGCCGCGGCCCGTCCCGGCCGCGACCCTTTGAAGCTCCGGTGCCACGCCCCTCCACTGCGGCCCGCCCTGTCCGCGGCCCAACTCTACTCCGCGCAGCACGTTGGTGCCACGTCTTTGCGGCGACCCGACAATCATGCGCTGACGATCTGCCTGTGGTCGGCCCGTCGCCAGACGGTTTTTCGATGTCTGCCTCCATCGTCCGCAATCAAAAAATGAGAGGGGAAGGGTCAGACAGTGTTCGTGCGGTCTGAGCCCTTCCTTGTCAAGATGGTATCATGCTGCCCAATGACACTCAAGAATTGAAGAACAATGATGAAAAATATTAAAACTTGAACATAACAACCCCTACCTCACAAATTGACGATGAACATCGGGTGTCATAGTAGATGGCGTCGGAGAACGACATCGTGGTGATCGGTCGACGATTCCGTGGACATCGGGGTGCGTCCGAGGAGGAAACAACGTTGGCGAAAACACGTTATTTTAATCGTATATCGTTCCTCATCAAGGGAGAAAGTCCTTCGTCAGAGGCATTCTTCGTAGAAGAGGGTGGTGTTCTTTCTTTGAGAGAAGAACACCCTTCTCTATTCTTCCAGAGCTCTCAGCAAAATATCAACCCAACAAATGCACAAAATAAAATAATAGAAAAGCTATTATTTAATTCTCACAAGTATTTCAAAATTCAAACCACTTAATTTAATTAAGTGAAGAGTTATAATTCATTTATTAACTTGTGTTGGCAAACATTTAAGAGGGGGAGAGGAAGAGGATGAGTCCTCATAAATAAGAGGGGAGTTTTCAACATTAAACACGGGAGTTTAATGGGATTAAGGAGTTTAGTGAATTTGAAAGGTTGGGGCTCGTGTGGGCCCCACCTCACATATATCCTCACATGGTTCATTAGGTGCTTGTGGGTCCCACCCCAACTCCCCCATGTAGGATATAACCACCTAAGATATAAATAAAATTGTACACACCAATTTTATTTAGTTGTAAACTAATTCCCCAAAAATTAATTCTCAACCCGCTTAAAACGCAACTGCGCTAAAGATCCCCTTAAGCAATTTTCGGCACTGTGAGTTCATCGGTGCCCTCAAATTTCAATTCCGAGCACCGGTTCAAAAGATAGAAAAACCCACCTATTCTTTCACTGAACGCACTTGAGCTAAACTTTGGAACTTGATTCCGGGCACACCGGGCCTCAGAATCAAGTTCCGTCAGAATCCATAGACTCGTAAACTTCCAAATAAATTAAGAAAAAATTTTCATTGAAATTTCCGTGTCTTTAAAGTCATCATATTACATGAATTGGAAATTTTCATCCCACCAAAATTCTTTGATATGATGGTTCATTTGATGGTTCACTTTTTGAGAGAGACTCGACTATGCGTTCCTATAAACTATAGATAGATATACCCTATTGAATGGTATATGATGATTTTGAAAAGGTATGTCAAAAATCGTAGTCACCCAGAGTGTTGGATTGAGGAGCGATATATTGATTAGGAAGACATTTAATTTTGTAAAGAATACCTGTTAGGTGTGGAAAGCATTGGTCAACCAAAATATTATCACACTGGGCGACTTGAGAGTGAAGGAAGTTATGTAAGAGAGGTTATAAAAATCAATATTATAGATCAGGATCATGCCCATCTATTCATTTTTTATAATATTTTAGAGGTTGAACCATATATTGCAACCCACAAAGAAATTATTAAGCATTATAATCCATAAATGGTTGAAAAATGGATATCAAATACTTATAATTGACAGTTTATAGGATGGTTTTGGGACCATATATTTAAGGAGTCATATGAAAATCCAGACACAATTTTAGAACAACTTTGACGGATTGATGGAGGACCAAGTGTGTATGTATTATCTTATAGTTCTAATGTTATTAAAAGTTATACATTATATACTAATGAACATGATGAAGATAGTACCATGCAGAATAATGGAGTTACACATGTGGCTAAAGTGATTCATGTTTCTAGTGCTATGGATAGAAATCCAATTAATGAGAATATGTCATACTTTGGAATCATAAAACAAATATGGGAGTTAGATTATATGAAATTCCGAGTGCCTATTTTTCATTGCAAGTGGGTTGACAACATGAGTACTGTTAAAATAAATGAGTTGGGATTCATGAATGTTGCTTTCAGTAAGGATGTCTATAACGATGTACCATTTATATTGGAATCATAGGAAGTACAATTATTTTATGTTCCAGATCCCACAAACTAAAATAGTTCAATTGTTCTATTATCAACCAAAACCACTAAAGGGTCAGATGAAAATTCAACAGAGGATGACCCTTTAATTGGGACATCACAATCATTTCATAGTTGTCCTAATGTAGATGGTTTTATATATGTTAGAGAAGACCACATTAAAGGGATTTGGATATTTGATAGAGGGGCCAAATCCCTTTATCCTTAAAAAAATAGGGTTCAATAATCAAGTTATATATATTTTTAATATACATCATGTTAACTTATGTTATTATCTATTCAATACTACTTTTATGTAATCTAAATTAAATTTTAAACCACTTCTTCAGATAATGACTTCTGCGCGTGATGATTATCCCAATACTGAGAAACAACAAGTCACTCAACCTACTAATCCTCCCCATGTAGAGGAACAACATGTCTATCAACCAAAAATTTCTCACAGTGAAAAGGAAAAATAGTTCTCTCAACATGATATTCCTCATAGTGCAGAGAACCAAAAAATTTCTCAACCTACTACTGCTGATCCCAGTGAAGAGGTACAACCACCATCTGCACATGTTGATGCTAGAACTTTAGAGTAACATATTTCTGATGTTGAAACTGAGGAAATGGTAGGAAATGAAACCCTGGTGGCATAGAAAAATTGGAGCACCGTAGTTTGATGGTGTTATTAAAAATCCTTAAGGGAAAAGTTAAAGGAATCAAATATGATGTCATATAGAATAAGTGGGGCCAATATGTTATCCCCAACAAGGCCATGTTCAGTAGTTACATTAGTATTTTCACTCAGTAACATGTTTCAATTGATGTATTATTGTGGAACCATGTTTTCACCGGGATTAAGACACTAATGTAGGGAGATATTACGGTAACATTATGACATCATTTCTTTAATTTACTAAAAAATTAAATAATGATACATTGAATTACTCTTCATCATCCCTTATAGAGTGCATTTATAGTATATGACTCACACAAGGACTATGTATTAAGGTTTTTTAGAAGTATTCATAGAGGATTTCACACAATTTTAACAAGATATTATTTTAAACATGCTAAAAGGAAAATAATATTACACCCACCACCTCTTTATGTACACCATATAACCCAAGGAGCGTGGGATGTGTTTACTAGCCATCATCCAGAGCAGTATTTTCAAGTACATTGTGTTTGGTTATACGTTGATTAAAGATACGTGTATACATCACTTCGATTGATAGTTTTTTATTTATGAAGAAAAAATTGAGTGCTGAAAATAAGGAATGAATAGAAAAACCAGCATAATTTAACCATAAGGAACGAATGGGGTACACTTCACTTGAAAATAATTAGTACACCTTTTAATATACTGTAATAATTTTAGGTGACATAAAAAAACCCATAGCTATATTTCTATATTTATATATAGATTGATGAATCCAAATCCAAAGTCACTTTCATCCCACACCATATGATATAGAAGGAGGTGAGTTTAAATATTGATGGGATGCTAAAAGATAAAAACACAAAAAAATCATGGGAAACATATTTAAGTATGAAATAATAAATATTTGTTTTTCTGTAACTCAAAATTATATAAAAATAATTAAATATTTTTCTATATTTTCTATCTTACCTAGTCACAAGAATAAGAAACATCTAAATCGGATGTAGAAATACTTTCAGTGGCTTTAAAGTAGCCAAAAAAGTATGGCCGTGTTAGAGGTGAAAGTTTTGGGGTGACACCCTGAACATTTTTTGAGAAAAAAACAAGAGGATGATCAATGTGAAGAAATAAAAATGATGAGAGAAAGAGTATATATCCTTGAAAAAAAATGAAATGGCATAGGGAGATCATAACAAATTTTATGGTGGGGGGAAAAGAGAAGAAGAAAATCAAGAACAACCAACACGTGAAGATCCCGCCCACCCCCACCAGCATTGAGGTGATGATTCCCCCACAAAAACCAGTCTTAGATATTGTAATCAAGGTTATTATTATTGTTTTTTATGAATTTTGAATCAGATAGACACTAATACTTACCCTTCACTCATATTATATAGGGAACATATGACTATGATTTATATCAATTTACACCCACCCGTCCACTGGTAGTGAGGAATAAAATGTTCAATATCCAGAACACCATGCTACACAATAGACCACTTCCAACAAGTAATGTAAAAGTGTTGATTAATATATCCCATGAGGAAAGTGCAGAGCTACATGTTCCAATTTATTATGAAGATATTCATAAGTTTGAACAAACTGTTGGAACATTCATCGCATGAGCATTACAACTTGTAAGAATACATGTCGAAAAGGAGGTATTCATTTATACTTTTTTCAAGATAAACCTTTTCAAATTTAATGAAAAAAGGACTGAATCGATGAATGTTATTATAGATAAACATAGGCAATGGTTTAAAAGAAATAACTACTCAAAACTCTCTCAATGATCAACCAACCAATTGAAACTATCTACTGAAAGAACCTTAAACCCACCTATTCTATATCCACATTTATTATCGTTGCACGTTCATGTGAATACAAAGTTGAAAGATATGGTACTCACAAAATTATTTTTTATTAAAATATGTATGGATGTGAAGATCTATATTTCATTAGTGTTTACAATGTAAGTGAAGTCCTAGAGTATGATTGTCTATGAAGCTTAGTTGTAAATGTATACATGAGGAATGTTTTCATGATTTGATAATCCAAAAGATGATATACTATGATAATTTTTACTAAAAACATTTCATATTTTTCATAGGTATATATATGAAAATCAATTGAAGGGATTTCCCCATGAATTTTTTTTGGACTCATTAGTCCCCATGTCAAATCTAGATAAAAAAAATAGAATCCAATAAAGAGGGTGAAATAGTGGCAGGCCTGCTCAAATAATTTAACAACAAAATTTCAGTTTTCAAACTATTCTTAATACCAATGATGTAGGGGTAAAACTATACAATTTAATAATATCAAATATATTTTAATTTAATTCATTAATTATTCTTTTATATGTTATTAGGAAACATTGGATGCTCGTTGTAGTCAATTTGGATGCTCCAAATAGTTATTTCCTAGATTCAATGCATGAATATCCAACAAACCGACCACACATGATGGAATTTGTCAATTTATAATACTCTACATCCATCAGTTTAGAACTAAACATATAGTTATATAATTTATACTATATTTTAATGAGGATTTTTTATGATAGGTAAGTGTGTGAATATCATCTACATCATGGAATGAGGCTAGTGGAAAAGGACAAGAAACTTCACAAGTACTACAACTAAATAAATATCAGGGTATATATAATAATATTTCACTATCCAAACACATATAAAAAAATAAATTTATTTCAAAATGTTTCAACAGTGTTCAAAACAAAAAAAATAAAAAGATGAAGGTTATTATGTTGGTAAATTTATGAAAGAGATCATATTCCATGAACAAACCAACATCCCTAAAGAGGTATTTTTAAAAATAATTAATATTTCTTTGAAAATATTTATTAATCCTTTGTGTATTTATATTTTTTCAGTACTACCATGATTTTCAAATGGACTCATATTCCCAAGATAATATATATTTGTTTAGAATCCAATGGGAAACATTCCTAATGGAAGAATATACTTAAATAGCATGAATATGTGACCAATATGACTCGAAGTGTTTATTTTTATTAAAATTTGATAGTATTTTTAGTAAAAAACAAGTGACATACTAAAAACAGAGAAACTACATTAGGATTAATTTAATACTTTAGAAAACCAATCCATATTTCATTTGTGATGTTTAGGAATCAACCAAAACTAAATGGGATGCATGGTGTGAATGTTCTGACTTAATAAGTGTCTTTTTATATTAAATTAATAATAAATTTTGCAAAAATAACAAGTGACATATTGAAAAATAAGAAAATGCATTCATATTTTTTTGACACTTTAGGGAAGAAATCCATTAGTCATTTTTGATGTGTAGTAATAAACCACATATCAATCAGACTAACGGTGTGACCGATATGACTAAAAGTGTTTATTATCAGTTTAAAATTTACAGTTTATCTCAAATGTGTCACTCACTAAAAAACAATAAATATAACTTTTATTATCTTTATAATCAATAAAAAAGATTAATAAGTTCTTTGTGATGTGTATGAATAAGTCTCAGGTCAAACCAACACACGATGAGACAAATATAACTCAAAATGTATGTTTCCAGTTTGAAATGATATTTTAGTAAAAAAACACAACTGGCACACTAAAAAATAATAAAAATCATTCATATTGTTTTGATACTTTAGAAAAATGATATATATTTCATTTTTTATGTGTAATAATCAAACAAAACTCAATACGATGGACGGTGAGACCATTATGACTCAAAGTGTCTCTTATTATTAAAATCTGACATTAATTTTAGTACAAAAACACAACTAGCATACATAAAACTGAGAAAACGTATTCAGATTTTTTTGATAATTATAGAAAACTATCCTTGTGTCATTTTTTATGTATAGGAATCAAATCCACCTCAATAAAATCCAAAATGTGACCGATATAATTCTAAATGTCTCTTTTTATTTAAAATTGGAATTAATTTAGGTAGGAAGAACAAGTGATATACTAAAAACCAAGAAAAATAATTTGGATTATTTCAATACTTTATCAAAACAATCAATGAGTCATTTTTGATGTGTAGGAATCAACCACACCTCAATACGAAGCACGATTTTATTGGTATGACCAAAAGTGTATGTTTTCAGTTTAAAATTTATATTTTAGCTCAAAAAGTGTCACTCATTGAAAACCAAGAAAGAGATTTCGGATTGTCTTGATAATTTAAGATAGTGATTTTTAGGTGCTTTTTGATGTTTATGAATTATTCTCACATCAAATCGATGCACGATGAGACCAGTATGACTACAAAATCATGTTTTTGGTCTGATATGATATTTTATTAAAAAAACACACTTGACATACTGGAAACCAAGAAAATGAATTTGGATTGTTTTCATACATTAGAAAAATGACCCACGAGTCATTTATGAGATGTAGGAATAAACCAAACCTCAATATGAAAAACAATGTGACCGGTATAAATCCAAATGTGCTTTCATCTAAAATAGACATTAATTTAAGTAAAAATAACAAGTGACGTAGTTAAATCTGAGAAAAAGCATTCTCATTGTTTTGGTATTTTAATTCAATGATCCATAAGTAATTTGTGATGTGTAGGATTAAACCTCACCTAAATCTAAAGCATGTTGTGACCAGTATGACAAAAAGTGTCTATTATCAGTTTAAAATTGACATTTTAGCTCAAAATGTTTCACTCACTAAAAACCAAGAAAACACCCTATGATTGTCTTCATAATTTAGGAGAGAGATTCATAAGACCTTTTTGACTTGTATGAAGTAGCTTCACCTCAAACAGACACACGATACAAATGGTATGATTGAAAATGAATATTTTTGGTTTGAAATGATATTTTAGAAAAAAAACACAACTGACATACTGAAAACCGAGAAAATGCATTCGGATTATTTAGATACTTTGGAATAAAGATCCATGAGTCATTTTTGACTTGTTTGAATCAACCACACCTCAACATAATGAATGATGTAACTAGTATAAATCCAAATTAGTCATTTAAATTTGATACTAATTTTAGTAAAATAGTAAGGGACATACTCAAAACCAAGAATACTCATTTGTATTGTTTTGATATTTTAGAAAAATAGTCCACTACTCATTTGTGATATGTAGAAATCAACCCCACCTCAATACGATGCAAATGTTGCCTTTATAACTCCAAATTTGTCTTTTTTTATATTAAAAATTGATATTTTATTAATATATTATTTTATATTAAATTTTAATTTATTTCATTATAGTAATACTAATATAATATTTGTTTTATAATATAGGTGAAACCTTTTTATTGAGTTTGGATGATTTGTTCAAAAACTTATACCTTGGGCGGAAATTTTTGAGAGGGGATCACAGATGTTAAAGGATTAAACATTAATGTTTTTATATTTTTATTTGATTATTGTAAATATAATTATATAAATCATTGAATGAAATGTATATAGAATTTTTTTGAAAACCCTTGTGTGCGTTACTTGGTTCTTATGTGCACTGTTTTGAACACTAATTTGTTCTTGTCTGCACTGTATATGTGTTGTTTTGTGCAGGTGCTAGTGGGTGTGATGTTATATAAAAAGAACATCATAGGCAAATAGGCCTTTATCACCTCTATTTTGAGCACTGATAAAGTTCCCATTTATCAGTGCTATTTCGAGCACTGATAAGGGACCCCTTTATCAGTGCTAAAAATAGCGCTGATAAATGGTATCCTTTATCTGCGCTCAAATAGTACGGACAAAGGGGACCCTTTTATTAGTACTTTTTTATCACGGATAAAGGACCCCCTTTATAAGCTCATTTTTAGCACTGATAAAGATGACCCCCTTTATCTTCTCTAGAATTAACAATGCTTTTCTAGTTCTGTTCTAAGTAGTTTCTAGCAATATTAAAAGCACTATCTATAGTAATGATGTATAATATATTGCATGATCGGTGTTCAATGTGTTTTGAGGCTGAGTCCAAGAATTAGTTCGGTAAGCATACTTAAGTATTCAGTTACTTGAGAAGGTTTAGATCATTTGATGATTAGTGAATAGTGAGAATGATTAGTAAGTTTTCAAATATTGACTAACATTCTGGAATATTGTACAAGAGTAGATTAGGTGATCTGGTTTGTTTGTGAAGAAATAATTCATCTCGAGGCATTGAAAAAGTAGTTTGAATCCAAAAAATATATTTTCATTAGTGGATCATATCTTGTGTGACTCAATATTGTGGAATTCTTCAGTGGGAAACTAAAGTAGAATAAGTCTCCAGTGAGACTATGGAGTAGGCAGGTGGGATGCTGGTATCTTTATGGGATACAATTTAAATATCCTCTTATGGGACTCATGAGTTGCTTGTGTAGGTGGGATCTTGTAAACTCTAGTGGGACTAAACAATGGAACACTATGGGACACCGTTTTTATGGGAATAATACTCTTCATGGTTGTTCTCATATACATATAATGAAGAATCCTTAATCGGGGGTATATCCAGTTGTATCAAGGAGGAGGTCTCCATACCAGACCTTGTAAAAATATTGTGTGTTGTATTTCATTTATATTATACATTTTATATAGGATCCAATCATCCTAAAATGTGATATATGTTTTAATGGGGTTAAATAAAAGAAAATAATTTAGTAAAAACAAGTCACACCAGATTCACCCCCTCAGCGTGATTTGATGATCTATTGGGCAATTTAGGTCTGATATTGACTTAAACAAGATCGTAGATCCTGGTATGATAGATTGACTAGATTTTTATTATAATGAAATTTTGTTAAGTGATATGTGGATCCAAATATTTTTTATTAAAAAAGTTTTTGAGGATACCATCTTTGTTCAAATTTATTTCAATGACATTATATTTGGCTTAAATAAAACATATCATATAGATTCCTTTGTGAATATTATGAATTATAAGCTTGATATGAGCATGGTGGGTGAAATTACTTAATTTCTTGGTCTTAAAATTTCTTAAAAACTAGAATAAACATTTTTATCTTAACATAAGTATATGAAATGTATACTTCAGAAATTTGGATATGAAAATACTAAAAGTATATGTACTCTTATAGGAACCTCAAATACTTTAGATCTTGATGAATCTTGGAAACTAGTTGATAATATGATTTTTAGAGGAATGATTTGTATTTTACTATACTTAATAGGGATTCATCCAAAATTAATATTTTTTAGACTACTTTGAAAGATATCAATAAAATCCTAAAGATTCCCATATTAATATAGTAAAATGAGTTTTTTTTTTATTTTAAGGTAACTACAGATCTTGGTTTATTTTATTCTTCTAGAAATTATTTTGACCTTGATTTTTTTTAATATGATGACTTTGGGGGAAGTAAAATGGATATAAAAAGCACATATGAAACTTGTATTTTCTTATAAGAAGCTTTAGTTTTGTTTATTTTAAGAAACAAAATTATGTAACACATCCTACTGCAAAATTATAATATATGGTGGTTGGAAGTTTTTGTGATCAAGGGTTATAAATAAAAAACACACTCACTAATTTGGGTTGTAGTTTTAGTAAAACTACAATTTTTTTTGACAACAGATGTGTCAGAACATCACTTAGAAGCTAAGAACATAAAAATAATACATAATTTCCTTTTTAACTGCACACAAAAGATATATCATTTCATAATTCAACATAATTGAAGAAAGAATTGATGATATTTTTATAAAATTACCAATTTACATAGATTTGAATATATTAAATATAATATGGAAATCCTCAATATTAAATGATAATTCATATAAAATTCATGTTTAATCCTTCCCCATATAGTAATAATCTCCTTTAAAAAGGTTGAGTACATAATGTTTTTTCTAAAAAAATTATTCTTCTAAAAATGGAGATTTGTTTTGTAAAAAATTTCTCAAACAAACTTTTTTAAAAATATTATCTATCAGAATTTTTTAAAAGTATCATATAATATAATTTTGTAAAAATTTTATTTGGAAAACTTTTGTAAAATGTTTATTAGATAATATTTTATAAAATTTGATCATTCTTTAAAAAAAACCCTGCAAACAATTTTTTGTTCAGAAAAACAAGAAGAATACATACCTGATAAAAAATTCCTACTGACATTTTAAAATTAACTCTAAGAGATAATTTCTTAATATTTATTCTTTACTATATTTTATTTCATTTTATTTTATGATATTTATATAATTTTAATTTTATAATTTTTTTAATGTTTTATAATATTCAATGTTTCTTTTTCATACAAAACTATGTCTGATATTTTTTTCTAAAAAAACACTAAGTGTTCAAAAATATATGTTAAATATTTTAAATAGTATTATTAATAATTTTATCTATATAGGGTTTGTTTATAATTCATTGTATCAATAAAAGATAAATATTCACTCATCTAAGAACTATATATAGTAGTGTGGGTCATCACTCCCTCCTAACCCGTTTCATCTACTTTCATATCTTACCATATGAATTTTCATCCATCTGATAGTTTGACCCTTTACTATTCATAAATCATAGTTTTTTTATAAATAATAGAAACTTGTGAAGATTTTTTTAATAGAGGATGTTTGAATTAAAGGCTAATAGAGAAGTCTTGGTTTCACAAGTCATATTTTCTATTAATGAATGTTATTATCTTCCAAGGTTGGTAAGATGTTTTTGTTGAAAAGTAATATATATATTCATTATCCAACTTTAGTAAGTGAATTTTATTCTTCAATAAATTATAATGAAGAATAAGTAATGGAAATGATAACCTTTAATTTGTTCAAATAGTTTTATAAGATTATTATTCAGAAAGTAGCATATCTTATTAGTGTTTCTTTGGAAGGTAAATCTAATCTCATAACTCATGTATTTCTAGATAAATTAGAATATTTTTAGAATTCCAAAGTAAAAACTTCTACATTTCCTTTATATGATAAATTTATAAAGGATTGTCATATTTTTTTAGATGCACAAGTATTTGAGTTGTGGATGAAAAACCTTTTATCCCTTGGAAGTGGGATAAATATACATTAAAGGCATAAGATATCTATGTTTTATATTATCTGTGAAATAATAGGATGTTCAATCAAGTAAATTTTGTGTTTATAATATCAGATGATATGAATAATTGAATAATAGATTTTAAAATTATGCCTTTTCTATCTTTTATAAACAAAATTTTTGTTAATTTCATGAAATTTTAAAAGATAAAGATTAAGGAAACATCTTTGAGATAAGAAGTTTCTTTTATGTGAGAAGAAAAAATTAGTATAATTAATATTGTGTTTGTTCCTATGTTGAAATTTTTTGTAGATAAATTGTAAAAATCCATGTCCATATACAAATACAAAAAATAAAAGAAAATTTTAAAGAGAAAAGATAGTAAACTAGAAGTCCTTCACCACTTCCAATGAAGAAGGTTGAAACCACATCCAATGAGGATTTCAAAGAACTTATGAAGAAAAAGGAATTGAATAAACTGATAGGTATATGTCTTGGACTTGATAAGGTATAATATTTATTCTATAAAGAAAAACATTCAAAAATATGAGATAAGATGATGAAATTAAGAGATTAAAACAAAGTCATAAAAATAAATTATTGTGAAAAGTTTTTGAAATTAGTGCAATAGTATCAGGAAGATGTAAAAATAATAACCCAATAAGAAACAAATTTATCTATTTCCTCATTGTTTTTTGTTCAACTGATAGCTCCCTTGTCTATTCCCCTATAAGGACAACAAGTTTGAAGTTTTAAAGTTCTTTTGTATGTTGAGAAGGACAAATAAAAGGAAGTCACTGTTAAATTTTTTGAATACAAATAAGAATTTTTAGTAGTGAAAATTATTATAAAGTTATTAAAAGGAAATTATATAAGTGAATATGATCTTGAAAATACATTGTAAGATGAAGAATATATTTGAAATACATATTATACTTATATTTTATCTTAGTCTCACAATGACACAAATCTTGATTTTTTTGAAAAAATATGATAGTTTTGATGAAAAAGAATAAGATCAACATTGATATAAAAATGGTTTAATAAAACCTATGTTTGATAAAATTTTTGAAGATGTAGAATTTTTAGATGGATAAAAATATAAAATGATGGAAAGAATATGAAACATCTAAACCCAACTTTTTGGATATTTTATTAGATTGAACTCATTTAGCTTAAAGTGATTTTGATGAAAGGTTGGAGATGATATTCACATACTTTAATAAGGTTATGAATAAATTTGAATAATAACTTTATTATATTTAAAACATTGAATATGGATTTAAATATATTCAGTTAAGATTGGATGTTTTGGGGAATTATAATGACCTAAAATAACTTAAATAGATAATTTTTCCTAATAAAGATGATTTTAAATATTTCAAATATAGTTAAAATGTAGGAAGTACAATATTGAAACAAGTCATTACTTAGATAAAATAAATGGAAGGAGATATCAAGTTTTATAATGATAAAATAAAAGGGATTAATAATTAAACATTAAGTGTTAAATTCATAGGGAGACATGTCTTCAGAAATTATTGAACCTATAAGGGGGATTAATAATATTAAAAGCATTACTATGATTCAAGAATAAGAAATCTCAGAATAAAATAAGTTAATTATATCTCTATAAGAATAAGTGTTTTATTTGAATTTCCATAATATAAATGTTTAGTTTCTTTAATAAGAGTTCTAAAGTTCAATCCAAATAATAAAAAGTTTCGAGTGCATGAAGATAAGACTGAGAAGATTTAATATTTTGCATAGAGTTAGATAAATTATAAGATTATTTCAATAAGATGAAAGTCATCACAAATTAATTATTAAATAAATAATAATGTTACACTTTCTATTAAGACATTAACGGTTTTAATCAATCTCATTTTGAATGAATATTACATAGAATTTTTCTCCAAATTTTTTTGATTGAGTGTTTACCAATTTTATTAGATGAATGTTCTTTCTATTTTTTTGAGGATTAATGTTCATTTATACCAATTTTTTTCATCAAATTATTTCACTCAAACGTTTTAGGTATACTTCCTAGAAACTAGTTTTTCTGAAAAATAATGAATTATGAGATAACGAATTTACTAGAGAAGAGAATATATCTTAATAAAGTCAAGAAAACCTAATATTCAAAAAAATATTTCGAACAAATATTTTTAAACAATTTTGGATAAATAAATATAGGGGAGACAAGAGAGAGGAGGATAAAAGTTTTTAATGAGTATAAAATAAGAATGAAGTTATAAAATGTGTAATTAAAAGGGAATTAAATCATTTCAAAGTATTTTCTATTTTCTATTTAAAGCATGTGTTTTATTCTTTTCAAAAAGAGGTAGATTTTTGAGTTTGAATTTATAATTTCAAAACTTGATAAAATTTTTAAAAAAAATCACAACATGATTTCTAAAAAACATTATTTTCACTAACATTAAACTTCCTAGGGTTTTAGAATGTTTTTATAGAAAACATATATTTTTACTAGTCGTAGAAAATTTTGGTCATCATACAGAAATTTGTAAAAATTTCACCAGATAAACAATTTGGGATGGAACTATATAAACAGGTGGATATGAACTTTATAATTATATGGATGTGTACTTTTTACAGTTTATAAGTTATTTCATAATTCATGAAACAAATTTTTTATAATTTATAACTTATAAAGTTTAACTAATTATCACTAAATGAAGATATAATTTATTAATCAGATAGATATTTAATAGATGAAGGTAGACATACTCTCAATATAAACCTTTATAAAATCCATGGGACAATGTTTTTTATTCTACCGGATTATTAAATTTTATCCTATTAGAAAAACTATGCTAACACTACCATATGGAACATGTAACATCATTGTGATGATGCCACCAAAATAAACATCAGAATAAATTTTATAGAAAATTCCATGAGAAATAATAGATCATCCAAATACATTTCAACCAAATCCAATAATCATGAAATATGACCATTTGATCTTTGAATATAATAGAAGTTCATTTGAGGAGGAGGAAGTGAATGATTTTGCAACTCAATCTATCTGAATTTTACTTTGTCCCTTTGTGACATATTGTTACTAGTTTTCACTTTGTAATACTTATGGAGTTTTTTTCTTTAAGGTATCCATGTGTGGATTTTAAATACCTTAAATCATTTTTCATTTGTAATAATTTTTTTTGATCGAGTTTGATTGAGGTATTTTAGGGATAAAAAGATAGAGTAGTGTTTGATCATACTGATCGAGGGTTTCTATGGAAATGGAGATATAGTTGTGTCTAATGTTCTTGATTGAAGGTTTCCTTTCATGAGGAAAATTGTATTTGTGGTTAGGTGGAACCATGGATAACCAAATTTTTTTGTAACTTATTTAACACTTAAGGTTAATGTTTTGAATCATTTATAAACTTCTGTAATTTTTATTATCTATTTTATAAATTATGAGTTTACTTGTTTTAAAAAAAATTTATTTACACAATAATATTTTTATATAAAGGTTTTACTTTTTATACTCATTTATAAAATCTATTAATTGGAAAAATTATCTATCCGATATATAAACTCTGAGAATTTGATCAAGTTTATATCTGTTATTTGATAAAAAATAGGTTTGTCATTTTTTGATTTTTAGTTCTTACAACTACAATACACCCCATCATTTATTATTCTACACACTATTATGATCCTAAAATTATTTATAACTTCAACTTATCCCCCTAAAAATTTTAAAAAAATTCTTTTCAAATAAAATTCTCATTAAATTACATACTACACTAAAGGATTTTATCTACCTTAATCGTTTATTCCATTAAATATCTCCAAAAATATCTTGAATTCGTTTAAAATCTGGTCACATATAACCTCAAAAGGTTACCTATGACTTGGAACATATGATAAAAATCAAACTCATCCACCTTGGATGATATTTATAACTCTCAAATTATCCTTAACTAATAACATCATAACCTCTAAAGTTATATAAACTATTTTTTGATACCAACCGAGATGCCCTAGACACATACCCCAAGATTAGGTGTGAAAAAACATACTCTTTAAAAATTGGATTTGATACCAACTGACTTAACCCAATATTGTAACTTCCATAATTAAAATGTAAAAAAACTCATTCACATGTACACCCAATATCTTTTAGGTTTAGAGTTTTAAAAAATTAGGGAAAAACCATTAACTAATAAAACTTATATATTCCTTATCTAAAGTTTATTTTCCCACTAAATGGAGAAAATTTATTTCGTAATAAGAGTTAAATATCTACCATAAAATTATCCACACATAATACACTTCTATAAATATCTGATATAATATCCTTTCTCATAACCCAGGGAAATGGAAACATCAGAAGGGTGTGCTCAAATGATAAGTAAGGTTAAATATAATCATTAATAATCTAAGATTACAAGTGATCATAAGATAGTCATATGGTCCATAGAACAAAATGGAAGTACATAAACATATCTTAAGATATTCATTCCCAAAAGATAAATATCACAAACCGTGAGTCATGTAATAAATCTTGGGCATACCATAAGACGTCATATATAAGAGAATCATCAACTATTATTCATAAGATCATAACATAGGCAGAATAATATGAAATAAAAGTTTGGAATAAGCTTAAGCATAAAAAATCATTTCATTTATTAAGGATCACTTCGAAGACCATTATCACATAGTGGACAAAGACTCATAATGGATTAGGTTTTCTACCTAATCATTGACATGCCATCTAATTAGATAAAAGACATTGCCCAATATATTGTAGGGATGTATAATTCTAGGCCCACCCATCTCTTAATGTACACAGTCCCTTAGGGGTTTGAGATCAGTCCCCATTCCATATCATCTCATGAGATATATCATTACATAATCAACTTGTGGGTGATATAATTCCGATTCTCATCACCACATAATAAAATTACACATATGTGTTCTATATAAACATTCAAACATTCATAATTACATTAAAAATTATTTAACCCACGGGAAAGAAAGCATTTTCCTGAAAAATTCCATAAATTGTCATCATAAACCATCCATTGAATAATGGTTCATGGTATAATTAGATAATATCCCCAATCATTCCTGAGAATTAATAAATTATGTTTACATGAATGGACAAAAATTTTATAAAACCATTTGAAATAGGCTTTCAAAAATAAAAAGATATGTCTTTATATTTTAGAAACTTTTAGAAAATAAAAAAAAATTCAAAGATAAATAGGAATATGATTCAACTTTAAAAACCATGAAAAATTTGTAAGGAATCCTAATAATAAATAACAGTTTTGATTTCAGGAAAAGATAGCCATCTGTTAAGAATTAAAAGCACTCTTTTCACATTTTTGCAAAGAAAGTCCAAAGTGACCTATAGTGAAAATGTTGCAAAGATTCCTTTTGAAACACTTCTAAAGAATGAAAAATATATTTGAAAATAACATTAATAAAATCATAAATTTATATATAAAAACATTCTTGAAATATATAAAGAATATGAACATGGTGGAAAAAGAGTTGATAGGAAAACTCCAGAAAATTTAATGTAAGGTTTAAAAGGAAAACCCCATATGGATTTAGTAACCTTTGAATCAAAATATCATGAAAGATATTAACTTATATGGATTTTTAAATCCTTATAATTTTCATTAAAATTTCATAAAACAAGTTCGTAAGAATTATATACACTACACAAAAGTAATATGGTGGAAAATATAGAATATATCTCAATTAAGTGAAATTATGATGAAAACCCCTTATAATTTTTAAATTTTTTGAATCAAAACCTCTAGAAAGAGAGAAAATAAGATGGATTTTAAATGAATTTAATTTTATTTAACCTATGTTGAAATACTTACATGATATTTATAGAGACCGAAAAAAAGAAAACCAATAGTGAATATGAATCATATATCAATAGACGAAAATTGATATGAAAAACCCTTACAAGATCATAACATTTAAAGTTAGAATATATAAAATAAATGATTATGTGAAAAAAATTTAAATAAACCACAAAAAATTGAAAATACTACACCAAAAAATCATGTGTTATAACACAAATTATATTGTCATAATATAGTTAGTGGAGAAGTAATATAACCCAATGAAAGGAAATTGAGTTAAAAACACACTTACCTCAAACATCTACATTGTCAAACATGATATAAAATACTATATAATAAATTTTGATTAATTATATATCTATATAAAAACCAAATTTACAATTATTTTAGTATATACCACTCATTTAAAATTTCATATTACATATTTATCAATAATTATTCGTTAAAATCAATATTGTTTTGTTAATTATTTAGTTTTACATACATGTACTAATTCGACTATTCTAGTACATTCACCTAGGTCATTATTTCTTAATACATATAATATTCATGAAGGTTTAGAGTAATTTTCTCATATATTTTTAGGTAAATGCATTCATCTCATAGAAATTCTGGTGATTATTTTTATAGAAATTATAAAAATATCATTTTTCGAAAATTATACTCCATAAAAAGAATTGATTTTACTAGTGAATAAAAATATTTATATAACCATTAAGGAAAATTAATAATGTTTTAAATATCATATTTATATACTAAATCTATTTTTAAAACAATCTATTTCAGGTGGTGATAGAAAATGAAATACGTCGTTCGTGGAGGAGGTAGTCCGCACGCACACACATGCAACATTTTTATTTTATAATGAATGGGAGGGAAAGAAGGTAGATAATGATTTGAATTTATAAAATAATTATTAAATAATAAATTATATATTTATACATTAAATAAAAAATTCATAAATATCCATCTAATTTGGGGATAAAAAATAAAATATGTCGTTCATAGAGGCGGTAGTCCGCACATACACACGAGAGATGTTTTCATTATACAATGGATGAAAAGGTAGTAGATCATGGTTGTTACATAAATATTATAACATTTAAGTAAAATAATTATACTTACTATATTACTTTAATATATTTATATTATATTTGAAGGCGGTGGAAGAAGAAAGAAAATTGAATAAACTCACTTAAGATGATTACCTCTTCCTTGGGTATCCTCAATAGATATCTCCTTATAGATTCATGAGATGGTATTTTTGTGAGACCAAAACCTATATATAATTTAATATGGGTTTTATAATTTATTATAATAGATTTTTTAGACAATGTGGTAAAAGTGGGTGGATATGTTAGGGGTGACAAACTGTTTTTATTAGTTAGAGGAGTGGCATATTTGTAAATACACTTAACTTTAAAATATAATAAATATCATTATCAAGTAAAGTGGACCAAATTTATTCCAAATTATAATATAATATTAATAAGCATAAATTAACTCAACCAATCAAATTAATATAAGTTTTTTGAGATATTTCAAGCCTTATCCATTATTTTTAACCCTTTTAACCTATTTAACCCTTATCATGATGACTAGCATATACTATGGTAACATATTTTTATGAATAAAAATGAAATTTAACTTATTAAAGAATTTGACTATACTGATTCACAATAAGGAATCCATTTTAAAATATTTAATTTATATTTTTTTTTAAATTAAATTTTAATATAATGATGTGTAATGCAATGAAAAACTTTTTTTAGAACAAATCCTTTTAATCCATAAAAATTAATCGACACCAATATAATGTATATAATTGATTATCAAGGAATTTATTAGCTTATGTATAAATAAAAAATATTTTCCTAACTTTCAATGTAATTCAAAACTGAATAGATCATTTTGAATACTTAATTAAAAGGGAATAACCAAAATAGTGTTTTTGTTGGAATAAAATATAACCAAGGTTCAAAAAAGTCAAGAATGAATTTTCAAATTCAACTGAAGAGTTTTAAATAATTTATTTTACTCTATAAATTTATTTTTGGTTGGAAAAAATTTCTTATATATTTTAAGTAATTATTATATCATAATGGTGTTAAAAAATTATAGTAATTATAAAATCATTACTTTTCACTATCACAAAAAATAAAATCTTTTCATAAAAATCCAAAAATTTCAAACAAATATAATTTTTACATGATGAATCTAAAAAATGAAGTTCAATTTTTTAAAATAAAAATCTAAATTTTATAAATATATCATTTAAATAAAATACATATAATATGGAATAAAAATAATGTTTTTAAATAAATAAATTTCTTTTATAGATATTATTAATTTATTTTATTATAGTTTACTAAAATTTTAATGACACATTTTATTTATGTAATTTATTCAAAAGTATGAAATTTATCAAAATTATATTATTCATCAAAATAGTATCTCTAAAAATAATAGTGTTTTCTTAAGTAAAATAGAACCCTTTAATTTTCATAAAATTATTCATTTTTTCAATTATTTTTCATTTAAATATCTTGTAACATATTAAATTTTTTATTTTAATAAATCATTATTCACTTTATTTCGACGTTGCGTGTATCACAAGTTATTGTACATACTAGTTTTTTTAATGGAGAATACATACTTAAATTTTAGGGCGTTACATTTAATCTTGCATCAAGTCACTTGAATTGTAAATGAAATTAATAATAATATTAAGTCCAAGGAATAATAAACATTCTTGAAGATAAGAAAAATCAATGAAACATATGTTTTGTGATGTTCATATTGACGAGTCTGTCCTTATAACCTCCCTTTATGAAGATCACCAAGCATGAACTTCCTAAAATGTGGCCTCAATGTTTATGAGCTCCCAAAACATGATATTAAAACATTAACTATGTGCTATAAATATTATTCCCAATCCAATATTTTCATAATTTTTATCTGGATATTCAAATATTTTAAACCCACCATTTTTAGAAGATCTAGTATTAATAACACATTTTATAGTTTTAGAAATAATCTAGAGTTTAATTGATAAAAGTATTAAAATTTTCATTTTAATTTATTATTTTATCATTGAGAATTTTTATAACAATTCCTATATTTAATCATTTGTGTTTGATGATTATTTTAGTTGAATCAAATTTATTTTAAAGGAATCAAAGAAGTTATTTGAAATATGGAAAATTATGGAGTTGTTGTAGCCAACCAAGAATGGATGGAATTTTACATTGTCCCCAAGTGACCACATGATGTACCTACCACACAATAATTTGTATACCATATGGTTGATCCATCAACCAGAAGAAGGAATCTAATCAATCGTTTGAAAAGGTTGATTGCAAGAATGGATCATGTAAAGTCCTAAAGCTACCCCAAGGATAAATATGATAGTATATAAGGACTAAAGCTACTATAATAAGGAATATGTTCAACCATTTTTTGAAATTATATAAAGACATGAAGAGACCACATAATCATTAAACCAACCTCATGATCACTTGTCTTCATGATAGATCCATCCACTAACTATTCACCTCACGACCATTTCAAGACTTATCCAATTGTGAAAGAATATGATGGTTGGAAAATTTCAGGCCACATACATGCCATGTAAAATTCATATAAACTTATAAAAAATCCCTTAAGATAACACATAAACAATCATGTATTTAATAATATTCTACCTCATATATCCATTTATGAAATTTATTTTGGAAAGTGAAAATAATTAAATCCATAAGTTTTATAGAATACCAAATCAAGAAGAAGGAAAGATATGAGGAAAAAGTAAAAATAAATATTTTATAGGATAAGAATATTTTAGAGTTTATAAAAACTGAATAAGAATAGGAATTCAAATATTATAAGAAATAACTAACAACCTATAAATAAAAGGGGTTAGATGCTAGAGAAGGGGACCTTTTCCCTAGAATTGGTCACGCAATTAGGATGATTTTTCAGCCATGTTTTTTATTTCTTATTTAAATTTAGGTTTAAATAATTTTAATTGATTCTTTTTTTCCCTCATTCAGGTTACCCTTTATATAGAGGGGTAAAATATGAGTGATCAGTTAAGTAAAGGGATCAAACTATATGCGATGCTTGAGTTACTATTCTAAAATGTAATAAGTTCTTTTATTTCCTATGTTTGAACTAGTTTAAATATACCTCTAGCAGTTTTTATTATCAAGTGATATTGTATTTTGGTTTGGATTTTATCATTATTTATTTCCTTGTTCGGTGATACATTATCCCCATACACTTAGTTTTAGTCTATGAAGTTTCCCATTCGGAGTTCAAGTGTCACTGAGAGGTGGAATGAGTGAATCCGTTATATCTTTTTCTTCTATTTTTCCTTTCTTATGAAACTACCATCGCCTCATGTTAAATATTTCTTCACATACTAAACACAATTCTATCACACATCCCTAGAAACACAAGAATTTACAAGTTTCACTACTTAAAAATAACGATGTCCTTGTTAAAATTTGGAAACAATCCTATACCACACAATCCAATAGAAAACAATCATTCGATGTGGAATAAAATTAGTATAATGTTACCTTAAAATGATGTAGCACTAGGAAAAAAATGCAAGAGTGCATGTTTTTATTCTATCACAAAATGATGCAATACAATATTACGGTGCATCTTGAACCAATTCCAAATATTTTATATTTCAAAAAATGTCTTGTCTTTCCAATCCAGAAGCTGGTAGGAACTTCCTTTAGTCATCCGAAAACTGTCCTTCTTCCTCTGCAAACTACCTATATCCTCCATGAACTGTGTTATAATGTGTGCTGAGAGTGATTTTCAAACCACCTCTTCTTCTGTGAGATGTCTATACTCCTTGGATGAAAAATTCCTCATGGACCACCTCTCATATGTTGTCACTTTTCTTTTTTTGGGCTACATATCCCCAAAAAATTATTATGTGGACTATCCCCGCAAACTGTATCCTTCATAGAAATCATTCCTCTGCGATTTGTCTCCTTCATAGAATAATTATTCATGAACTACTTCAAAATTATACAAAATTATTTCCACAGTGATGATATCTTCATATAAAATTCTATCATGCTAAATTATGGGATTAAGTCCTTTATATATGAAAATAAATTTTCAAATCTTTCTAATCCAGTTTTACCAAAACTTTTTTCCTAACCCTACCTGCCGAGGTTCGAACCGTGACTACCCCCAATAGTCCAGGGGCTAGTGATTAGAACCGAGTAGGCATATCCTAAAAATGGGAGGCATTTAACTAAATTTCCTAGACACACACACACATCTCTAATCTAAATAATTCTAAAATGTAAAAAAATTAAATAAATACATGCATATAACTAATATCCCATAACTAGAGTATTATAGGAATTAAAGGATAGTAAACAAGGCCAAATACATTCCCACCACAAAGAATCTATAAAAAAGTCCAACTGAAACAATAAATAGTGAAACCTTCTCCAAGGGAGAGGACTAAGTAAAAGTTACACTTCCGATAAACACCTTTATCTTCCTAGCTAGAGCTATCCTTCACACATTCATTGTCCTCCTAGAACACCATCAAAATGGATGTTGTCTGCATAAGACAAGACACGTGAAGAAAAATCCCATGTAGGCATGAGTATAACAATACTCTATAGGATACCCTAAAAACACTAAACACTAAGCACGAAGTATAGTCAGCTCAATACAATATGTAACAGATACTAGAAGTAAAAACGCAGATATAATCAGAAGAGACACCATGCCATTAGGTAGTCATAACCAAGTGCTAGCCACAAGATTCTTCTTGAAGCATTCTCATTCTGGGAGGACACACTCCTTTAACCATGATATCATCAGAGACACTCGAAGAAGAGGTATGGATCATTATATCCCCACTCAAAGAGAACATATTGATCTAAAAGACTATAATACAAAAAGAGGGGGTCATGTCCAGAACCACTTGGGGACACCATGAACCCAATGTGGATTAACCTGCTATATATGAGATCATATACCAATGATTTAGAAAAACCTATCGATTCAACCTGCTTGATAGAGGATCAATTACCTACTCAGGGAGGTCATGATGAGTCAAACGAATCCACTAAGGATGATAGAGGATCACACTCCAGTCTCATGGAGGGACACAACAACTCTATCTGAGACTCGACTTCTAGAGTAGATTATTATCTAGTGATGTGGACGTAATGGAAAACTATACCCTTGAGGAAAGGACCAAGGGAACACACTCAACCTATAATAACCTAAACTAGGAAAAAGAAGTTTCTAAAGCAATCTTGATTGGAGTACATGGCATATCCTAGGGGGTATATGGCGTTCCAAGCTATCCCAAGTCTTGATCAGGTGTAAGAACCTCACATGGAATGTATCCTCCATATACACAACACATATAATTAGTACACGATGTGTAGATACACACGGTTACTTACCTGTGTCATCTGGCAATTTCTGTGTACCAAATTCATGTCTGTGTATTTGAAGTCATGTTTATGTGGGTGTACATGGTGTTTCTGGCTTGTTTACTCCAACCTATGTCTATATACTTCTGAAGTACATGCTAAGTTATCTAATAAGTAATATTCCATGTGATAGGGTTCACACGCCATGTGATAGGGTTCACACACCATGTGATACTTAACTCTGACCAAACCATAACACTCTATGTAGGGTTCCCCACACAATGCATAATTCTGAAATACAGACAACATTGATCAAGAATTTCTAGATCTGACAGGGATCTACTATGTATCGGTGTGTGCACTATCAGAACCTCTGATCTGGATGGAATATGTATATTGGGGTTTTCCCATTCCTCTGTTCTCTAGATCTACTAGTTTCAAATTCGAATACACAATGAAATTTCCACCGCCATGCCTAATGTGTTGTGCGTCAAAACCGTTTTGAATGGATGGAAAAAATATATTCAAATATACATTCGGTCTTCCACCACTATCATCGTATCTCTGTCCTGTCACCAATCACAAACCGTACCCACATTTTCCATCCATTTCACTGAAGAACATTCGTGCAATGGTCGATCACCAGGTATTTTTTTAATCATAGGGAAAAGTAAATTCCCACAATGAATGTGTAAAGAATAGATGGATGAATCCATAAATCAAAAAATTGAGGAATGAACCTCGACTTCTTTTTATTTGGAGTCAATTATTTATCGTATAAGGATAATCAATGAGTGATAATCAACAAACCATAAATAATCAATTTTGTATAATTGAAATCTATCAATGATGTGTGGATCAATTCTTTTTCTTCGAGTTTGGCCACTACTATCCATGATTAATAATATGATGAAATTCACAAAACAAAGAACCTGAACTAGAGTTTGGATTAATCATTGATGAATAATGATTGTGTTGTCACTATTGACGAGAACCTCTAACTTTGCTGGAATGATGATCCATGATCTGATCTTGATATATTTATGTCTAACAATAAAACTCTCCTCGAACAACATCTTGGTCTCTAGGGTTTATTGGCCAACCCTGAGACAAATTCATTATCTCTGAACATATTGGGGGATCATGTCACTACACTAAAGAAAAATAAAATAAATCTTTTTTTAATTTTTTTTTTTAATTTTGCTCCCCCAAAAACTTTTTCACAAACGATCTGTACCAACTAATGTTATGCCATTCCTAGGATGAATCTTTTATTTTGAATCCAATAATTCCTTTTAATTTCTAATCCATCCACCCATTTATAAATTATTCCACTTTTCCAAGAAAACCTCTCTCATGTGCAATTAAATATTTTAATATTTTAATAATTTTCAAACATTTAATCTGTGCATAATGGACCTTAGAATCAAATGTTTTTTCAAATATTTGTCTAAAAAATAATCCATATAATATCAAAAAATAATACATGGAAAAATTTGAGAGTTTACATTCTTTCCACCTTGGTGCTTTACATCCTCGAAAATCCAAAACACGGGCTACTCAAATAGATGAGGGTATAAAGCATGAATTTGAGACTCCCTCTCCCATGCGATCTCTTGTAGATTCTTGTATTGGCACTAGACATGCACAAATAGAATTTATCACCCACAAAATTTCATCTCCTGCTGATACTTGATCTCTACTGGGTACTCAACAAAATTCACTCCATCCTCGATATCCATCTCACTACAGTCGATGATGTGTGATGGGTCATGTGAGTACCTCCTCAGTTATGACACATGGAAGACATCATGTACCTAATCTATCTATGAAGGTATTTATATGTGGTAGGACCCCTCTCCAACTTTATGTAGTATCATGAAAGGGCTGATGAACCTTAGTGATAACTTTCTGCTCCGTCTAAATCTCCATAATCCCAATTGAGGTGAAAACTAAAGGAACACATTGTCTCCTTCATCAAACTCCAAAGGTCTCTGTTTCGTATCAGTATAAGATTTATGACATCTATGTGCAGTCTTCATCCTCTCCAAGATGATTTTCACCTTTTTAGTATCTCACACTAACTCTAGGCCCATGATTGCAGACTCTACTAGGTTAGTACAGTAAAGTAGTGACCTATAGGGTATCCCATACAAAGCCTCAAATAGTTCCATACCAATGGTGGAATGATAACTTTTTTTATATGAAAACTACGCTAGTGGTAGGTGATCCTACCAACTATGGATAAAGTCTAACATGCAAGCTCTCAACATGTACTCCAGAACCTGGATGGTCTATTTTGTTCAGCCATCATTTTGTTGGTGAAATGTTGTGTTGAAACATAACTGGGTACCAAATTCCTTTTTTAATCCCTTCCAAAACAAGGATGTAAAGAGGCCATCATGATCAGAAAAAATTGTTGATGAAACTATATGGAGTCAAACAATATCCTACACATTGAGGCATCCCAATCTCTCTACTGAACTCTGCTCTAGAATGGATAGGAAGTGGGTTGACTTGGTGAGTCAGTCAACGTTCACCCAAATGAAGTCATGTACCATAGATTTAATTAGTAATACCATCAAGAGGTCCATATATATATATATATATATATATATATATATATATATTTCATACCACTTCTATTCTTGTACCTTAATGGTTTGAGCTAAACCCGCTGGAACCTAGTGTTCATCCTTCACTTGCTGACAAGTAAGACATCGAGAAAAAAACTTGCAACTACCATTTTCTTCGTTGGACACCAATACTAACATTCTAGGTCATGGTACATCATTTCTGCACCTGGATGTATCGCTAAAGGGGAAGTAAGAAACTTCCTTAGAACCTCCTACCACAATTCCACAGATCTTACTATGCATCCTATGAAAAGAACGACATTCTCCCCACCCTTTGAATATCCATTAAGTACATGCCCAGTGAATATCTGAGCATGTTGGGTCTCGTAGTTGGTACCCCCAAAATGTGCCTCCCTGACTTGGTATAATAGTAGAGGGGTGAAAACCACCAACTGAAAGTAATATTTTTTTATCTCCATCAACAAAGGATAACTAAAACGAGGCCAATTACTCTGATTCCTTGTTCAACAACTGCAAAATAGATCTTCTACTAAGAGCATATACTACCACATTCCCCTTCCTAGGAGTAAATACAATCTCAAAGTCATTGTCTTGGAGGAACACTATCCATCTACACTGTCTCATGTTCAGATCCTTCTAAGAGAACATATACCTAAGACTCTTGTGGTCTGAGTAGATTACAAACCGCTTGCCCATAAGTTAGTGTCTCCATATATTCAAAGAGAAGACTATCACTACTAACTCATGATCATGGGTCACATAGTTATTCTCATGTGGCCTCAACTGGTATAAACTATATTCAATCAAGACTTGCCTCTGCATTAGTACATAACCAATCCTGGTTCCTAATTCATCATAGAATACCATGTACTCGACACTTTCCTCTGGTAACATCAATATAGGAGCACTCATCAACCTCTTCCTTCACTCCTAATGGAACTGTTGACACTTTCCCTCCAAAAGAATGTTTTCCCCTTTTGTGTCAATGATTTCAATAGTGCTTCCACTCTAGAGAAGTTAGTTACAAACCTATGATAGTACTCTACCAGTCTAGGGAAACTATGCACCTTGGTAAAACTTCTGGGTTGCCCCCAAGAAATCACTTCCCCAATCTTAATTAGATCCAATAGTAATCTAGCCTCTCAGATGACGTGTCTCAAAACAATGTACCTCTTGTATACAAAACTTTCACTTTGAGAGCTTCATGTAACGTTTTTGATAGCGAAGTGTGTCTAGGAACATCCTCAAATGTCACGTGTTCTCCTCCTTGGACACATAATACACTAGGATGTCATTGATCAAGACTACCATGAACCAGTCTCAGAAAGGTTGGAAGATCCAGTTCATAAGTCCCATGAACACTATTAGGGAATTATTCATGCCAAATAGAATCACCTAGTACTCATTGTGACTCTAACGACATATGAATTCCATCTTTGGTATATCCTTATCATGTACTCACAGCTGGTGATTTCCATATTTGAGGTCAAACTTTGAGAACCATCATGCCCCTTTAATATGATCAAATAGTTCATCCATCCGTCATAGTGGATATTTTTTCTTCAAGGTCACTCGGTTTAAGCATCAACAATCCACACATAACCTCAATCCCCCATCTTCCGTCTTGAAAAAAATTGGGGCTGCCTGGGGAGAGACGTTGGGTCTCATGAATCCCTTCCTCTAGAAGTCCTCCAACTACACCCTTAGTTCACGAGACTTTGTGGGAACCATCCGACGTGAAGGTATAGATATTAGTGAAGTCTTGAGGTGTATATCAATTCATAAATCTATCTCCCGATGGAGAGTTAAACATGAAACATTTTCAGGAAATATGTCCTCATACTCTTCCACCACAATAGGAAACTAAGGATTACTATCATCTACTGCACTAAATTTCATGGTAGCCAACTTATGAGTAATCACCTGTACCCTTCTATGTGTGAGCCCAACCTGTGCTTCGTGGATTTCTTTTTCACCAAAAATGTAAAAATTGGTTCCATAACTATGGTCACACCACAATCTTTTCATAAAATAGTCAATTTGAGAATGAACTATGTATAACCAGTCCATGCCAAGAATGAATTTGTAAGGCCTCAACACCTCTACCAAGAGATCCCAACTGAAACTCTCACCTCTAATAGTCAGGTCACACTATTGAAACTAGTGTGTGATCATCATGTCTCCAATAATAGGAGTCTCCAAATGTAAGGGTTGAGATAATGGTTTCACTAGAAACTCTATGTATAGAACAAGATTCATGGAAATAAAATAATTACAAGAACCAATGTCTATATAAACTAAAACTAAGGTGGAAAAACACATATTTTACCTCATACTATCCGTAGAGCCATAGGGTCATAGGCCTCCATAGCCTGTAGCTAACCTCATCCCTAATCACTAGTTCCTTGAGCCCGGTGTGGACCACCAAGTGGTGGAGGTGGTAATAGGCCGAACCTCTAACCACCTCATGATGCCCTTTCCCCCCTCTATCACATCAATTTTTCTAAATACTAACCTACTACTATCTCTATCTCTGTCTCAGCGGTCCGTCGACCATATCTGGATCGGCTATATGAAAGTTTGGGTAATCTCATTCCAGATGTTCCAAATTTTCGCAAGAAAAACACCACCTATACCTTGGCTAATTTAATAAACCCTAAGAGTCCTGCACTACTTACCCTGAGTCTAGGGATTTCCTCTTGAAGAACCTGACCAACTTGGATCCATGTGGCTATTGTCGGCTACCTGATACTAAGGTCTCAACTACCGGGTGACCACTAGTAGCTCCCACTACTAGTGTATGCTTTGAAATAAAAATTTCTACTAACAGGGCTCACTCAAGTACCCAAGCATAGGTAGAAATTATAAGGAATACCATTGATTACCTGATGTACTGGTGGAAGCCTTTCTTGATGGTCTGAGCCTGAATGAATTGGTCTTTTACCATTTATAAAGTACAGCATAGTAGATCTATAAACCTCACTAAATACTCTGTCGTGGTCACACTGCCCTACCGTAGATTCAAAAGATCATGTATGCATACTGATTGTAACGTGGATGGATATAACTCCTCTCTGAAGATACGCTCAAAGTATATATAGGAGAGAGTTGTCTCATTGTTTGACTAAGTCACCAAGCTCGACCATCACCCCATAGTGTCTTAAAGAAGACTCACAACAAGGACTTCCATCTGATTTTCATGCGTCCTCATAAGGTAGAAAATTTGTGTAACTACCTCTATTCAATCCTCAGACATCTGGGGGTCTAGATCACCTCGAAACATGGGAGGTCGCTATTTCTAAAACTCATGAAACACACTCAACCTAATTAAATCTTTGACTGGTAGTGTTAGCAGTAGTTACTGCTTGATGGGTGGTGGAATAACTAGTAAACCACCTGGAGGTGCCATATTTGGTACATGCCACTCTACTGATGCCTCTTCACTAGGTGGATCATGCTCGTGATCATGCAGTGGAATCTCGAATGGATGTCTACATGGAGGCTTCCTGAAATAAAACAAATATGTACCATGTTCAATTGAGTATATCTAGGGAGAAGAATTAAGAAGGACATAGAAAACCCAACCATTCTTATATGATTCATGTACTATTGTTTTCCCCTGCAACTAATTTTCTCATGTATCGAATCGAAAAAAAGGTGATTAGAGTCCTGATCTATGGATACATCATCTTCTGCACCAACACTAGAGTCTCAGGCCTAAAATCCAAACACGAAACACATAAAATTGTTTCCCTAAACCTACCTCAAAGATTCCTGGTCATAAAGTAGAAATGACCACCTCTGATATAACTCTATCATGACCTAAACCGTTGAGGTCTGACCCATGACTTCCCCTAGCCCGCCTCTAATAGGCTAGGGGCTGGTGACTAGCACCGAGTAAGCATATCCCACAAATGGGAGGAATTTTTCTAAAATAACTGTACAAACACACACACATATTCAATCCACACAATTATAAAATGGAAAACAACTGAAATAATGAATGCATACAAATAAGGTCCCACAACCAGAGTACGAAAATAAGTAAAGGAAAGTAAACATGGCCAAATACAATCCCACCATAAAGAGTCTGCACAAAATTCAAAATGAAATTGTTATGAGTCCAACAAACTCCAAGGGAGATGAATACATCAAAGATATTCTCTTGTTAAACACCATAGTCTTCCCATATTCTTCTATGCTCTACCTTCTCCCTATCTACCTAAGACACTATCATAAGGGCCACTGTCTGCACAAGACATGACAGGTGCGAGAAAAGTCTTTTCAGAGGTGAGTATAACAATACTCATTAGGATAACCCAAAAACACTAAGAATGATTCACCAATTATTGTTATCTCAATAATATATGTAACATATTCAAGAAATAAAAACCCAAATATACTCAGGAGAGACACCACTTCATTAGGTGGTCATAACCAACTGGAAGCCACAAGATTCTACATACAACACCTCATTTCAGGAGAACTCACTACTCTAGCCCTAATATCATCGGAGACACTCGAAAAAGAGGTCTAACCCATTTGATCTCCCCCCAAAGAGAATGTGTTGGTCTAAGAAAACTATGATACATAAAGAGGGAGAATTTCCAAAACAAATGGGCGACAACACAAACACAATCTGGATCAACCCGCTATGTACGAGATCATGTGCCAATGATTCCACAAAACCTACTAATACATCCCCCTAGACGTAGGATCAACATCCTACTTAGGGAGGTCACACTGATTCCATAAACTACACTAGGAATGATAGAGGATCACACTCCAGTCTTGTAGAGGGACACCAAAACTCCTTTTGAGATTCAACCTCTATAGGGGATTACAATCCTGTGATGTGGCTGTAATGTCGCACTATACACTCATGTAAAGGACCAAGGGAATGAATTCAACTTATACTGACCCAAAATAGGAAAAAAGGGTATCAAGAACTCTTGAAGGGATTACATTAAGTGTCAAGCTATCCCATGTATTTCTCGTGTGGAAGAACCTCACACGACATGTATTCTTCATATAAACATCGTGTAAGATTAGTACACTCTGTGTAGAGACACATGGTTCCCTACCCGTGTTGCTTGGCCATGTTCATGTACCAAATCCGTGTTTATATACTAGTCTATGTATTCCAAGATGTTTCAGTGTGGGTGTAGACAGTGTGTCCATGCTCGTGTACTACAACCCAGGTCTTGGTACTTCCGTAGTAAATGCTGAGTTATCCAGGGGATGTCACACACTATGTGACAAGGGTCACATGCCATGTGATCCTTAACTCCATCCAAACCATAGCATTGCAGCATGAGACCCCCACATAAAATTTAATTATGAAATACATGTCATGTTGCTCAGGAATTCAGAAATTCATTGGGGATCTCCTATGCATCGATCCTAACACCACTGGAACATCCGATCTTGCTAGAATCTATAGATCTGGGATTATCCATGACTCTAGTCACAAAATCTATGGGTTTTAGGTTTGAATGTACTTGGAAATCACCACAGCTGAGCTAAAAGTGTCTTGAGTCAAAACCGATCTGAATAGATGCTGCAAAACTATTTGGATCTACATATGGTCACCCACCACCATCGTTGTATCTTGATCTTGTCATCGATCCTAAACCGCACCCACAATGTCAATCCGTTGTGCCGAATAATGGTTGTGAAATAGTCGATCCATGAGTATTGGATGAATCGTGGTCCAAATGGAAATGCCCACAAAGAATGTGTGAGGAATGGAGGGAGAAATACATAAACCAGAAAAGTAAGGAACAAACCTCAGATGTTCTTTGTTTGGACTTGATTCGTTATCATAGATTGATAATCTAAGAGGGATAATCAAAGAAACAAAAATAATCAATTTAATCCAATTGAAATCTACCGATGATGTATGAATAAATCCTTATTCATTGAGTTGGCCCACATTCATCCATGAATAAGAAAATGATGAAATTCATAAAAAACACCCTACCTGGATTTTGGATTGATTGTTGATAAAGAATGATTATGTTTCTTCCATTGATGAGATCCTAAAATTCCACTGGTTTGATGATCCAAAATCGAATCTTGATCCATTTTTTTCTACCAAGAGCACTCTCCTCGAACAACGTCTAGGTCTCCAGGGTTTAGCGGCCAACCCTAAGACAAATTATATATCCATGATGTTATAAGGGGAGGATTTCACTACTCCAAAGAAAGAATAAAATAAATCATTCTTTTAATTTATTTTACTAATTTCAAACCCTGAAAACTTTTTTCACAAATGACCCACACCAACCAATGTTAAGTCACACCTAGGGTAAAACCTCTATTCTGAATTCAATGGTGCCCACATATTTCTTATCCAAGAACCTATTTAGGATTTATTCCAATTTTTCAAGAAAACTACTCATGCCTTCTATTAAAAATTTTAATATTTTCAAACATTTAATCTTGGAACACTGGGACTCACAATCACACAAAGTCTTAGTTCCTAGTCTTGAAAATAATACATGTAATTTCTAAAAATAATACATGAAAAACTCTAAGACATTACAAATTCAATGTTGGGAAACCTTCACAATAGACTATGTTATGCAGTCCACATAGTACCTTAACTATTCCCCTGTGATTTAAGATTCAATCCAAAAATGGATCACTACCTATCAACTAAAAATGAAATCCTTCACTGTGAACTTCAAGCCTCCCACGAATAGTGAACATCTCGCGAACCATTTTTACCTATGTGGTCAACGGAGAACACTTCGCTGTTCATATAACACTGTTATGCAGAAATCTCCCTTTGTCAATTTTCCTTTATTGATCTATGTACCTACTATATAGTTCATGACCATATGATTTGTGATCCATTAATTGTTCTTCGTGAACTATTTTACAATAAACCTTCCTTTTCAAAAAAAAAATATTGATTTTGATCCCTAAAAATTTGAAAAACACTGGGAAATGACCCCAACTTAAAAATTTACTTCAGTAAGAGCTTCCAAACTATTTTTCACTCCTTACTTTCATCAGGAACAGAGTCTATTGTGATATATATCATTTGATATATCATCTTTAGCATCGTCAGATTTACCATGGAAAATATTTTAACTTCACAATCATTCAACAATATCTTTCTTTCCAATTAAAACTGATTATGATTGGGAACACATTTTCTCTCCCTTTCCTATATAATGTTTTCATCACACATTATCCAAAACACTTCTGATATTTGTGAAATACAAATCAATAAACCATCATCATATTTACCAAGTATTTAATAAAGTGAATAGATTTATCATTTTTGATAACAAAAGACAACACTCTTAAAAAAATTTATTACTTCCAAAACCTTACTTAGCTATCTTCGTCACAGAAGTCTATATATGCTGGAATAGGCTAGAGATAGGTGATAATGTTCTTGAATATTTTCAACATGTATGGAAGTGTAAATGAAAACTTTTGGATATTTAGGAATAAAAAGGTCTGATTTGGATTTGACTAACTCAGTCAAGAGGTCCCCCTTACAACTCATTCACATATTGTAACGAGGGTATATAGAGAATAGATTTCATTTGGGGTTATTCTCGCCATCTCCATTTGGACAAGGGAGGGAGATATAATAGTTTTTGATTCTCTCTCTTAAAAAGATTAGTATAAGAAGATTCGATAAATTTTGGTCTAGGATAACATTTCAATATGTTAAGAAAATCCTAGCCCCATCCCTATATCATCAATATTTATTTCTAATCCTCTATTTCATTACTTTATTTGAGTTTAGAAATCACCAAAATCCCAAAAAATATTATTTTTATGACCAAGTAAGTGACAATAGGATTTTTCTAAATTGTCTCTTAGAGATAACCTAGTTTAACAACTATTAATTCATTTAAATTAGGAAATAAATTTATTTTTGAAAACCCACAATATACATGTGTCAAAAATTGGTACCATGTTTGAGGAGATAGTTCCAATAATCTAACACATAATTTTTATGACTTGATCTTCAAATAAACAACTATTTGACTTTGATCCCAAAATAGAATAAACTTTTACTAGTCTTAGGAACCTCAATTTAAAATCATATTTTGAAGAGATCAACATTGAAGAATCACTTGAAACCTCAAGTGTTCACTTAGTCCCTTTAATCATGGTTGTAAATTTTAACCATACCCTTAGAGACCCTTGTGCACCACAGTTCATAAATAAAAATAATCAAATTGATATTCCAACATTAAAAATTGATTTTGATTTGAAAATTGGATTAATTCTATTTCTTCATAAAATTCATGTCCATTTAACTGATAACCAAAAAATAAAATTAAACACTCCACATATTTCTACTCCACTTTCAGACCCTGAAGAGTGGTTGAGGAAGAATTGAAGTAGTGGTAATTTTCTTTATTACTGAAGGTGAAACAAATGAATGGTTGTAAAAGTTAAAACTAGAATAGATCCAATAATAGGATGGATTTTATATAAATTTCATTAAAATATTATTCCCAACCTCTAGGAGAAGTGAAATTAAAAAATATATTTATGCCATTAAGAAATCATTTGGAGATACTCTTTATGAGCATTAAGAATGGTTTAAGAAGTTGTGTTCCGGTTTATAAATCAATCAATATAAGGGAACCAATTTTAAATTTTAAACAAAGTTCTACTTGAAAATGATAGGAACCTGTTATATGCCTAATCTAAACGAGAATTTATAGAGAACTCAGAAAACTAATCCAAGGACATGGTTGATAATATCTCCCAAAACTCAATATAGTTTTTAACATGAGGTACTAGAACTAGAGGAATTCATGAGGTAAAAACTTATAATTCATCCCCTTTACATGAAATCAAACTTGAAGAACTATCGAGTTGGGTGAGAAAATGGCTCTAAAAATTATTGAATAAAAATAACCAGTTATGGTCTGGGGTTTATACTCATCACTTAACTATTTCACTGATCAATGTGCTGAAGTGAAGAGTATAAAGATTTTTTCAACAACCTTTCAACCAACTAAAGACATTGCAGTAACAAAATTAATAATGGAAGAGAAACCCCTAGGACAGGTATGGGTTTGGAAATAAAAAAGATAAACCAAAACAATTATCCCAAAAACTCCCATACCAAGAGTAAACCAAAATAACCTACCAAAACAAGTTTCAGTAATATACCCCCTTATAGAAAAAATACCCACACCCACCTACCATCCAAAAAATTTAAATAGTATTACACCCAAGTAACTTACCAACAACCACAACCTCATTTCCAGGAAAATTAACCCTATTATGTACCATCCATTAGTTCACCACCACGCATTCAAAAACAATAAATTTTAGAGGACAATGAGCTTAGGAATGAAGTGAAAGAGATAAGAAAAATGATGGATGCATTTCCCATTAATATGGGTATGTTACCAGCCCAAATATTCACTAATTTGCGAAAAAATGTCACTATGATAATCTCTATAAGTAACAAGTAAATTTACACCATGGTTACACCTAAATTGGAAAAAAAGAAACCCAGAACTGAGGATGATAAAGATAACCATACTGAACTAGATCCAGCAAAACTTTTGAAAAAATAATATGAAACTCAATTCAAGAATTCTAAGAATATTTTTAAATATTATCCCCATGAAGAATAAAATAATTAAGAGGAAAGAAGAACTAGAAAAATGAATAAAATACCAGGGATAACATGTAAATTGAAATATATATATAACTTGGATATTCCACTATCATTGCCATCAATAATGATCCAATGTAAGAAAATTTAGGAGTATTAACTTAAAAGAGAAATTCTATAGACTTTACAGAAATTAGATATTGACATACCCCTTCTTGAAGCACTCAAAAATATTCCCAATTATATTGAATTTATAAATGAAAATTTCACTTAGAAGAGGTGGATTCAAGGTAATAATATAATTAAATTTGGAAGAATCATGGTTTCCCAAATCACACCACAATTACCAATAAAATTACAAGATCTAAGGATATTTCTTATCCCTTACATCATTGGATCTATTAATTTTTCTAATTATTTATGGGATTTAGTAGATTTTATAAATTTTATGCTTCACATATTGTTTACATATTTACAAATAGTTTACATGAAGCCTAAAAGAGTTATGGTTCAACTTATAAACTTATCAACTGTATTTCCAATAGGAGTTTAAGAATATTACATTGTGAATGACCCATATCTTCTATTCCCAAATGAATTCTATGTGCACAACATGGAGGAGTATAGAGTACCAAACCACTCACCCATCATTGGGGAGTACCATTCTTGAATACAACCAAGACCATTATAAATGTACATGACAGAAAATATACGAAGGAGTTTGGAGATAGTACTATACACTTTAATATTTTTGACTTTATGAGGTACCCTTCAGATAAACATTTACTTTTTACACTATCCCACCTTTAAGAGGGTAAAAATTTTGAATACTGAAGTATGCTATATGAATTTTTATATGGAATAGAAAATATTTTGATTTAAAAATCCATGTATGACGAGGCTATCTATAATTCAAGAAGTTCTATTTTTAGCATGAAAAAAGTGATAACTTCTAAATTTTATAGTGAATATGATGATTTATTTAACGAAGAAGAATATGATATGTTTATTTCTATATAGTAAGTTCAATATTTGGGATTGGGACCCCTTAATTTAATTTCATCTATTGAAAAACCCACAAATATATAATTAAAACCACTTCCAAATGAATTTAAATAAGTGTACCTTATGGAAGGAGAAAATTACTAATGATAATTTCTAATAATATATCTATAAAAAAATAAAAACAATGATTTAAATGTAGAGAAATAATGTCCAAGAAATAACATGGGGCATAGGTGATATCTCAATGACAATTCCAAAAATATTATCACACAAAATTACTTTTCGGGGATATTCTGAACAAGTTATCAACCCCAAGGATGCTAAATCCCACATTGATAAAAATAGTTAATAAGGATGTGATTAATCTACAAGAATAAGGGATCATCTATAATATTTATGATTTCAAATGGTTCATCCCCATTTATATAGTTCCAAGGAAAACTGTGCTAACCATTATGAGGAAAGAGAAGATTAAATTAATCCCCATGGGAATTTAGAACAGTTGTAGATTGTGTATAGACAATAGGAAATTAAATCTGGTCACTCAGAAAGATTTCTTATATATATACTTCCCAACCATATGTTAGAAATGTTGGTATCTAGAACACATTATTTCTTCTTTAATGTATTTTCAGGATATTTTCTAGGTACCCATTGCTCCAAAGGGTTAATAGAAGACCACCATTACATATCCCTTTGGCACATCTTCTTATATGTGGATTCTATTTGGAATATGAAATACACTAGGTATATTTAAAATTTATATGTTAAATATATTTTTTATCAAATTAAGGATGACCTAGATGAATTATTAGATGATTTCACAATTTTAGAATATTATTATAACCATTGTTTGAAGAATTTAAAAAAAAGTTTTGAAAAATTTCATTCAAAAAAAAACGTATTTTAAAATTTTAAAAGTTTAATTTCATGGTGGAAATAAGAAATATCCTTGGTGATATAATTTCAAGAAAATCAATTGAAGTTTATAAATAAAAAATTGAAGTAATAATTCTACTTCCTTACCCAACTTGTGTGAAACATGTTAGATATTTTTAGGACATATTGGACTATTCAAGAGGTTTATCAAGGATTTTAATAATATTCATCTTTATTTATTTATATTAATTTTGAAATATGAATTTTTTTATTTAAATGATGAATATATGGAATCATTTTATGAGTTTAATAAGTGATTGATAATTCGATTATTGATATAGACACCAAATTAAGAAGAACTATTCAAGAAACATTATAATGCTTCCAACCAAG
Source organism: Viscum album (assembly GCA_963277665.1). Classification (NCBI taxonomy): domain Eukaryota; kingdom Viridiplantae; phylum Streptophyta; class Magnoliopsida; order Santalales; family Viscaceae; genus Viscum; species Viscum album. The sequence continues at coordinate 606,374,294 of OY728133.1, read as the reverse complement.
TAGTTGGAGAAATTCTTTCTTAGATAATTATGGGAAGACCACAAGATATAACTTATGCCTTAAGAAACCTAGATTATATCTAAGTCAACTACATAAAATCAACAAAAAATAAGGGTTCATGGATGTTTTCTTTTCTTTGGATAGATTCAAATTATATTTTCTGGGAACTAATGTTTATATTTTTTCTAAACATGTAGATCTTATATATTGGATAAAGAATTTAGGTACCAATACCAAGATTGAGAGATGGATTTTACTACTTTAGGAGTTCCACTTGGAAATTAAATACAAGAAGGGATTTCATAACCAGGTGACCGATCGCTTGATTATACTTTCCAACAAAGCTGATGTTAAGATTCCAGTCCCCAAACCAGTATGAGACCTCATTCCAGAGGATAATCTATTCTTGATTGAAAGTTAAGTTCTATTTTATATAGAGATAGTAAATTATTTGGTATATTTTCAAACCCTAACCCTCTTAAATCCCCTAAAAATTCAAAAAATAAAATTTGAATCAATATATTACATTTGGGAAGATGCATTTCTTTGGAAAATTTATAATGATAAAATGATAATAATATACATTCCTGAAAGTGGAAATGAACATGTATTTAATTTTTTACACAATTTAGATTATAGTGGCCAATTTGGGTCTCAAAGGTCAATAAAAAATGTTTTGAAAATAGGAATTTATTATCACACCTTATTTAAATATGGTCATGATTTTTATAAATAGTGTGAACAAATGTTATTTTTTCTAGAAATATTTCAAAAAGAAAATAAATGAGTCAAAAACCTAATAACTTTTGTTAATTTTCTGATGTTTGTTGATATATTTTATGGGACCTTTCCTAGTGTCATTTGGGAATTCATATATCTTTATTTTATGGGATTAGGTTTTGAAATGGGAGGAAACCAAAGCCAAAAATACTTTCCATACTCATTTTGTAAATTAAATTTTCAGGGAAAAAATATTTTTTTGGTTTGGAGTGCCTAGGTCTATCATCAGTGATCAATGCACACCCCTTTTTAATAAGAAAATGGTGGATTTTCTAATAAAATATGTGGCGTAACATAAAACATCAACAACCTATCATACAAAAACCAATGACCAGGATAATGTGTCCAATATCAAAATTTAAAGAATTCTGGAGAATATTTTAAAACTAAAAAGAAAGTATTAGAGATAATGGTTTTAAGACAAATTTTGATATTATAGAATAGATTATAAAAACCCCCTGAGTACTGAGTCCATATATGATGATTTATTGGAAAGGTTTCCACCTGCATATGGAATTGGAACACAAATCCTACGAGATGAATTTGGACCTCGATAGAGCTAGAAAAGAGAGGAGATTAAAGATGGAAGAGTTAAAAGAAAATAGATGTAGGATTTTAAATTTTTTTAAAATTTACCAAGAAAGAATAAATGTAACACCCTAGTATTTCAGAAGAAGGTCATTATGTTCGATAATTTACATGACACACAACACTGAACTTAAAAAAACCACAAAATATAATTTAAATATGACCATTATAACCTAATCATTAAATTGGTGGGTATGAATAGGAATAACTACATTATGATACATACATACATACATACAAACACACACACACTCACACACAGAAACACACACACAGATATATATATATATATATAATCAACCAACTCAATAAATTTTTTTTGATTCATTCTTAGAAAATAAGCATTCATTTTTAGCAAAGTTATATTATTATTTAAAAAACATTTGTCCATCAAAAATGATTTTTATTTCTTTTGGTGACAAAATATTAAATTTATTTTTTGAAACATTTTAATTTTTTAAAAAAAATTAATTAAAATTTCTTAATCAGCATATAAAAATTATCTTAAGGTTAATTTTTGTGATTTTTCTGAAAAGATTGATTTTCCAGTGAGTAGTAAAAAAATACTATTTTTTATTTAAAACTATATTTATCAAGCGTGTAAAAAAAAATTGGTTTAAAAATGCTTTAAAATATAATTTAGTTATATTATATTTTAAATAATTCAGTGAATTACATTGGAATCCAATTTATTATTGAATTTTGTATGAGAACATTTCTATATATAAAAAAAATTCTAAAAAACAATATGCATGAAATATTTTTTTAGTTTTATAAATTAAATTAATCACACTTTATGAATTATTTTAATTAATTTTTTATATTATATATTGAATCAAAATTTTTAAACATTCATCTTATATGTTTTTTATGCATTTGATAAGAACACATCTGGTTTTATGCTTAAAATCTGTATTTTTTTAAAAGCGATTTTCATTGGGTTTTGCACACTTATTTTAAAATTAATTTCTTCCACCTATTGGTTTTTAATTTGATAAAATTTAATTTATATTTGAAATCATGAGGTTAAAATTAGGTAAATAGGAACCTTTAATTTTTGGTCAATATGAATTGTAATTGTGCTAAATTTTATCACCTCGGTAATGGGTAAATTGGGTTAATCTAGGTAAAAAATATGTGATAAAGCCATAATTTCTCACTTTAATTTTAATTTGTGAATTTAATTATACCTTTATAAAAATAAACTCTAAATTTATTTTTTTAATGGATATTTTTCTATGAAAATGACCAATATAAAATTTAAAGCAAAGAAAGTTACAAAGTTTCATTATCTTTGTTTTAAATATCTATTACATGTTCATAGAGAGAAAAAATAATGTTTTTAATGAATATAAATGTCTATTTTGATAATAATGAAATTATTTTTATGTTTTATATTTATTTCTAATTTTTAGTAATTAAATAATCACTTTCAAAGCTTTCTCAATGCTAATAAAATATTTATTCATTATTTTATAAAAAAATAAATTATTTTAAAAATATTAAAAAAAATATAATTTTAGTGTGTTATTTGGTTATATAAGTTTTATAGATGAATATGGCATATTACTATTTTGTTAAATGATTATATTCAAATACAAACTTTGTCTTTATTTCTTTTAAGTAAAATTAAATGAATATTATTAAAATTGACATTAATGATATTTTATCAAAATAATATTTTAAAAAATTAGTTGGAAACCATAAAAATATTTAAAGAGGACAAGGTGGAAAAGATATAGTCTAAAATGTTATTAATTATCCATTTATGTTCCAATTTTCTCTTTATATGAAAAATTATAACCCTTTAAGGGTGAAAAAGATGTTTCCATAGTTAAATTAATATAGGTTAACTAAGGGGTAAAACCAAAAGATAAGGTTTAAAAAAACACTTAAACATATCATAATTTTATTAGTTAATGGGATTTTAACCCCACACTATATAATCTTCTAATCCCTGACCATTTTGTGTCATTTGAATATAGAATGACTTTATTATATATAAATCTTTTAATAAATCCCAAGAGTACCTCTCCCCTCAATTATAAAAGGTCACCCCTCATTTCTCTTCTTCATAAGAATTTTAAATTTCTAGATAGAACATATTGTAGTAACCTATAATTTTCATACATAGATTTCACATATTAATAGATGAACATTCATTACATAACATTACGATCCCCACTGGAATCATATAGATCTAGTGCCTTTGGAAACATTGATACATAAACAATTGGTTCGTAAGTGAACTACATCATCTCCAACTATGTTCTTTATAAATATCATGCTTATTATACATATCATACATAATACCTTTATTTATAACCTATGTAAATGAAATATAATAAATAATGAGTTTTGATGCACAATAACGATAAATAAGGGATATATTAATGACCAATTAAACATAATATGAGCATAAGGGTATGAAAACACGAGCACAACATTTGAAAACTATACCCTAAATTTCATAAATCATAATATGGAGTCATAGAATAAATATTTTTAGTCAATAATCCAATAATTATAAATTAATAAAATAACATGATCCATGAGAATATAACATAGGCTTAAGACTTCAGTTTATGGCATACACATAAGCATAGAAAAACAATTCCATAGTATTAAAGGCTCACTTACATAGTGGATTGGGTTCACCCACCAAACAACCTTAGTTATCAAGGTTCACTCCCAATACTACAAAATTTTATAGATTCCCTTATTGAAGTGGGTTCGCTCCCCATTCTATTCTTATTTATCTCATGCGATAAAAATATTTACCTTATGAATTAAAGGGATATATAATTCTAGTACCAACTATCACATAATTAAAATCATACATATGTGTTACATAATATCATAGAACATTCCTCATATTATAATCAATTAAAATAAATTGGTTTTATAATCATTTCACTGTAGGATAATCTATAGAAAATAAATATGGTTCACAAACATTTCATTATATCATAACTTATAGAAAAGGAAGGAGTTTGCTAAAAATATTATCATTATAAACATAAAAAATCTAGATAAATAATATGGATGGTATCCTAGAATCATATCCATAATAAATAATAATTTAAATAAAGAGTTATTTTATTTGATGAATAGATATACATTACAAGATCATTAAATAATTTTGGAGGAAAATACCCCTTTCCACTTTTAAAATCACATTTCAAGAACCAAAAATTACCAAAATATTGTGAATTTCCTTTTTTTAAAATATATTTTGAAAATTATAATGTAATATTTATAGTATTAAGTGTTCATGGTGGGGGGAAATTTCATTCTCTTCGTATAAGTTAAAAGAAAAAAAATTCCTATAATATTTTTGTAAAAATTCAAAATGCACCTTATTCGAAAAATAAAAATAAGATTCACATTAAATAGTTTTTTAATAATTAAAACATTGGTAAAAATTAATTTAAACAATAATATTATAATAAGAAAAACCTTCTTTAAAATGTTTTTATAAAACATGGATATGGAAGAATACTATTTTTCAATTTAAGAGATAAATGATGTTGGTTTTCCATAAAACCGTATTTTCATTATCTTGAGTACTTATTATGAGAAAAATGAAACGAAAACATGTTATTTCAAGTAATTACCATAGGAGAATAAAATTAATGAGATTATTGAGAGGTATATTATAATATATTATCCTTAGAAACTAAATCATAAACAATGAGGATAAAAAATGAGATTGTGACATAAAACCCTTACTGCTTTGGTATGATTTGAATCGAAAGACCCATGAAATAAATAAAATTATATGGATATTAAAATCCACAAAAATTTTATAATTATAATAATAAAATACAAAAATATTTAGTTTATACACCATATAAAATAAACAAATGGTGTATATGGCATGTGTCTCGCAAAGATAAAAGTGAGATGAAAATCCCTTACCCTAGGTATGACTTCATTCATACACATTTGAACCGCATGTATAATAAATATAGATTTATTATTCATATATTTCATAAAGATATTAAAATATATCATACCATATATTATTTACTTATAAAAATTTATCACAAGTTTTTTACAATTCTTTATTAAAATTAATGTTTCGAGTGATATTTGCTTCGTTTTTTTCATGTATGTTTTGATTCGGTAGTTTTGGTTCATATAATTTTTTTCATAGTTACATCATATGAAAATTTTTAATCTTGATATAAATATAATAAATATTCATTATATATATATATTCATCTACAAAATTATATATAGAAAAATGAATTTCACCATTAATGGAGACTTTAGAATGTACAAACACATGATCATAGTTTTAACTTTCCAACGAATAAAAAGAAGGAAAGGTAAATAAAAATTAACATTTATAGAATAAATATTACATCATATTTATCTTATATATTCATTAAATATATCCTCATTAACATCTAAGTAAAACATAAATTAAAAACTAATCATATCGTTTCATGGAGGTTCTAGTTCACACGTACTTATGAGCAAAATTATCATTTTCCAAAAGATTGTAAGGTAATAAGGTAGATGTGATAATATTATTCTAAATTATAATTATTTCATTATTATAATATATATAAATTAAACCCAACATAATAACCAGCCATGAAATTTGGTGGTGGAAAATGAATTGTATTACGATGTGGAGATGATAAGTCATACGCACAAACGAGCGATACATTCACTTCCCATTTAATGGGAAATAGGGTGGATCATGGTGATTTCATAATAATAATAAAATTTTATTATTTTTAGAATACTGGAGTTATTATTTTATGATAAATACATTATATTTGAAGGTATTAACAATGATGTAAAAAATAATGTGATCTATTAAGGCGATTACCTTCTGTTTGAAATAACTCCTTTAGATCTCCTTTTAGGGATCATAGGGTTGGTATTTTGGGAAGAATAGAAACACTAGAATGTGGATATGTAATTTTATATGTAAATATGGAATTTTATGGTTAATATATAAGTCTCAAATTTTTTTCATTATTGAAAGGTGTAACTCCCCGACCCTAGTTACCTAGAGTCAGTGCATTATTACATAACATTGGCATGATACAAGGAATCAAGTCCCAAAAGACCGATCAGTTTAGTAGTCTTGGAATTACTAGATACATTCATATGGTTTACATTATATCATGAAATAAAATCATCAACAACATTTTGTCCCCTTTTTAACACACTTATATCCTTATCCTATCCCTATAGGTTAACCATAAAATACTTCTTCACATCCTGGAAAAAATAAAACATAGAAAGGGGTGAGATCAGATTCTTGGTAAGGATATCAATATTGCATAAATTTTCATAAATAAGAATAAACATTTAAGGAAACTTATAAGACTAAAACAAAATCCTTTTAAACTTAAACTTTATCATAATATGGACAATATAAAATAAAATAATTCCATTTACTTAGTCACATGGATATTCTACTAGTTGAATAATCACATGCAATATCAATACCCACTTTCCTAATGATGGAATGCATAATTACAGACTTCATAACCACATAGTAACGGCCTTGTTCCATGACTACAAATAAGATTTTGTCAAGTACTTGTTCCAAGACACTAGTTTTTATCATGAGACCTACTAATGCATCGAGGAGCTATAGTGGGCTCCCCCCATCACATACTAAGTTCAATGCATTTCTCATATGAAAATGTTTAAACATAACGTAAACATTAATATTAAAACTAGCATATGAAATGTTAATAAATTATCAAAAAACCATGAATGTTATGAAAATAACACATCCATAGACAAATATATCACAAAACCTTCAATAAAATATGGAAGTTTTGTATCATAATATATCAACTTCAAACATATTTAAAATACATCAAAGGATGTTGACATAGATGAAATCGAAACTTTTTTAGAGAAATACCTCTTTCTATTTTGAAATCATTTAGAAGTCATGTAATTATAAAATAAAACATTTATTTTTAAAATATTCTTATATTCTTGTAAGGGAAGCTTCGATGATGTTATAAAGGCAGAAAATAGCCACACCTGCTGTATAAGTTAAAAAATACTTTCTTACCTTAATTTTGTTGAAAAGATCATAAAGTACCTTGTTTGGAAAATGACGAAAATATTCATTTCAAAACAAATATGGTCAAATAATGGTATAAATGACTTTAAACCATAGTCTAGTAAATAGTAAAAAATGTTTGGAAATATATTTTTAAGAAACATGGATGTGGATGATTAAGAGGTCCTAGTATACTCTCACGTATAAACAACTTCAAATAATGAAGAGATTATGGAACTAACCCTTACATTGTACTTCTACATAGTTTATGGTATTTTAAAATCTTGTAAAATATTTAAAAAATTGTTATTAAATTATACAAGAAATATATACACAAATATGATATCATATATGATCTTATAATATTGATTTTTTAATAATATTTTAATAGTATCACCGTTTTGGGTGTTAACTGATTTGTTTTCCTTCATATTCTTGGTTAATTAAGACATTTTTATTATGTATAGGACGTATTTGATTTATATACATAATTATATTATGTTCATAAACATTATTTTTCATCATAAAATTAAAATTATTCTTGAATGATTACGATGGGGAATGAATCTGATCGCGTTCGGGGAGACGGTAATATGTACATACGCACAAGCGAAAATATCATTCAATTAAAGCTGAAGTCATGTATAATGGAATGTTATATCATATATAAATAATAATTAGCATTTTATATTCATTATTTACATCAATTATACTCATTATTATACCCATCCAAATAATGAAGTGTTTGAATAGCAAACTACACCACGACGTGGAGATGGTATGCCGTACGTACGCATGTATGGTGCCTTTGTCATTTATATGATGGATAGAATAATGAATATGGTTGTAACATTTTTATAATAACATCAATTTATATATAAGATACTATAGTTATTATTTAAGAATGGAAACTACAATGAAAGAGGAAGTGGAAGAATAAAAGAACACGAAAGAGGTGATGAAATATTTACCTCTTCTTCGGGTTATTCATTTTGATTTGATCAAAAGGGCTCCTTATGTTGGCTTTCTGACCAAAGTAAGGCCTCTAAGATGAAGGTAGTAAAGTTGGAAGGATATTTGGGCAGGGTTAAGATGAGCCAAAAGGCTTTGGAGGTGCAAAATTAAGAGAAGGGGAAGTGCCCTTTTATAAGAGTGGTGAGGGACATTTTTGGAAAAGCTTGAAATATTATTTTATAATAAAATTATTTTCGGTTTTTAATGGCACCAAAATGAATTATTTATAAGATAGGGTGGGTATGGGTTGAAAACCTCTCAACCAATAGGTTTTAGACTAGTTTATGTCACCATATTAACATTATCTTTTACATTTAACTCTTAGTTAAATAGTTTGACATTTACCATGTCTCTTGGAATTTTTATATTATATGGTTGATAAACATACTATAAACATCCAAGAGAACCACAAGTGGTTCATTATTAATATATATAACTCTATATAAGACTTTTGGAGGAACCTTAGATTCATAGAAATATTATATCAATTAATAATATAGTATTTGTTTTAAAAACTCAATTATGAAATTTTTTGAGACTATTTAGTATTTAGATTTTGTGAAAATCATAAAAACATGATTACTTTGAAAAAAATTATTTAATCAACCCTAACATGTCAGATTAACCGAGCAAATTAGTGGAATTCATCATTAGTATCAATTTACATTTATTTGGATATTTATAATATCAATTATTTTAAAATTTCATTAATATGGTAATTACTACATCAGCATTGTGTCATACATAAATTAAATTAAATAATGTCTAAAAATTATAAATAAAATATCATTATGTTGGAAATAATTTTATATTTGAAATTAATTTTTATAGTCGAATTTATATTATGTGTAACCTTATATTAAAAATGGTTTACTTATTAAACTTGGAATTTTACTCTTTTAACTCTAATTTAAATAAAATAATATTAAATTTCCTAATCTAATAAAAATGGACCAAAATGATCATACTTTATTCCTAAGGTTGTTTTTGGTCTAATTACACTTATTCAATAGAAATAGGATATGTGTAAGGGTAATTATAATTTCATTTTATCTTTAATTACCCTATTTACTTTTAACCGTGGTAATTAAAAGTAAAAAAGTTACTATTCACCAAGAATTATTTTCATCTTATTAAACCAAATTTTATTTACTAATTTCAACCATGTCTCTTAGATATTTGAAATGAAACTCAAAAAAGTGGTATAATTATGTTTTATGCTAATTTTCAAATGCTCCTACGAGGTGGGTAAAAGACGGTAAAAAGTTCAATAATATTATTATATATCTAAAATTATTATAAAATAACTCCAATTGTCTGAAAGAAAATCCATTATAAGGATTATATCAAATTAAATCATGGGTATGAAGACGAGATCAGAAGATAAAGAACACCTATATGCCTTAATGGGAACAGTTTCACAAAATTTTGTTGCAATGATACGTCCATTAGGTGTTTTGACTGACAACTCCTTTATTAAGTTAAATTGAAAATATCTAATTCTCATAGAAAACTAGGAAGATATGAAACAATGCGATGATCCAGAGTCAAATAAAGCATGGTATAAACTTGAGGAAACCATTAAATTACCTACCACTACGTCTTTCAGAGCTTCAACCTCAACAGTAGTGATCATAGAAGCTTAGCCTTACTTGCTTGGCCTTTTCTTAGAAAAGTTCCCTTCGCTATTAGTACATTCATTTGCATGATTCCATTTTTATCTACAATTTTAGTATTCAACATTGATATCCTCTTTCTTTCCCTTTCAATCACGAGTTTGGTGTCCTTTTTCACCACAATTGTAACAGAATCCCATTCCCATCAAGAAAGTATCGGGGTGTTTCTTCCCACATTCACCAGAGGATGGATATTCAAATTTTCCCATCTTACCTTTATTTCCATTTCCAGAGTGTTTAGAAGATATCCTTTTCTCTTGCTTTGCTTTAAAGTCGTAAGACTTAGAGAATTCCTTTTCTGTCTTAATAGCGAATGTGAAAATATCTTCGTATGATGACAAGGATTGTGAGACTAATTCACGACGGAGAAATGGTTTTAACCCATCAAAGATCAATCAATATTAATCCTTGGGTTACATATATAATCTTCTGAATGCCTTGCTAACCTTTTAAAGTTATCCTCATACTTTGCGACATTCTCATCCTCCTTTTTCCCGAGACTCAGAAATTGTCTTTACATACCCAGTCGATGGTCATGAGGAAACTATTTTTCTAAGAAAATATATTTAAACTCTCTCCATTACATGTTCGATACTTCTTTAACTTCCTTTGTGGTTTGTATTAATGACCACCATTGATCTGCATCTCTCGTGAGGTGATGAACTACCATGACAACTTTTTCCCTTTCGCTACTCCCCAAAGCATGAAATATTTTTCCTAAGGAATTTATCCATTGCTCAGCTACTAATGGATTTGTACTCCCATTGAATGTTGGTGGTTGTTGCTTCATGAAGCGGTCTAATATTGATCCTCCTCGTTGTGGATCAGGGTGCTCCATACAGGTAAAGTTATTATTAATAACCTGGGTGAGTTGTCCTATTATATTGACAAGATGATAAAAAACAGTTGCATCACCAGCTCCAATATAATTATCTTGAGTAGGTGGGAAATACCTACATGGATTAAACACATTGATAAAGTTTCCATTCCTTCCACTAGGCACAATTTCTAAACAATGATATACACTAGATTAGTTTATGAATCACAATACATAATTCAGAACTTGTAAAACACTTAACATAAATTGAGCAGTTTATGGATATAATATATAATCATAAAAATTGTTATTATTGAAGAAGTATATAATCATAAATCCTTCATAATGGTTTGTAATGAAAATTTGAATTATCCTAAGCATATCCCCTGGGAGTGTCGTAACCAAGAGTGCAGCAAGGCCCATTATTGTGCACTAGTTCACATTCGAGTCTAGATCAAAGGAGTTTTTCAGGTTTTACCCCTAGGAACATATGTGTTGTAGCCACCTCTTCCTACTCATATCCAGACATGGATTTATTGTTTGGAAAACTCACAAAATATCTATGACAACCCTTCTTTTTATTACAACTTAAACATGCTTTATTACATAAAACTTCACTTGATACAAAAAAGAAGATCGAGAGGTTTAGTGTCTTTGGGGCTTAGGATCATTACATAAAAACTTTAAACTTGAAATACAACATCCTTATTGAAAACTTCCTTTACATGACCACTACATTCCTTCGTACTTAGCATTGCATGGGATAACCTGAGGACATGCATAAGAAAAGGGTGAGCTATAAAGCCCAGTAAGGGAGTACATAATGAATAACATGAGGAGTACAATACATGTTAGGCAATAGGCATATCAATAGAGCATAAGAGAGACATGAACATAAAGGCATGATAAAGCATGATAATCATAACATGGAAATGTGGCAACAACACTTAACATTGAATTAGCATGAGCCAAGGCTCATTGCACATGGAGCATGAGTAAACCCTCATTGCACTTGAAGCACTAGTAAACCCTCGTTGCACTTGAATTAGCATGAGTAAACACTCATTGCACATGACGTATCATGATACTATACTTTACCCAATGCATTGGAGCGCTATAAAGGGCGCACCCTTCTTAAACATTTCATTTCATGCATAAGTGTGCCACATGGATCATAAAACATGGATTCATAAAACATAAACATTTCTTCCACGATAAAGGAATGTGGAATTCATACATGAGACTTTATAATCAATATGTAAATGTGCATAAAGTTGAATACCCTTGATGGAGAAATGGGCATGGTATTCACTACACAAAGACATTGGCTTAGAAAATCGGTGTGATTTCGGCAGGGTAACGGCGTGACATAAGAATTCATAAAAAAGGCTGATGAGAGAGAAAGGGGTTCCTCATCATATTTACATGTAATGGAAAGTAAGAAGGTCATATAGATACATGTTCCAACAATTGAAAAGGAATTTAGATTCATGATACAAAAGTATTGCTTGAATATAAAAGGGAAAAAAAGGTTCCTTTCGGAATTTCGGCATAGTAAAGGGTGTACATGGGAGGCATTTAATGAGAGAGAAAGGGGTCTCCCATCATTCAAACAATAATAGGGCAGTATGGGAGAGGTGCGAAACCATACCCCAACATTCATAAATGAAATTAAAAGGGCAATACAACTTAAAGAAAATTAACAAAAATGAGAAAGGAAGAAAAAAAAACCCTTACTTGGAAGTGTGCTTCCAAAGGCTAGAGAGAGGCTTGTGAGAGGCTTCTTGGGAGCTTGGGGCACCTCGAGAGGATTCTAGAGATAGTATGGCAGAGGTTGGACGAACTTCAAGGGCTTTGGGTGAGGAGGAAGTGGGAGCTTGGGTGGGTTTATATAGGAAAGGTGAGAGAATTCTTTATTATTTAGGTTTGGGACCCCTTATATTAAAATAATCCAAACCACAAACCATCCCATGGTATTTGCCCATGGTTTCTGGAAAAGGAAAGAGAAAACAATATTTTACAAGGCCAAGGTCCGAACTTATTAAAAAATTAGGGTTGCTTATGTGGAGGTGAGTCACACTCCCATGGAAATTAATTTAAAAAGGCAAAGTGTTGAATAAGTCTTGAGGGCTCCATTAATGATTTGAAAAGTGAGTCAAACAAACCCAAAACCTCATTATTTTAATGATAAAACACATATTGGCCGAACATAAGGATTATGGTATTTTATTACATCACCATTGGGTCATTATGATGTCATAAAACACATTATATATTTAAATGGTATTTAATTTTTACCCAAAAATTTGACTGTCTCAGAAAATTATGAAAAATTCACCGTTGGATAATTTCGACGTCCTGATTCCAAAAATAATATTTATTTTATCTAAATAATTTTCTAAATATGTGAATTTTTACTTTTAAAATAAAAACCGACATTTATAAAAAATTCACGGGTTTTGACAGAAATGGCTTTCAAACCTTAATAAAAATTTTAATTGCATTCATAAAATTATAAGATCATTTATATTTAATAAAAATTAATTTAATATTAATAATAATATTTTATTAAAATATTATTTAATTCAAAAATCTTTTAATTTAATTCTTAATTAAATAATAACTAAAAACACCGTTTGTACTTTAAAAACTAATTACAAGGCATCAAAAAATGACTAGAAATTATATTCATTATTATATAAAAAAATAATGTACATGAACATGGTGCTACTTATTTGTTACATAACCCCTTAAAATAGCTGCATAAGACCTAAGGGTAAGGTGTGCGATGGTGACAGACTCTTGGGGTTTCTCGGATAACATCGCTCGAGTGGTAATCTCTATCAACTTCCATTTTTCCCGTAGACGATCACGTTCGAGCTTGACTTGATGAAGCTCAGCTTGGGTTTGGTCAAGGGCAAAGCCCAAAGATGCCACCTCTTTTCCGAGCTCCGACAAATGGGCTTCGTAAGGGGCGATTCTACTGGATGAGGCCATCACTTCCTTTGTCTGAGTAGAAAATTGGTTCGTCAAAGCCTTATATTTAAACTACCCAGATGATCACTGTTCAACGGCTATAAAAGTAACGGTCACAAATCTTAACGTTAAACTAAAGAAGTTGACATCTTATAAAAACATAAAGAAACATTTAACTGGATCAAGAGGGATTTTCCATTAATGAAATTTTTGGGTCGTTACAACATTCCCCCCTTAAGAAATTTCGCCCTCGAAATTTTCCTTTTCCTACACTAAAACAAATGTGGGTAACTTAGCTTCATCATATCCTCTGACTCCCAAGTTGCTTCTTCAAACTTGTTGTTTCTCCACAACACCTTGACGAGGGGCATTGTCTTATTTCGTAGAACTTTTTCTCTACGATCTAAGATCTTCACTGGTTGCTCCTCATAAGAAAGATCGTCTTCTAATTGTACCACCTCGGAAGAGAGTACATGTGAAGGGTTTGGTATGTACTTCCTTAAGAGGGATACATGGAAGACATCATGCACCTTGGCCATAGTAGGTGGAAGTGCTAGTCGATAGGCCACAGCCCCAACACGATCAAGAATCTCGAAGAGGCCGATGTACCTTGGACTTAACTTCCCTTTCTTTCCAAACCTCATGACCTTCTTCCACGGAGATATGCGTAAAAACACCATGTCTCCGACTTTAAACTCAAGGTCTCGTCGACGATTATCTGCATAACTCTTCTGTCGACTTTGGGCTGCCTTGATATGCTGCTGAATGGTTTTCACCTTCTCCACCATTTCTTCGACCATTTCTGGTCCAACCAGCTTACGTTCACCGACCTCATCCCAACATGCCGGTGTTCTACACCTTTTCCCATACAGGGCTTCATATGGTGCCATTTGGATGCTCGAGTGGAAACTATTATTATAAGAGAACTCAACTAGAGGAAGATGTTGATCCCATCCTCCTTTAAAGTCCATTGAGCACGCTCTCAACATATCCTCAAGTGTTTGGATAGTCCGCTCGGATTGGCCATCAGTTTGAGGATGATAGGCCGTACTGAAGTTCAGTTCAGTATTCAGAGCATGTTGAAGACTCTTCCAAAACTTAGAGGTAAATCTTGGATCTCGGTCAGACACAATAGATAGTGGTACTCCATGCAACCGTACCACTTCCCTGATATATATCCGTGCCAGCTGATCCAAAGAGAAATCCTCTCGAATAGCAATGAAGTGTGCAGTCTTTGTAAGACGATCCACAATAGCCCAGATTGCATTGTTGCTTTTGGATGTCCTTGGAAGTCCAGTGACGAAGTCCATGGTGATGTTCTCCCATTTCCATTCTGGTATAGGCAACGGTTGCATCATCCCCTTAGACTTCTGCCTCTCTGCCTTCACTTGCTGACACACCAGGCACTTTGATGTATATTCGGCGATCTCCTTCTTCATATTATCCCACCAAAAGTTTTCTCGGAGATCTCGATACATCTTTGTGCTCCCTGGATGAATAGAGAAATTTGAACTATGTGCATCATCCAAAAGTTCCTTCTTCAGCTCTGAACTTGATGGGACACATAGTCTTTTCCCAAACCGCACAATTCCTTCTTCATTAACATTAAACTCTGAGGATTTTCCCTTTTTGATAGCTTCCACCTTTTCTTGGATTCTCGCATCATCCTTTTGAGCATCCTTTAACCTTTCCAAAAGAGATGGTTGAGCAATCATTTGTGAAAGGATTGATGATGTTCCCTTCTTTATGATTCCCACGTCCATCTTCATCAAGTCTAAGAAGATTGGATCCTTCTCAATTATCATCATTGATAGAATTGCTGGATCCTTTCTACTTAGGGCATCCGCCACCTTGTTCGCCTTCCCAGGATGGTAATGTATTGAACAGTCATAATCCTTTACGAGCTATATCCATCTTCTCTGGCGCATATTAAGCTCTTTCTGTGTGAATATATATTTAAGACTCTTGTGGTCACTATATATCTCACATTTCTCTCCATAGAGATAATGCCGCTAGATTTTCAAGGCAAAGATCACCACCGCCAACTCCAGATCATGCGTTGGATAGTTTCGCTCATGGATTTTCAACTACCTTGAGGCATAGGATATCACTTTATCATTATGCATCAGCACACATCCTAAGCCCTTCTTCGAAGCATCACTGAATACCACAAAGAGCTCCCCACTTGTGGGTAAAGTGAGCACAGGTGCAGGGATAAGCCTCCTTTTCAACTCCTTGAAGATTTCTTCGCATTCATCACTCCAAGAAAACTTTACTCCCTTTCGAGTTAGCTTGGTAAGAGGGTTGGACAATCGTGAGAAGTTTCTCACAAATCGTCGATAATATCCAGCTAACCCCAAGAAGCTACGTATATCAGTTACCGATGTTGGCCTCGGCCATCCCTCAATTGCATCTGTTTTAGAGGGGTCCACAGATATCCCATTGCTTGTGATGATATGGCCCAAGAATGAGACCTCCTTCCACCAGAACTCACACTGGATGTACTTGGCATAGAGATTCTACTTGCGCAAAGTCTCCAGTACAGTTCTTAAATGCTCCTCAAGGTCCTCCTTGGTTTTGGAGTATATTAGAATATCATCTATAAAGACTACCACAAATTTATCTAGGTAATCTCTAAAGACTCTATTCATCAAGTCCATGAATATTTCTGGAGCATTGGTGAGTCCAAAAGGCATTACTATGAATTCATAGTGCTCGTACCTTGTACGAAAAGCAGTCTTGGGGATATCTTCCTTCTTCACCCTTACTTGATAATATCCCGACCGCAAGTCGACCTTGGAGAAGTATTGTGCTCCACGCAGCTGATCAAACAAGTCATCGATTCTTGGGAGAGGATACTTGTTCTTTATCGTGATTTTGTTAAGTTCACGATAATCGATGCAAAGCCGCATTGACCCATCCTTCTTCTTGACGAAGAGGACTGGTGCACCCCATGGTGATGCACTTGGGCGTATAAACCCTTTATCCAGATTCTCCTATAGTTGTTTCTTAAGTTCTTCAAGATCAACCACACCCATTCTATATGGAGTCTTGGATATTGGTAGCGCCCCAGGTATAAGTTCAATTGAGAACTCAACATCTCTTCTTGGAGGAAGACCAGGAAGTTCCTCGGGAAATACTTCAGCGAATTCCCTCACAATAGGCATTTCTTCAAGGGTGGTTTCTTCCTTGGACTCAATCATCTGAGCCAGATATGCGTGCTCATAAGGCAGTAATATCCATGCTTGAGATGATGGAGCTAAAGGAGATTCATCTTCCTCCTGACACTTGTAAAGAATCGGGGGTCGATTCTCCATATGGAGTGTGATTTCCCTCTCCCGACAATTTATGTTGGCTCTATATAAGGAAATCCAATCCATGCCAAGAATTGCATCAAATTCCACCAAAGGGAGTATGGTGAGGTTCGCCGGGAAATTCAATCCACATATTATAACAGGGGAGGACTTATACTCATGGGATGCAATGATTTCCCCATTTTCCGTACTCACCGACATCTTTACTTCCAGGATTTGTGGTGGTGCAGGGATTGTTCTACTAAACTTTTGAGATATAAAAGAATGTGTAGAACCTGAATCAAAAAGTACGTTTGCTATTCTTGAATGAATAACTAGCGTACCTGTCACCACTTCGTTGTCGGGGTTCACTTCGGCAGAAGTGATGGAAAAAGCTCTTCCTTGTTGTCTTGGAGGTTGTTGATTGCCTCCGATAAACCTTGGATTAGGGAACTGATTCGCAAAATGACCTGGTTCTTTGCATTTGAAGCATTGAACAACGCGTTGAGGTTCGAACGGAGCGTTCCTCCCCTCCGTCGCAGCCGCGGGTCCTTCTTGCTGACAGTTAACAGCTAGGTTCCCTTCTCTTCCACACCTAAAGAATTTTCTTGTCCCCCTAAGGCAATTTCCAGGGTGATTCTTTCCACACTTTTGGCAAGTGGGGTGCTGGAATTTCTTAGCGCCGTTGGATTTATCCATCGGACCACCAGCATTGAAGTCCACCTTCTGCTTCTTGTCCCCATGATACCCCTGTGATTCTCCGATCTCCATTTCATCCTTGAGGTCACATCGGACAATTTCCTCATAGCTGTCGAAGTCACGGATCGCTAATGCTTTCCGCAAGCTAGGATTCAGCCCACCAAAGAAGCGGTCAACCTTGCATTCGGGGGTAACGACAAAGTCGGAAGCGTATCGTGCAAGCCTTGTGAAGTTTGCCTCGTACGCTCCCACAGATTCCTCATCTTTCTGCTTGAGGGAAAGGAAGTCCCTTTCCATCTTAAGATGGAGGGTGCGTGGAAAATATTTATCGAAAAACATCTTCCGGAATACCTTCCATTCCAAAGCCTCGATCTCCTCCTCAGGCTTGGTATTTTTGATCAATGTCCACCATTGATCAGCTTCACCCTCCATACGATAAGCCGCCAGGAGAACCTTCTCTTTTTCAGAGCATTGGAGGATGGAGAATATCTTTTCAATGGAGTTGATCCATTGTTCAGCAATCGTGGGATCGGATGATCCACTAAAAGTAGGAGGCCTTTGTCTCATGAAGCTTTCAATAGCGACTTGTTCTTTCTTAGGGGGGGTTGAACGTTCCTCTTGACCAGTGTTTCTATTAAAAACTTGAGTTAGCTGAGAGAGAAGCGTGACAAAGTTCGCGATTCCCGCTCCCATTGGATTGGGCATCTCATTGGTACAATCATCACACTGATCTTCACAACGGTTGTTAGCCCGAGTTCTCCTATTACCGGCCATTGGCTGGAATAAAAGGAAAGTTAGGGGTAACACATAAAGGGTAATCCAAAGACAAAAGTTGATGACTTATAAATAAACTTTAATCTCTTTAACTCATGAGTCTATAGGATTCAATCCAGGCTTTTAATGATCTTCCTTCTAACATATATTCTTAGGGGAATTTTTCCCTTAATAAGGGTTCATACTAAGACTGTGAATTTATCAAAACATATCCCCCGGGAGTGTCGTAACCAAGAGTGCAGTAAGGCCCGTTGTCGTGCACCAGTTCCCGTTCGAGTCTAGCTCAAAGCGGTGTTTTCGGGTTTTACCCCTAGGATACATCTGTGCCAGAGCCGCCTCTACCTGCTCGTATCCAGACAGGGATGTATTTGTTTGATAAACCACTTACTTAGTATTTACCAAAACTTAGGGATGTTTTATTATGCTTATTCTTGTATCTAAGGCTTTACTAGGGTTTCCTAATCCCAAAAATAACTAAACCTATCCTCTGATACCAACTATGACAACCCTTCTTTTTATTACAACTTAAACATGCTTTATTACATAAAACTTCACTTGATAAAACAAAGAAGATCGAGAGGTTTAGTGTCTTTGGGGCTTAGGATCATTACATAAAAACTTTAAACTTGAAATACAACATCCTTATTGAAAACTTCCTTTACATGACCACTACATTCCTTCGTACTTAGCATTGCATGGGATAACCTGAGGACATGCATAAGAAAAGGGTGAGCTATAAAGCCCAGTAAGGGAGTACATAATGAATAACATGAGGAGTACAATAAATGTTAGGCAATAGGCATATCAATAGAGCATAAGAGAGACATGAACATAAAGGCATGATAAAGCATGATAATCATAACATGGAAATGTGGCAACAACACTTAACATTGAATTAGCATGAGCCAAGGCTCATTGCACATGGAGCATGAGTAAACCCTCATTGCACTTGAAGCACGAGTAAACCCTCATTGCACTTGAATTAGCATGAGTAAACACTCATTGCACATGACGTATCATGATACTATACTTTACCCAATGCATTGGAGCGCTATAAAGGGCGCATCCTTCTTAAACATTTCATTTCATGCATAAGTGTGCCACATGGATCATAAAACATGGATTCATAAAACATAAACATTTCTTCCACGATAAGGAATGTGGAATTCATACATGAGACTTTATAATCAATATGTAAATGTGCATAAAGGTGAATACCCTTGATGGAGAAATGGGCATGGTATTCACTACACAAAGACATTGGCTTAGAAAATCGGTGTGATTTCGGCAGCGTAACGGCGTGACATAAGAATTCATAAAAAAGGCTGATGAGAGAGAAAGGGGTTCCTCATCATATTTACATGTAATGGAAAGTAAGAAGGTCATATAGATACATGTTCCAACAATTGAAAAGGAATTTAGATTTATGATACAAAAGTATTGCTTGAATATAAAAGAGGGAAAAAAAGGTTCCTTTCGGAATTTCGGCATAGTAACGGGTGTACATGGGAGGCATTTAATGAGAGAGAAAGGGGTCTCCCATCATTCAAACAATAAGAGGGCAGTATGGGAGAGGTGCGAAACCATACCCCAACATTCATAAATGAAATTAAAAGGGCAATACAACTTAAAGAAAATTAACAAAAATGAGAAAGGAAGAAAAAAAAACCCTTACTTGGAAGTGTGCTTCCAAAGGATAGAGAGAGGCTTGTGAGAGGCTTATTGGGAACTTGGGGAACCTTGAGAGGATTCTAGAGAGAGTAGGGCAGAGGTTGGATGAACTTAAAGGGCTTTGGGTGAGGAGGAAGTTGGAGCTTTGGTGGGTTTATATAGGAAAGGTGAGAGAATTCTTTATTATTTAGGTTTGGGACCCCTTATATTAAAATAATCCATACCACAAACCATCCCATGGTATCTGCCCATGGTTTCTGGAAAAGGAAATAGGAAAACAATATTTTACAAGGCCAAGGTCCGAACTTATTAAAAAATTAGGGTTTCTTATGTGGAGGTGAGTCACACTCCCATGGAAATTAATTTAAAAAGGCAAAGTGTTGAATAAGTCTTGAGGGCTCCATTAATGCTTTGAAAAGTGAGTCAAACAAACCCAAAACCTCATTATTTTAATGATAAAACACATATTGGCCGAACATAAGGATTATGGTATTTTATTACATCACCATTGGGTCATTATGATGTCATAAAACACATTATATATTTAAATGGTATTTAATTTTTACCCAAAAATTTGACTGTCTCAGAAAATTATGAAAAATTCACCATTGGATAATTTCGACGTCCTGATTCCAAAAATAATATTTATTTTATCTAAATAATTTTCTAAATATGTGAATTTTTACTTTTAAAATAAAAACCGACATTTATAAAAAATTCACGGGTTTTGACAGAAATGGCTTTCAAACCTTAATAAAAATTTTAATTGCATTCATAAAATTATAAGATCATTTATATTTAATAAAAATTAATTTAATATTAATAATAATATTTTATTAAAATATTATTTAATTCAAAAATCCTTTAATTTAATTCTTAATTAAATAATAACTAAAAACACCGTTTGTACTTTAAAAACTAATTACAAGGCATCAAAAATGACTAGAAATTATATTCATTATTATATAAAAAAATAATGTACATGAACATGGTGCTACTTATTTGTTACATAACCCCTTAAAATAGCTGCATAAGACCTAAGGGTAAGGTGTGCGATGGTGACAGACTCTTGGGGTTGCTCAGATAACATCGCTCGAGTGGTAATCTCTATCAACTTCCATTTTTCCCGTAGACGATCACGTTCGAGCTTGACTTGATGAAGCTCAGCTTGGGTTTGGTCAAGGGAAAATCCCAAAGACGCCACCTCTTTTCCGAGCTCCGACAAATGGGCTTCGTAAGGGGCGATTCTACTGGATGAGGCCATCGCTTCCTTTGTCTGAGTAGAAAATTGGTTCGTTAAAGCCTTATATTTAAACTACCCAGATGATCACTGTTCAACGGCTATAAAAGTAACGGTCACAAATCTTAACGTTAAACTAAAGAAGTTGACATCTTATAAAAACATAAAGAAACATTTAACTGGATCAAGAGAGATTTTCCATTAATGAAATTTTTGGGTCGTTACAATATCTACAGTATCATCATTCTAGGAAGTTCTTCTATACTAATTTTCAAAGTCTATCTTAGGGTAATGTTCTCTAATCAGAGTTTTTCTAAATCTAGATTCCAAGTTTTGTACTAAACTTCTTCTAATACCAAATATAACTCTCTAACCACAGTTACCTAGAGTTGGTTCATTATTACATAACATTGGCATGATATAAGAATCAAGTCTCGGAAGACCGATCCGTTTTTTAGTCTTGAAAGTACTAAATACATTCATAAGTTTTACATTACAACATGAGATAAAAACATCAACAACATTTTGTCCCATTTAGAACACACTTATATCCTTATCCTATCCTTTTAGGTCAACCATAAAATACTTCTTCCCATCCTGGGAAAAATAAAACATAGAATGGGGTGATCTCATATTCTAATTAAGGATACCAATATAGCGGAAACTTTCATAAACAACTATAAACATTTAAGGCAATGTATAAGACTAAAACAAAATACTTTTAAACATAAACTTCAGAATAATATGGAAAAGATAAAATCAAATAATTCCATTTACTTATTCACATGGATATTATACTAGTCTAATAATCATATACAATATCAATACCCACTTTCATAATGATGGAATTCATAATGAAAGACATCAGAACTGCATAGTCAAGGCCTTGTGCCAAGACTACAAATAATATTTTTTCAAGGCCTTGTGAAAAGACAACTAGTTTGTCTCATGAGACCTACCAATGCATGGAGGAGCTATAACAAGCTCCACCTGTCACTAACTAAGTCCAATGCATTTCTCATATGAAAAAGTTTAAACATAACATAAACCTTTGTATTAAAACTAGCATACAAAATGCCAATATATTATCCATGAACCATGAATGGTATAAAAATAAAACATCCATATTCAAATATATCACAAAACCTTTAACAAAATATGTAAGATTTGTATCATAACAAATCAACTTCAAACATGTTTAAAATCTATCAAAGGATGCTGACATAGATGAAATCAGAACTTTTTTTAGAGATATATCTCTTTCTATTTTAAAATCATTTAAAAGTAATGTAATTATAAAAGAAAACATTAATTTTTAAAATATTATATAATATTGTAAGGGATGCTTCGAAAATGTTATAACAATAGAAAATAGCTGCATCCACTGTATATGTTAGAAAAGACATTCTTACCTTAATTTTGTCGAAAAGATCATAAAGTACCTTGTTTGGAAAATGATAGAGAGATTCCTTTCCAAAAATATAAGGTCAAATAAGGGTATAAATGAATTTAACCCATATTCTCGTAAATAGTAATTTTTTTGAAATATATTTTTAACAAACATGGATGTGGATGATAAATAGGTCCCAATAGATTCTCACGTTTAAACAACCTCGGATAATGAAGAGATTGTGGAATTAACCCTTACCTTGTACTTTTCCTTAGTCTATGGTATGTTAAAATTCTGTATAATTGTTAAAAAAATGTTTTTAAATTATAAAAGAACAATATACATTAATACAATATCATATAAGATCTTATAATATTTATTTGTTAATAATATTTTAGTAGTATCATTGTTTCTGGTGTTAACTGATTTGTTTTCCTTTATATGCTTGGTTACGTAAGCCATGTTTGTTATGGATAGGATGTATATGATTAATATACATAATGATATTATGTTTATAAACATTATTTTAAATCAATAAATGAAAATTATTCATGAATTATTACAGTGAGGTATGAATCTCATCGCATTCATGGAGATGGTAATCTGTACGTATGCATGAGCGAAAATATATTCATTTGATGGTGAAATAATGTATAATTTAATGTTATATCATCTATAAAGAATCATTAAAATTTAATATTTATTATTTTTATCAGTTATACTAATTAATATACCCATCCAAATAATGAAGTGTTTGAATAACAAACTACACCCTGATGTGGAGACGGTAAGTCGTACATACGCACGTATGGTGACTTTTCCATTCATATGATGGATAAAAAAATGAATATGGTTGTACCGTTTTTATAATAACATCATATTTTATAGAATATACTGGTTTATTTTTTTAGAATGGAAACAACAAAGAAAGAGGAAGTGGAAGATGAAAAGAACTTGAAAGAGGTGATGAAATATTTACCTCTTCTTCGGGTTCTTCCTTTTGATTTGATCAAAAGAGGTCCTTAGGTTAGCTTTGTGACCAAAATAAGGCATCTAGGATGATGGTAGGAAAGTTGGGAGGATATTTGGTCAGGGGTAGGCCGAACCAAAAGGATTTGGAGGTGTAAAATTAAGAGAAGGTGAAGTGCCCTTTTATACGAGAGGTGAGGGTCACTTTAGGAAAAGCTTGAAATATTATTTTATAATAAAATCATTTTTGGTTTCTAATTTCTCCGAAATGAATTATTTCAGGGATAAGGTGGGGATGGATCGAAAACCTCTTAACCAATAAGTTTTAGACAGGTTTAAGTCACCATATTAACCTTATCTTTTATATTTAACTCTTAGTTAAATAGTTTAACATTAACCATTTCTCTTTGTATTTTTATATTATATGGTTAATAAACTTATTATAAAATTTTAATGGAACCCCAAGTGGTTAATTATTAACATATATAACCTTATCTAAGTCCTTTTCCCAAACCTTATATTTTTAGGAATATTATATCAATTAATAATATAGTATTTGTTTTAAAAATTCAATTATGTCAATTTTGACACTATTTAGTATTTTGTTTTTGTGAAAATCATAACAACATGATTATTTCAAAAACAAATTACTTAATAAACCCTAACATGTATTATTAACCTATAAAATTAGTGGAATTCATCAAAAGTATCAATTTACATTTATTTGGATATTTATAATATCACTTATTTTAATATTTCATTAATAAGGTAATTACTGCATCATCATTGTGTCATAAATAAATTAAACTAATTAATGTATAAATATTATAAATAAAATACAATTATGTAGAAAATATTTTTATATTTCTAATTAATATTTATAGTCAATTTTATATTCTGTTAAACCCTATATTAAAAATGGTTTAGTTATTAAGCATTGAATTTAACTATTTTAACTCTTCTTAAAATAAAATAATAATAAATGTTCTAATATAATCCAAGTGGACCAAAAGGAACACATTTTATTACTAAGTTTGTTTTTGGTCGAATTAAAAATATACTTAGGACATTTTTTAGAGTAATTATAATATCATTTTACCCTTAATTACCCAATTTACTTTTAACCGTGGTAAACAAAAGTAAAAAGTCACTATTCACCAAAAATTATTTTCATCTCATTGAACCAAATTTTACTTACTGATTTAGACCATGTCTCTCAGATTTTTGAAATTCAACTCACAAAAGTGGTAAAATTATGTTTTATGAAAATTTGCAAATGCTCCTAGGAGGTGGGTAAAAGACTGTAAAAAGTTCAACAAAATTTTTATATATCTAAACATATTATAAAATAAATTAAATAAATTACATTGAAATTATATGCGTATTATGTATCTATTTTGACCAAAAATAAATTTAAATAGAATAAATAATTATTCAAATAAAAATTCAGTTTTAAACAATAACTCATTGTTTTTCACTATTCATTATGAATTGAATGTTTTCAGAAAAATACCAAAAATTCACCC
Source organism: Viscum album (assembly GCA_963277665.1). Classification (NCBI taxonomy): domain Eukaryota; kingdom Viridiplantae; phylum Streptophyta; class Magnoliopsida; order Santalales; family Viscaceae; genus Viscum; species Viscum album. Next base: position 606,348,832 of record OY728133.1, on the reverse strand, counting down.
GAATATAAATTTGATATTTTGAATCCAAAAATGAAGTCCATTTTGATATATAAAATTTATAAAATTTCAAAAAGTGGGTATTACTTTTAATAACGGCTAGTATGATTTGTTGTGGTGCATTTGAACTTGAAGTTACGTAAAACACACACTATTGTATTATTCAAAGGGAAACTTACTGTGGAATCTTGAGGTGTTATAAAAGGAGGGTTTCACATTTATAATTGAGGGGAGGATAACTCTTGGGATTTCATAAAATATTAAAATATAATAAAGTAATTTGTCTAGAAAAAATTCCTCCAAAAGGTCCTAGATTCGAATCTAAGATCTTATGGGGTTGAAATTACATAAACTAATACAGTTTTTATTGGTTTAAGTGGTCTTTGAAACCTTATCTTTTGGTCCAACTTATTAGTTAACCCATTTTAACATTAACCATGATGACGACTTTTTTTGTCTTAAAATGTAATAATTTTACATATAAGGTGAAAATTGGATCATAAATAGAAAATTTATGACATTTCTAACCATATATTATCCACATTTTAATATTCTATGTTTTATATGAATTTTAAATCATTTAATAAAATATTATTTTGATAAAATAACATTAATGACAATTTTGATACTATCCATTTAATTTGACTTAAAAAAATAAATACAAAGTTTTAATTAAAATATAAATATTTTAACAGAACATTAATATTTCATATTAATATATAAATTTCACTAAACACTATAAATCACTCAAATTATATTACTTTTAATATTTTAAAAAATATTAATTTTTTTTTCTATTTATTGGATAAATACCATATTGGTGTTGGGGAAGTATTTAAGGTAAATATTTAATTACTAAAAAACATAAATAAATTAACTGTGAAAATAATCTGATTATTACAAAAATATAATTTTTATATTCCTTCATAATATTATTTTTTCCTTATGTGAATACATATAAGATATTTGAAACTAAGAGAGTGAAAAATTGTAACTTTCCGTACTTCAAACATCATAAAGGTAATTTTCATTGAAAAGTGTCCATTAAAAAAATTAAAGTATATGTAGATAAAGGTCAAATTAAATTAATATAATAAGAAATAGGATGAAACATTATATCCTTACAACTTTATATTAACCTAGATTAACCCGATTTACCCTTTATTGGGATGATAAATTTTAGCACAGTTACAATCTATATTGACAAAAGGAGAAATATTTCCCATATTTGAACCACTAAATTAAAAATATTTAATCCATTTTTAATGAGTCAATTTATGTAAGTGGATTAAATTAATTTTACAAATAATCACGTAAAATGCGATAGAAACCTCTTTTTAGAGAAATACATTTTTAACCATAAAACATGGCTTATTCTTATCCCATGATTTTTAAAAATATTAAATTAATATTAAAAAATTTCATTGAATACATATTATTTGAAATTTCATTAAATTCATTGATCAATAGAAATTAATTTAATTTATCAAGATAAAAATACATTTTTCACATACAAGTAGTTTTTCAGAAAAACATCTTTTGTATTTCTAAATATATTTTATTTGTTATTTCTAATGTATTTATAACAAATGAATTAATTTTATAAATATGTCACCAATTTTTTTTCATAATTTATTTAGATTTATGTTTACCGAACAACCAATATCTAGGAAGTAACTGTCACATAAAAATATTTTAATAGTATATCACAGTTCATTTAAACTCAGTGTTGTATGTAACACAAGCTATCAAAGAAATCAAATTATTTGAAAATAAATATATTTTGAAATATTGTTGTGCAACAATATACCCCCTTAAAATGTTTTTTTCTCTAAATTCATTACTCTAATAAAAAAATGAGGATATATCTGTTTCATTAAATCCTCAGTTTCCCAAGTAGCATCTTTAAATTGTTGAATCCTTTAGATAACTTTCACCATGTGAGTATTCTTGTTCTGTAAAAATAAATATCTATGGTCCAAGATCTATACCCTATATTCTTCATAATAAATATTATTCTCTAAGTGTATGACCTCTGAGTTTAGTAAATGTGAGAGATCAGGTATGTACATTCTCCATATAGATACATGGAAGACATCATAAACTTGAGATTGGTTCGGTGGAGGCTTCAAACAGTAAGCTACAAAACCTAATCGATCATGAATCGTGAATGAAACAATAAACATAGTTCTCATCCTTCCATTATTTCTGAATCTCATAACCTTATTCCATGTGGAAATAAAAAAAAACCTTCTAGATAACTTCAAATTTCAGATCATGCCCATAACTATGAGTATAAATATTCTGTTGACTATGAGATTCCTTAATGTGACGTTTAATGACTCTAAATTTCTGTACCATTTCCTCATATTTCTCAGGTCCCAATAAATTTTTTCTAAAACTACATCATATTACATTGGTTTTCTGCACTTATTTCCATTTAGGGATTCATAAGGATCCTTCTAAATACTTGTTTGAAGGATTTTTTTTGTATATAAACCTCACTAGAGAAAGGTATTGATCCCAACCACCTTTAAAATCCATAGAAAAATATCTCAATATATGTTATAGGTTTTAAATTGTACTCTCGAACTAACCATTGGTCTAAGAATGATATTCCACACTAAAACTCATCTATGTATCCAGATCATACTAAATAATTCTCCATAACATTGTTGTAAACCTCATATATCAATCAGTTACAATAGAATGTGATACTCTATAAACCCTTACCAATTCATTAATGTATGTTCTTGTAATATGGTCAAGATATAAGTCTTCTATGATGTAAATGAAGTTTGTTGATGTAAGATACGAGATTTTCATATAGGTACAAATACATTTTTCAGTTAAAATGTTGAATCACGACCTAATGTGAATACCATTTGAGGTTGTGGGGGGGGGTTCGAGGGTGTTTAGGGATTGTTTTTAGCATATAACCTTGCTTTTGGGAGAATAAGGTAGGCTTCATAGTTAATAGAAGTCGTGCAGTGTAGGTTACATCGTTACTACAAACTGTGTGAGGCAAGATAATTGGCTGGAGAAGCCCACATGATTTTTCAAACCATGTGGATGGAGGTGCACACCCATGCAGGTGCATCTATAGTTTTTTATAGTGGATTGAGACAGTTTGTGCACATTTAGTCAAACTATTCATGCACACCATATAGGGTGCCCCTCCACATAGCAATAGGAATGCGTTTGGCACACGTTTTGGCCAAACATGCGGCCAAACCTTGCAATAAGGAATTCTTTAGGAAGTTACCATTTACACTTAATTAATAATTTAACATAATTTATTTTCACTTTTTTCTCCCAGTAGACTGAAACTACATGAAGTATATCCTTAAAAATAAAATTGTATCATTTGAACCTGTTTCTTTCCCTAATCTTAGAATTGAGCATCGTTAGTATCGTTGGATCCACGTTGGTGAGTACTGAATTACTTTTGTTCCATTATTCATTCCTTAGGTGCAATATATTATACCCTATTTCTAAGGTATTAATATATTCTTCATTTTTATTCTAATATTAATTGAATCAAGTGATGATACTAGATTATCACTCTACTACAGACCTATGGTATATTCTATACTTTTCCAGTTTAGTTTGGTTGTTTAAGATAGTGGTCATTGTGCCACCCTCTTGACTTCCTTGTGTAACACCAAAATTGAATTAAGTGAAATGGAACATATTAGGGAGGACCTTTAGTTCCTTCGAGAGGTGTTGGTGGTTGTTTCCCCAACCAGGGCCACCCATGGGGTGTGCCACGTAAATTGAATTTTCTTATTCCATTATTGAACCTCCCATGGGGTGAGTTATTTCTTTCCTAGTTATATGAATCCTATAATAAATGAAATGAATTGAAATAATTGAAAAGCATATGGTTTTACCCCTTTGTATGTTGATGTTTTTTCTTGATTAGTTTAAATGGTACTTTTATTGACTAAATTGATTATATGGAAATATTTTATGAGTGGGTAAACTCATGGAATGTTATTGAATGTAACCTCTGTTATGAGTAGGTATACTCTTGGGAAATGAATGTGAATTTATGGATGATTACATTAGACACCATTTATGTGCTACACCATGGGTCATGGAAACAATTGAGAATTCCATGGAACTATATGCTCTATGGATTTGGATTTTTGGGATACCTTGGGCCATCCCACCACTTGGATCTGGTTTTTATTGGGATTGAAGTGAACATGGTAAGTAGACATGCTCCTTGGACCCCAACTCAAGACTCACTGATTTTCCATTGAGATTATCCTAGGAATTTATGGGGATTCCTTGGTTCACTATACCTTGGATCTGGCCTGAGGGGTCTGACGCCTGAATATACAGAATGTCCACGGTAAATATTATATGCTTTGTTTTACAACGCAACTGTGGTTAATATCAATTCATTTATTATACGGATCAACCATGGTGATATGGTATTATTGGTTTTACAGTGATGTTGTGAGTTATATGAGGTATTGTGTATACGACATGGTTGTTAAAATTTACTTATTTTTCTTAGTTAACTACTTCCTTATTATAGGATCATGACCCATGTTTTCTTGGGAGCATTTTTGGGCAATACAGTATCACTTGTTCTATAGTATACATGCCATGGGAACATTACCCTTTATCACTACTTACCTGTGATATGTCTTGGACTCTGCATTATCTTGTTATATTTTTTAGCTAGGAATTGTTATATTCCTTTGGGTGGTTACCTAATGGGTCTGTATCTCACACTATGTTTAGGTTATCGATGGGTACCCGGATATACTATTTGGATGAAGGTAGGATTCGAGGAAAGCACCAAAAGTAAGATGATTTACTTTGTGCCATGCTTAGAAGCATGGGATCATGACACCGAGATGAGGCTCATGATGCTATTCAGAGATAACACTTTTTTTTCTTTTTGGTACTCTGTTAAATTTATTACACTAATGTAGGGGGAAACTGTTTTTGCAGCATTGTAGACACATGATAATCATTCAATACAAGATTCCTTTTGGAGTTGTTATCTATTCATGATGTTTATCTACTGCCTATCTATTTTTATTCTTTCACTATTTGATCTATATTTTTTATACCATTATGTTACACTCTAGTAAGAGGTAATAATCTTCCCACAGACACACCCTAAGCCCTAAAAACAAGTTAGAAACCAATGGTGTGTAGGGAGATGTTCTTGAAGCCATGTAGCCAACTTGGCTCAGGGAAATGTGGAGTGGAATCTGGGTCCAGGATGTTACAAAGTGGTATCATAATGGTATTATTTTTATAGTTTATTATTTAGTGATAACAGACAGAGGATTAAAATGAATTGGAATTTGGTGATGAGTTGTGCCTGGGCATAGCAAACCCTGGAACAGGAAAAAGCCAAATCACCACCAATGAAAATTGATGTTTTCTGGATTTTGGCTATTATAATTGATTTGATTCCACCATTGGGTGACGAACATAAATTGTGATGTTTTTTTAGATTTTATTATAGGTTCTATTGTGTTGCATCCTAATGAGATGATGGTATTCCATATCATGCATTATTTAGGAACTTGTTAGAAATCACATTCCTTGAATTATGTCGTGACACATAGGATCAATTTCCCATTTTCATGAAGTTGCGATATGTGCCGTGATAGATATACATGCTTTGTTGATAGAATTTTTTGTAGGGAATTGAGAAACGTGGTTGGAACTCATAGTTTCTACCACAACCTAAGTAGCTTTTTCCTGATTAGGCTACAACATACTCCCTGAGTATCCAATTGTGGCACGTTGAGTCATAGACCATGGGTCGCATGGATTGGAATGTGTTATGGTGTGGTTTAGGTGGATTTCATGTTTCAGTTCATGAGGAGTATGAGACCATATGGATCCGAATTTGGCGAACAGTTTGGTTCAGCCATTAAAAATGGTCTGTGAAATTAATATTAAATTCAAATGAAAAATTGAAATATTAAATAGAGAACTCGACCTAGACCTGGACTTTGAGTAGGAAAGAGGTAGTGTATCTATTGAATTTTACAAATATTCATTTTTTATAGTCATAGTTTTAGGAGCAAAAAATGTGGAATGACCTAGTTATATGAAGGTTTTGACCTATCCTACACTTTTGAGATGCAAATGATGATATAATTCTTTTCTGAGGCATGCCTTTGGAATTGTAGAGGCATGCCACCATAATGACCTCCGATTGTATGATAGGAGGGTGGTGAAAACCACACTATGGGTGTAGTGGGATATGGGCTACCAGTGGATTCTCATTTAATTCTATCTATGACACTAGCTATTTTACCAGACACAAGTGCAGAGGCATAGTTCCACAAGGGGTTTAATCACTTTATGCAGACTTTTCATAGAACACCATAGCCTATCTTGTCTATGGCTAAGCTGACATGTGTGTTCTAGTAGTAGTATCCAACCACTTCATTACCATAGATCAAGGAAAGGGATTCCCTGAATTTTATCAGTGCAAATCTGAAAATGCTGATAAAAGGGGGACATATATTAACTCTATCTAAAAGCACTGATAAATATATCCATTAATAGTGATAAAAAATGTCCAGATAAAGGGTAGATTTATCACCTCTCTTTTTAGCACTGAAAAATGTTTTTAATAAAATATATTATTAATTTATATAAAATTATTAGATTTATTTTAATAAATAATGTTTATTTATATACATTGAATAAAAAAATCATGTTTATAAATACTATTTTTTTAATAATTCAAATATATATATATATAAAATATTTCATTAAATAATAAATATATTTATTATATATATTAAATTTATATATTTGTAATTATATACAAATAATTTTTAAATATATATTTCTAATTATATATAAATACTTTTTAAATATGAATATTTATATTTAAAATTAAATATATATATATATATATACATAATTAAATAAATATATGTTTATAATGAAATTTGTCAAATGATGCATGGATATAATTGACATTCATATGTTATGTACTTATCATGAATGTTCATTTATAAATTACACCCTAATAACTATTCATGTTGGCCATATATATGATTACTCGTTTTTTATGAGATCTATACTTTACTCAGTGTATATGATGCATTCATGTTCCCATGATGCTATTATGTTCTCATAAATATACTTAAAATCATGTAAAATATATTTAAAATATATATATTTACTACATTTATAGTTATAAATATTTGGTTATATGTAATTAATTTTAAAAATATATTTTTAATTATACTTACATACAAATATATATATATATAAATAATTATAAAATTAAAATAATTTTTGAAACGATAAAATTGTTATTATATTTATAATTATATATAAATACATTTTACACATATTTATTAATAAATATAAATATAAATAAATACATATATTTAAGAAATTTTTTTTAAACGATAATTATATTTATTATATTAATAATTATGCATACACTTTTTATAAAATTATAATTAATACATTTATTATATATATATATGTATATATATATATATTTATACATGAATATGTATATAAATATATATACATATAAATATATTTACAATTATATAAAAATATTTATAAAAATAATTATTTATAATTATAATTATAAATAAATATATTTATTTAAATAATTATAAAATTATAATAAATATATTTATAATAATTATAATTTTATAAATATATATAATCATAGCAATATATAAAAATATTTATACATATATACAAATATTTATAATTATAATTATGAGTAATATATATTTTTTATATGTAAATAATAAAAAAATTATAATAAATATATTTATTATATTTATAAATATAATTATATATATATATATATAGTCATAAATATAAATAAATTTATAAATGTATAAATACTTATGAAATTAAAATAAATATATAATGATATATAGTCATATATATATATATATATTTAAATACTTATGAAACTGAAATAAATATATCAATTATATTTTTTTTTATAATTTCATAATTATTTAAATAAATATATGTCTTTATTTAAGAAATTATAAAATTAGAAAAAATATATTTATAATAAATATATTTATTATATTTATAATAATAAGTATATATATATATATATATTTATAATCATATATATATATATATATATATATTTAAATACTTATGAAAGTGAAATAAATTTATTAATTAGATATATTTTTCAAAATTTTGTAATTATTTATTTAAATAATTATGAAATTATATAAAAAAATGTAATTAAAATATTTATTTGAGTTTCATAAGTATTTAAATATATATATAAACTTATTTATATTTATGACTATAATTAAAATAAATATATAATAAATATATATTTATAATAAATATATATAAATTTATAATTAAAAATTTATTATAAAATTATAATAGATATATACAAATATAATTCAAAATAAATATAGATGCATTTAAATAATTACAAAATTATAATAAATATATTAATTATATATAATTATAAATATATTAAATATATTTATTATAAATTTAGAATTATAAATATATATATATATATTTATTAAATATCTAAATATAAAAAAAAATATTGATATATAGTTATTATTATACATAAATTTTTATTTTTTTATTATACATATAATTTTATAAATATTTATAAAAATATAAGTAATCTATTATCATTATAGTTTTATCGGCACTTTTTTAGGGCTTATAAAGATAGGCCTTTATTAGTACTAAAAAAGCACTGATAAACATAGTCTCTATCAGTGCTAAAATTTTAGTGCTAATAGAGACATCTTTAATCAACGCTTTTTTAGCGTTGATAAAGGCCTATCATTAGTAGTGCTATAAAATCGCTGATAAAGAGATGTTTTATTAGTGATTTCTATTTTAATGCTATAAAACATTCATTTATTAGTGCTTTTTTGCTAGAGTTGATAAAAGGTTTTCCCACTTTTGTAAAAAAAACTCCAACAGCCTCCTCCTCCTGTCGCACGACTCAACCTCTCGTGGGAGTCAAACCCTGACACCACCACGACCACCACCACCACCACCACATCCTCCTCCTCCTACTCGTCCTCCACTGCCGCTGCAAATCCCTCATCTGATGCCGCAAATCCCTCATCCTCTCCCTTCTCCTCAGCTGCCGACTCTTCCTCATCCTCTGTCACGGCCGTGAATCCCTCCTCCTTCTCCTCCTTTGTCACCTCCTCCTCCTCTTATGTCACTAATTCTTCCTCCTCCTCCATTGCCACCGCGAATCCCGCCTCCTCCTCCTCTACTGATGAATCCTACCACCGCGAAGCCCTCTTACGTGTACCCCACCTCTGCCGTCAAACCCCACCTCTATTGTGAAGCCCTCCTCCTCTATGAACCCACCTCGGTTATGAACCCATCTCATCATGTGCTACCACTATGAGTATTCTTGTAATACCCCCCCCCCCCCCCCCCGAATGGCCCAAAGGCCATATTTTTTATTTTATTATAGATAATCCCCCCTTTAAAGGTCGAAGGGGAACCCATACATGACCCGTAGGCCCAAGGCACAAGGACCGACATGACCCGCAATACATGACCCGAAGGACCATAGGCATACCATGCCCATTACATGACCCATAGGCCCAGCCCACTAGAACTGACCCTACCCAGCATCATGCATCATTGATCTCCTTATCTCCCCACCATTAATTGCTGATCGGCTAGCATTGCCCCGTACAAAGCTACAAGGTGCCTTGTCTTGATGGTGGCTACCATACCATCTCATTCTTCCAATCCGATTATCTCTGCATCTGGTGGCTACTACTCATGTTGCTCTGATCCTCTCCTAGGGCCTGTTCTGTGTGAACTGGGCTACTCCATGGTCTACGTGAGCCAAAGGCCCTGTGGCCCGAAGGCCTTTTATGACCCCAATTTATGTTTAGTTGCATAGGAATTGGTTTGTTTGTTAGGTAATTTTGAGAATAGAGGCCATTTTTGGTTGGAGATCCTGTCATATAATATAACCCATTAATTTTAGTTACTTTATTTTAGTGTAGTTTCACATGTTTTCACCATCATTTTACATATGGATATGATTTATTATTTCTGATTGGATTCATATAGTGATGTTGGGTTTTCTTTTATATTTTTTTTTCAATTATAGAGGAATGTATTGTTTATTTTTGTCAAGAATTTATGGAATATGAATGTTTCATTTCAGTTCTTAGGATTTTTCTATTATAGCTTATCAATTTACTCAAAGTGGGAAAATTGATCCCCACATATTAAACAAATAGACTATGTGATAGGCACCAACCCTAGTGAACCGATGAACAGTCTTGGTGTAGTAGTGTACAAATTCATCTATTTTGAGATTAAGTCCTTATACTTTCACCCACATCTCATCATACATTCACCCATAATCATCAAATTTCATGACCATGTTGGGGGAGTAGATTACTGATAACATTATAGCCATGGATACAATTAGTTATCAACCAATGGAATTACCCCCAACAGTAATATAATTTCATCTACTATTCCCCCAACCCTAACCCATGAAAAATATTCTCTATAAGATTTGGAGTAGTAGAATAATGAAAAATAGGACACTACAAAAATGAGAAAATGGAGGTATGTGGAGAAAAAGAGTAAGGAATATGATGGGGAATGTATATAGTAAGAAAAATAGGGAATAATTAATTAAGTAATGTTGAAACTATTCTTGAAGGATTATCCTAGAAAATTCATGCACCAAGTGGACAAGTTCATGTTCTTGATCCACTTATTGATTAGGTTTTGAGATGAATTTCTTGTTGAATAGAATTAAATACTATGATTCTTAGAATAATTCATATAACTCAAGTACCCTAATCTCATATTAAAATATTTATGTTTTTGTTCCACCTTGAAGGGACAAACCTAGTCCATGCTAGAAATTCCTCTAGGGAATAGACCCCAATTCGAAGCCCAACCCAATAATTGTTCAACAATGTAATTTTTAGTATATATTCATTACTACGGGCACCAATATTTGGAATAAGTCTTCCTTATTCTAGGTTTATAAGGTTATAACTAAGTATATGAAAATTTACATGGTTCACCTCCCTGATGAATCTTCCTATAACCAAGAACCTTTCTTAGGATATTTCATTGTGATGATTAATCCTAATCACCATATGATTCCTTAGTTTTGGCATTTCTATCGAAGCATCACCAAAAAACCCAAATCCATATATTGGAAGCCTCTATGATACATGTTAGTAGTGAAGAACCACCCTAATGAGATTTGATAGTAGTAAATGATGCATTCAGACAGTTTTGAATTGGTTTGGAATTTCTAGTTATTACAAGAGGGTTATCCAAGATTATTCTTAATTGGAAGCATAATGAAGGCCTTAAACAAGAATGTGGTATGGTTCCTTTAAATATATATGTTCATGAGAGATAATTCTAGATCATAATTTGATAATGACGAAAGAACTAATCTTAACCAATAATTAGTTGTGCAATGAGTATGGATTATATTTTGATGTATCATGAGTGAAGATTTTAACAGTCTCAGTCCATGATGATCATGTGGTTGCTTATGGGTCTATACAATTAAGGAGACATAAGATAAACATCCCATATCATTTCCAAGATTTGGAAATAGTGGTTCTTTCCATGAGGTTTTATTGGTATTATCTTCAGGGTGATATAGTTTTGGAATACACTACAATTTTTTTGAAATATATTTAATCAAAAAGTGAAATGAACCATAAATAGCGGAGAAGGTTTGAGTACCTATAGTCCTTCAACATTGATATAATGTATATCATTAATAAGGGGAACATTTTTTCTAATGTACTGTATTGGAAGAATCATGCTTATGTAGTACATGATTCAAGTATCAAGTAGAACACGGTTGCCCACTTTGAAGAGATTTGACTTTATGTTCAAGTGGAAGTTATGTCTTTATCTATCACTTATACACTCCTCAGTAGTATTATGAGAGTAAACTAGAGGATTCATATTATTTATTCATGAGATACATGATAAAACATTTATATTTTATATTTTATAAAATATTGGTTATTTTCTATTCGTGTATACTTTATAAAGTTCCTCTCTTGGGATTTATGTCTTTGTAAAAATTCCTAAGTGGATCTTTTAAAATGATTCAAGTGTTTTGAAATATTTATAAAAATATTATATGTGTTCAACATTATAAGGACCAGGACTTAAAACACTACATAATCCTGAATTTTTTAAGGAGCATATATTCTTACACAATAAGAATATTTTTAGGTTTTTTGTTTTAGGTTATTAGGACTTAAAACATACAAAACATCACATAACCATACTTGTGGATACTATTAAAACAATACAAATTTTTTTAATATATAAAACTTTTCAAATAAACATAATTCTTTTCAAAAATAATCATAACCTTTAAATTATCTTCCTTATTTCTCATACACATACTTATAACCTGTGAAAATCATTTAAAAACTTTGTATGAGCACAAAAATCTCAATATGGGATATAAGGAAATAATTTGTTAGTCAAGAGATAACATAAAAACAAAAAAACCCCATTTCATTAAAACTTGTTAACATGCATGGAAACATCATGTAGTTTCCTAGGGACATATTTACCATATCAATATTAAAATCACCCTTACACATGGAATAACGATTTGGTCAAATTCCACCTTCGGAGTACCCAATGCATTGGAGAGTTATAATGGGGCTCACTCGTCATATATTGAGCTACAATGAGCTTAACCCAACATATCTTGAACTATAATGGGCTCAAACCAACATATATTGTTCTATAATGCGATAAAAACAACATAACTATTTCCAAGGAACATATCATGGTAATAAAGAATCATGAAATCAGGCTAAACCACTCATGCCATATATATATAAAAAAGGAAATCCCTTTGAAATTTATTAATGATACTTTTAAAAGGATTTGAAATGGAAAGTCCCTTAAAAATATAATCAGAGTGAGAATTAATATAATGGAATGTAAATGTGTATACACTATAAATAAAAATAATAAAACAAAATATAAACAAAAATTCATCACACCCATATTTTTAATACCACATAATCGATAAAGTATAAGGTTAACCAAAAGAAGAAAAATAGTGTTAAGAATTACTTTACATCGGGTTTGTCTTACTTAAAACTAATTTAAACCATATGTATAATGGTAAAAATAGAGTTATTAATATCTTAATGAAACATATTAATTTTTATAACACCTTATATGTTAATTTTACAACATCATTCAACACATTTTTTTGTAATACTTTGTTATTTACATTGTTTCAGTTGAATTCTTTACATGGTTTCCATGATCGGTTCATGATGTATATTCTTGTTGATTGGAAGTGAAAATCCCTAATTGGAATAGAATGGGATTTACATATTTACAGAACCATAAATTATACCATTTAAAATCTTGAATTATTTCATGAGGATTATTCGTAAGTTAAAACATTATTGATATTTGTTTCGGTCATTTTGGAAATTCTTCGATCGTAATGAACTCATTGTGTTTTCTAAATTAATCACATGTGTAAAAAAATGATTCCAGAAAATTATATAAGTTATATTAAATAAATTATAATCTGTTTCAACCATAAAAATGGTTTCATTACCAATCATTAATTTATTAAAATAAACATAAATCACATCATCCATGATGTCTGTAAATTGACACATCACAGACTGTGTTATAATTTCATGAATAAGTGGGAGTGGAGAAGAAGTACAATGGTGAATCTCCCATATAAATGATTAAATATAAAATATGTATGATACTAGATAATTCATGCCTCTTGGATAATGGGATGTAAGGAAAGAATATGAAATTAAAGGAACTCAAAATAAAAGAAAAGTTGAGAAATCCCTTACAAATATTCGATAGCTTAACAACTTCACTTAAAAAATCATAAAATATTTCAATGAGAGAAAAAGGATATCTCATGATTCATAAAAAATATGTAAAATAATGGGGATATGTAATAACATATCCTAACATAATACAATTTAAATTAAAATATAATAACATAACAATAGTGCTTGAAAAAGAGAGATATTTTGAGACGAAAATTCAGCAGCATAACGACTATGCCACATGGTTTTAGAAAAAATTAAAAAGGGAGAGGATAGGGGTAACCCATCCATAAATTAATAATAATATATTATATAGAATTAATATAATTTAAATAGGAACATGTTATGGAAACATGAACATTATACCACATAAGAGATAACTTGAATGGAAGAAAAAAAGAGAAGTTGATAATTCTCTTACCTTATAGAGTAACTCCTAAGACTTGAAGGCTGAGACATTGGGGGTTTGAATAACAATTTGGAGGAATAATAGGTAGGTAATATTACTATATATTTTTAATGAGTAATGTTTAATTAATATAATGATGGAATGGGTAGGTATTTATAGAAAAAGTGAGGGAATATTTTATTAATTTCCAAGGGACACCTCGTTAGTGGTATTCGGAAAATCATGGGATTGACCATGGGTTCTCCCATGGTATTGGAAAATTGGGAAAAATAATTAAATATTCTATTAATAAATATTCAACCAGAAATATTATATCACTATTACATCTTTAATGATATCATTAAACTTACCGAAAACTCAAAACTGTATTTCTACTATTCCCTGGAAATTTAATTGTTTCAGAAAAATACCAAAAACTAACCTTATCCATTTTTCAACATGTAGAAATCAAAAATGAACTCCATTTTTTTAAAATAATTTTCTAAATATTATTAATTTAATTTTTAAATAAAATCACAATTTATTCAAAAATAACAATTTTAAATCTAAAACTCATTTTTAACACCTTGAAATAATAATCATGTTGAAATTACCATAAACCCATAAGAAAATCCAGTAATAATAATATTAAATATTAATTAGGGTCATATTACTATTCATAATGTTATATTACAATTCACCAAAAAAACTAGTTGGTCCAATCAGACACCAAATAACTTACTAATCACAATTGTAGATGACCATTTTTTAAATTCAAAACATAGTAGAGAAATACATTTCATATAGCGCTGTACTAGGGTTTTTTTAGTGAATTTATGAATTGGGGAGGCTCATCCTATCAAGATAATGGTTCCTCGGCATCACCTCTCCTTCAATTTATCCTTCTTCTATTTCTGCTTCATGTTTATAGGTTTTGTATCCATATTAAGGGTTTGAGGCTGGAAGCTTCACGGTTGTCGTCGTCGGTGTGCCCAAATCTTCCCTACAGGGCCCTTCTACATCTCATGTTCAGTCTAGTGTAGAATTTAGTGAGGGTTTTTTTTGTTTCGATCTGTCTGAGTTTAAGACCAAAATGTCATTTCTAGCTCAGATCTTCTTGGTTCCTCTCAACGGCGACACTCCATCAAGGTGCGATCATGTCATCCAGTCTTGGGTGATGAATATTCAACTTCATTCTTCTTAGTTTGTCTTCCTCCTTAGTTTTCTACAATTTAACATCAGAGGGTGTCTTGCGGATGGGGCAGGGTCTCTAGATTCTGTTCCAGTGATGGGTTGTAGTCTTCAATAGAGCTTAAAGTGAATTCCAGACTCTTTTCTTGGATCTGATCATGGGCTATGGGATGTTTACCATGTCATAGGTTGATGAGATTATGGAGTTTGATTATGACTAGAAGAGTTTGATACATCATCTACATTTCCATCCTTGGGAATATGTGCTCTTCACCAACTGAGGTTTCAAATGTGGCCATTGAAATCTACATTATCCAACCCATGAGGCGTTTTGTACTGATTTTCTTGGGTTATGTTGGTGTTTTTCTTGGTAGTTGGTTGATTTTATCATTCTGTGAATTGGACATTGGACTTGGAGGTCTGTTTCTCAAGGGATTTAGCAACTAATTATTTATAAGAAGATGTTTCAGATGTGGATAATGGAAACTATTTTTAGTTGTTTATTGGCTATTCAGAATCAGATGTTTTAGAGGGTATGACTTTAGCCATCAGTTCCTGGTCCGTGCACTTTTTCACGGGACAATTAGCCATTCAACATTGAGATAGTGGAAGTGGGGTTTAATTTTTATTTCACTGGGAGAATCTTTCCTCAAGTAGTGAGGTTTGTTTTTGGTCTTGAGATTTTAGTCTGTTGAGGCTGTTTGTTTTTTCCAAGTCATTGATGTCATGGGTTCCCCCTCACCCCTTAAAAGGGGTCTATCTCAATAAAAAATTAATTTTCAAAAAACATATCAGTTGGAAAATTATGTTTAAAGGCTAGTTATAACAATCTAATTGAAACAAACATTAATGCATTTCAATTTATTTTTAGAAAACCTTGAGGTGTTACATTATCCCCACCTTCTAGAAATTACGCCCTTGCAATTTTATTTACTCATTAAACAAGTCAGGGTAACTTGATCATAGTGTCCACCTGGTTTCATCACTATCTTGCTCACATAAATTGGAGGTCCATGAATTACAACAATGATTTATATATCCTTCAAAATCGTTTTCTTCCACTAGACAAATAAACCTTGTACAACTTGGGTCATATAGATGTTCATAGAAAAATAGATTCAAAAAGTAATCATTTATGACATATAATTTCAAAACATCTAATAAAACATGATTTTTATAAAATAGTAGTACCGAGTTTGATTTGAAATGTTCAATCAATGGTCCTTTTAAAATACCATAAGTATTTGCTGAAAGACTATTTTAAAAGAAAATATAAATAGGTTACACAGGGATTTCCTTCTTTAGCACCATTTTTAAAATAATAAAATGATTCATATTGTTGTGATAAGGTAAAATATTTGAAAATTCCTTGATAATATTTACCTTTCTTGAAAATATGAGAATATTTAGAAAATAGAATTTGTTTAAATACAACCCATGATCAACGATGGTATCGAGGTATAGTGGAGGTGTTTGATATCTCAAACAATTGGTTGCAAGAGGGTTTTATGTTAGAAAATGTTTCAGAATCACGTGGACATGAATTTTCAATAATTATTGAAAGAAATTAATCCATAAGAGATAGGAATATCATTTGAGATCCCCCCCTTCCATTTTTAACTGACATTCCTTTATCTAAAAAAGTTATAAAACAAGTTTTTAACTTAATGAATAGACATAGAGACTAACCATATGCTTAAAAAAACTCCTAATCCATAAAGTTTTCAAGAACATTCCTTTGATACTAACTATAATGAACTGACTTTAAAACATCACATAATCTTGTGTTTTAGAAGGAACATACATTCTTACACAATGATGATCTTTTCAGGTTTAGAGTTCAAGGTAATTAGGACTTAAAACATACATAACATCTCATAACCATACAGATGGATACTATTATGATAATATACTTTTTTTTAATGTAAACATTTTCAAAAAAAAAACATAATTCCTTTGAAAAATATTCATATCATTTAAATTTCCTTCCTTCATTCTCTTAAAAATCCTTATAACCTGCGAAAAAACATTTAAAAACATCAGATGAGGAGAAAAATCTCAGTAAGGGAAATCTCACTCTTATAATCACTCTTACAATAATGTAGTTGCCTTGGGAAAAAATTACCACATCATTTTTACAATCACCCTTACAGATGGAATAACCATTTAGTAAAATTCCACCTTCGGAGTACCAAATTCATTGGAGAGCTATAATTGGGCTCACCCTTCATATCTTGAGCTATAATGGTCTCAACCCAACATATCTTGAGCTATAATGGGCTCAACCCAATATATCATGAGCTATAATGGGATCCACCCAACATAACTATGTCCAATTAACATATCATGGTAATAAAGTATCATGAAATATGGAGAAACCACTCATTCAATATATATATATATATAACACAATCCATTTGAAATTTATTAAGGATATTTTTAAAAGGATTTAAAAAGGAAAGTCCCTTAAAAATTAAATCAATGTGATAATTAATAGAATGGAATATAAATGTGTATAAAGTGTAAATACACATAATAAAATATAATATAAACAAAAATTAATCACACCCATAATCTTAATACTACTTAATTGATAAAGTATAATGTTAACCCAAAGAATGGAAATTGGGTTAAGAATACCTTTACCTCGGGTTTCTCTTACATCAAAATCATTTAAAACTATTATATAACTGTTAAAATAGTGTTATTAATATCTTAATGAAACATATTAATGTTTATAACACCTTACATGATCATTTTACAACATCAGTTTACACATTTATTAGTA
Organism: Viscum album; assembly: GCA_963277665.1. Classification (NCBI taxonomy): domain Eukaryota; kingdom Viridiplantae; phylum Streptophyta; class Magnoliopsida; order Santalales; family Viscaceae; genus Viscum; species Viscum album. Next base: position 606,330,618 of record OY728133.1, on the reverse strand, counting down.
ATATTTTGTTATTTATATTGTTTTGGGGGCGTTCTTTCCATGGTTTCCATGATCAGTTCATGATGGATATTTTTGTTGATTGGAAGTAAAAATATAGAATTGGAATTGAATGGTTTTTAGATATTTATAGAAACATAAATTATATCATTTATCATGTTGAATTCTAACATGAGGATGATTCATAAGTTAAAACATTATTAAAATTTTCTTAGGTCATTTTCGTAATTCTTGGATCGTAATGAAATCATTTTGTTTTATAAATTAATCACATTTGTAAAAAATGATTCCAAAACCTTATATGAGATATTATACATAAAAAATAATCTTGTTCCACCATAAAAATGGTTTTATGACCAGTCTTTAAGGAAGTAAAAGTAACTGAAATCACATCTTTCACGATGTCGGCAAATCGACACATCACATACGTTATTTTAATTTCTTGAATTAGTGGGAGATGAGAGGAATAATAGTGGTGAATATTACATAAACATGATGATATAAATAATATTTAAGACATTGGATCATTCATTCTTATGGGATAAGGGTAGGTTAGTAAAGAAGAAGAGAATAAAGGAACTCGAAACAAACAAAAAGTTGAGAAATCCCTTATGAATATTTTGCAGCCTAACAACGTCACTTAAAAATTCATAAAATATTTTGATGAGATAAAAATGGTATATCATAATTCATAAATAATATGTATTTTTAGGGGTATATTTAATGACATATCCCAACATAAGACAAATTAAATTAAAAGATAATAACATAATAAGAGTTCTTGAAAAAGAGAGACAAATTGAGAGGAAAATTCTACAACATAATGGCTATGAAACATGGTTTTAGAAAAAATTAAAAAGATATGGGACGTGTGTCAAACATCCATAAATGAATAATAGTACAGTATAGACACATAATAAAATGTAAATAACAACATGGTTTAGAAACTTGAAATTTATACCACATAAGAGAGAACTTGAATGGAAGAAAAAAAGAGAAGTTGAGAATTCTCCTACATTGCAGAGTAACTCCTAATACATGAAGGTTGGGACCTTGGGGGATTGGGGAGATCTTGAGAGGACTAATAGGAAGGTAATAAGACCAGAGATTTTAATAAGAGTAATTTTGAATGAATGTAATGATGAAATGAGTTGGTATTTATATCAAAAGTGAGAGAATATTTTATTAATTTCCAAGGGACATCTCTATAGTGGTATTTGAAAACCATGGGCTTGCCCATGGTATTTTCCCATGTTATTTGGAACATGGGAAACCTAATGACTTATTTTATTCCTAAATATTATACGAGTATTATGACATCATTATTACATCATTAATGATGTCATCAAAATTACAAAAAACTCAAAATTGTATTTTTACTATTCATCGAAAATTCAACTGTTTCATAAAAATACAAAAAATTCACCATAACCATTTCTAGATATGTAGAATTAAATAATTAAAACCATTTTTTTAAAATAATTTTATAAATATTATTAATTTAATTTTTAAATAAACCCATAATTTATTCAAAAATAATAATTTTAAATCTATAACACATTTTTTAACACCTTCAAAAAATAATCAAGTTGACATTACCTTAAATCCTTATGAGAATAAAATAATAACAAAATTTATTATTAATTAGTGTCATATTACTATTCATATTACTATTCATATTTCTATTCATAAAGTTGTGTTACTATTCACCAAAAATACAAGTTGTTCCTATCAGACTCCAAATAACTTACTAATCACAATTATATATGACTGTTTTTTGAAATTCAAAACATAGTAGTGGAAAAATTATTTTGAAAGGATAATTATAAATATATAATTAAAACAAAGTTTAATGAATTTAGATTCATTTTTATAAAACCTTGGGTTTTATAAACATACCCTTTTTTGGTTTTAAATAGCTTTCAAATGATTTAAACACTTAACATGGACTTAGGTTGCATGACATGTGTTTTTTAACTCAACTGAATTAATTTCTATAAGTGATGTGAATGTATTGAAAGTGTATTTAATGTTGGTTTGATTTTAAAAGGGGCGTGTTATTTTAAAGAGGCATTTGTGTAAATGGTTGGTTTTTTAATGGGATTTTAAGTGTGATTTTATAAATAGATTTCATAATAATTTGGTGATAAAAAACAAAACAAAACAATAACTATCATTAAAATGATGAGTTCCACATATTTTAAAGTCCCCTATTGTGTATTTATTTTGTTAAATATTAATATCACCAAATAAAAAAGGGTGGATATGAATAAAGAATGGATGGATTCGAATTATTTGACCACAGAGTATAATGATGGAGTGAATGAATTCATCATGTTTACAAAATATCATGAATATGAACCTTCTAAAATAATTTGTTTGTGTTTATGCTATTATTAATCAGGATAGGTTAGTTTAGAGGAGTTGGAAGAACACTTGATCTGTCATATAATAGATCGAAGTTATAAATGTTGGAATAAACACATGGAAAAAGAGAATGTAGCTAGTGGCTTGGATAACATTTCATTTTATGGATCATCTGATATGATTAAAAGTGTGGAAAATGAAAAAGACCAAATTGAGGATTTGATTATAGATGTGAATGATGATGAAGATCGTATTGAGAAAATGAAAAGGATAGTTGATGATAATGTTTGTGATTGCCCAAAGTTTTTTAAGATGTTAAAGAGTTGAGAAAAGATTCCATTGTATGGTGGTTTCACTAATTATAAATATTTTTTAGTCTTACTAAATGTGTATAATTTTAAAGCAAGAAATAGATAGAGTGAAGCCAGTTTTATGGAATTAATGTCTCTCCATAATGACATTCTCTTAGAAGATAATGAGCTCCTAAGATAAACATACGACACTAAACGAATGATTCGCTCGATGGGTATGATCTCTTAAAGAATACACACCTACCAGAAGAACTATATACTATTTCAAAAGGACCAAAAATGAATTAGAGAATACCCAAAGTGTGGTGATTCTTAATACAAGAATGACAAACCCGGTCCTACCACTACTAGAAAAATCACCTATACCCATGGTTCAAACCTATGGGTATAACCCACAAAACTATGGGGAACTGAGGAATCATGATAGTTCCCCAACCTATAACTATGGTTTTATAAACCACGGGTATATCTTTTTTACCACCATTTCAAATACTTATACCAAATTTCCACACTGTCAAAGCCTTATACCCATGGTTTTATAACCGTGGTATAAATAGTAAAAAATACGCATCAGTAAAAACCCTCGACCTAACTTTCAAATTCTAGACGCCTCACCACTTAACCTATGTCACTTACATATATATATATATATATATATATATCTATATTTTTATAAAAATATTAATCAACATCCATTTTAGAAAAATACATCTCACAAGATACAATTCTATATCTTTTTCTTCATTCTTCCAATGCTTATCCAACCCATCAAACTTGCTTATATATAAATATAACTACATTTATTGTAATATATAAATATAACTCCCTATATTAGAAAATATCAGCTAGCAAGATTTGATAATATTATCGAAGAGAACAAAAAATAGTTCCTCACCAACTCACCTATGAAGCATATTTTTTTTATTTGCATCTACCTAAATATAGTAATCCAAACCCTGGGTATAGGAGGGAACACCGTGGGTTTAGGTTTTCCCGCCAAATATTTTTTGTGTCCCATGAAAATTTTTCCCCCTATAATGTGGGAAATATATACCAACATTTTTATAAAACCATGGGTATAGGTCTTCAAAAAAAATAATATTCCCATAGTTTTGCGAAAACCATGGGTATAGGCCTTGAAAGAAAACCTATACCCACAGTTTTGAAAAAACTATGGGTATAGCTATTTTTCCCCATGATTTTCCAAAACTGTGGGAATAGGTTATCAAAAATAACTTATACCCATGGTTTTGAAAAACCATTGCTATAGGTTCCCATACTATGCCTATTCCTACAATTTTTAGAAACTATGGGTATATGGGTTCCCTATACCCACTGTTTTGGGAAAAACTGTGGGTATAAGGCTATTTTCTAAAAGATTACAAAAGTTTTATGGTACTTTACAACAGTTACAAGGTTTAGGTGACTATATGGATGTGAGGAGATTATATAGAAATTGACATGTCATGATTTCATAAGAAATAAATATGGGAAACTACGTCACCCATTAGACCCTCCTCAGTGAAAGAGAATTGATCACGAGTATCCGGAATTTGGAAATAACCTGATAAACATTCATCATGTGTTATCTAAAGATAGAGTGAATCATTTTGGTTTTCTATGCATTACTCATTGTATATGGCCAATTATGTTGGTAAACAATAAATAGCCACCACAATTATACATGAAATGAAAATATATCATGTCATCTATGATTTACCCAGACCAAAATAACTCAGTAATGATATTGATGTCTATTTGGATCCATTGATCAAGGATTTGAAATTATTGTCGGATTATAGTGTAACATTGTATGTGGCTTATAGAAATGAAGATTTCTTGTTGATATTCTTGTTGTACAGGATGATAAATGACTTTCATGAATATATAATTTTTTAGGATATATCATTAATAGAACTCAAGGGTGTCCCATATATGAATATGGTACACAATCAATTAGGTTGGAACATTCATAAGAAATAGTGTTTCTAGGACATTATAGATTTCTACCCCAACGACATAAGTTCTAATATTAGACGACATTATTCGAGGGAAGTTCAAAAGAACGTACAACACCGTCTCTAATAATATGTGATCAACTATTTTAGAAAGTAAAAGATATGGACACCGCTTTTGGTAAACTATTTTGGAAAAACCTTATGAAATATAGTTGAAAACTAAGATCATTTTTTTGAATTACCATAATAGAATTTTCAATAAGTCAGACATTTTCTTGATAATATGAATGTTGAAAAAAATGTATGTTATAATGTAATCAGCATCTTTCTAAGTGCACTCGAATAAACAATGGATGTAATTAATGATAGTTTGGACATGATTGACATGGGAATATGAGAAGAGTTGGTGCTAGTGAAGGTTAAAAAACAAACTTTTTTCCTCCAGTTTCCTGTACTCTTTCCAAGAATGAGAGTTATCAGTTTTTCAACTTATTGAAGGAAATAAAGGTTCCATAAAGGTATTCATCAAATATTAAGAACATCGTGTCAATGACCATTTTAAATTTAATGGGTCTGAAATCACATGAATTATATGTTTTGATGCAAGATCTAATGCTTATAGATTCACATTGCATTTTTTCCAAAAATTTACTGTATACATTAACCAAGCTCCGTTTCTTCTTCAAAGCTATATGCAGCAAATTTATAGATCTAGTGAAATTTACGACTATGTAAAGAGAAATTTCTGTAATATTATGTGAATTGGAAATGTTCTTTAGGCAAATATTATTTGATATTATGGTTGATTTGGTGATAGATATTATACTATATGGTCCTATAAACTATAGATGTATGTAAACCATTGAACGATAAATGAATATTTTGAAAGGTTATGTCAAAAATAAAAGTCGTAAAGAGGGTTGAATTATAGAGAAATATATTGTTAAGGAAGCCATTGAATTCTATACCAAATAGCTCAATAGTTTAGAAATCATTTTTCAACTAAACACTCATCACAATGGGAAACTTGTAGGTGATGGAATTTATGGAAGAGATGTTGTCCCGATCAATATTAAAAATAGGCATTAGGACCACCATTACATTTTTCATAAAATTTTGGAGGTTTCCCCAAATGTTGAAACCAAAAAATAAATTCTTAGGAATCTGAATCCATCATGAGATGAAATATTTATATCAAATACATATAATCAACAATTTATAGGATAGTTTCAAGACTATAATTTTATGTAGTCAGATGAATATACAGATTCGATTTCAGAATGACTTCGATGGATTATAGGAGGACCATGTGTGTATGTATTATCTAACAATGGTGATATAATTAATGGTTATACATTCTATAAAAATGAGAATGATGAAGACAGTACCATTCAAAATAGTGGAGTTACACTTGTGGTTGAAGCAATGCATGTTTTTGGTACCAAGGATAGAAATCCAATTTATGCGAATATTTCATACTTTGGCATCATCAAAAAAATATGGGAGTTGGTAATATAAAACATTCCAAGTGATAAATTTTAAATGTAAGTTAGTAGATAACATGAATGCTGTAATAATAGATTAATTGGGATTTGTGAATGTTGATTTCAGTAAGAAAAGGTAAAAATATGAACTGTTTATAATGGAATCACATGAAGTAAAAGTATTTTATGTTCTAAATCCCAAAAACCAAAAGTAGTAATTTGTTATGTTATCACTCAAAACCAGTAAAGTGTAAGTTTAAAATTCAACTGAGGATGACCCTTTCAATGGGAAATTGATATCATTTCTCAATGGTCGTAATGTAGACTGTATTTTTTTAAGTCATAGGAAACTACAATGAAGGTATTTGGAATGTTGATATAGGAGTCAAATCCCTTAATTCTTTAAAATATAAAAATAATGTTCAATAATTAGGTTACTTTTTTTATTATACATCCGGTTACCTCATGTTATTATCTACTAGTTACTATATTTATGTACTCTAAATTAAATGTTAAACCACTTATACAAATAATGACTGTGGCATGTTCTGGTGCTCCCAATCCTGAGGAAAAATAAGTTTCTCAACCCACTGTTGCTCGCAGTGTATAGGAATAACCTTTTGTACGTGTTGGTGCTCCCATTCTTGATGAACAATAGGTTTCTCAACCTGATAATGCTCCCAGTGTAGAGGTATAATGACTATCTACACATTATGATTCTACCACTCCAGAGGAACATGTTGAAGATGTAGATTCTAGGGAAATGGTGTGTGATGAAGGACCAACATCACAAAAAAAAACAGAATCACCATAGTTTGATGGTGTTAAAAAAATCATTAAGGAAAAAATAAAAGGCATCAAATTTGAGGTGGGATGGAATGCATAAGGTTATCATGTTAACCCCAATAAGTCATTGTCAATCAGTTATATTGGAATAATCATGCTGCGGAACATGCCAATTGACATTGATTTGTGGCACCATGTGGTACCTAAGATAAAGACACTGATATGAGAAGAGATTATGGTAAAATTGTGTTATCATTTCTTTATATTACTAAAAAATAAAATAATGAAACACTTAATTACTCTTCATCATCCATTTTAGAGTGCATTTATAGTAGATTAATCCCACAAGAAGTTTGTAGTAATGCTTACTAGAAGGATTCATAGATGATTTCGCATAATCCTAACAAGACATCATCTTAAATATGCTGAAGGGAAAATAAACCCGCACCTAACAATTATCTATGAACACCTGATAACCTAAGAATCATGGGATGTGTTTTTTGGATATCATGAAGATGTATCCTTTTAGGTACATTGTGGCCAGTAATTCATTTTTAATGATATGTGTATTCAACACTTTGTTTGAAATTTTGTCATTTATGAAACAACAACTAATTGATGGAAATAAGGAATAATAAGAAATACCAGTCTACTAGCATATATCAGGGATGAGGTACACTTCACTTAAAATAATAATTCTTACCTATTTTAAATCTATCGTAATACTTTTATGTGACATGAAACAACACTATAATTAAGTTTCTCTATTTATATTCAGATTAATGACTCAAAATCCAAATCCATTTCCATCCCATGCCATGTATAATAGAAGGTGGACCGTTTAAATAAGGCTAAGATAGTAATATATGAAAACATTAAAAAAGTGTGGGAAATATGTGTAATTATTACATAATAATTTTTTCTTTAAATCACTATTACATAATAATGATAAATTATTTTCCAATATTATCTATCTGACATATTCATAGGAATCAACAGTACCTATTCTGAATGGACACAAATTATCAGTGGCCTTGAAGTGTCCTGAACGGTATGGCTGCATCGAAGGTGCTAGTTTTGGGGTGACACCCTAAACATATTTTGAGAAACAAACAAGAGGATGATCAATGTGAATTAATAAAACAGATGAGAGAAATAATATCTACCCATGAAGAACAATTAAAATGGAAAAGAGATATGGTGTAATCTTTAATAAGGGAGAGGTAAAGAGAAGAATAAACTAATTAATTACCATAGTGTGGAGATCCCTCCCCACCCCACACCAGTTATGGGGATAACACTTCCCCTCAAATAGATTTATTAGTAGAGGAAATAAATGTTCTAATAAATGTTTTTGTGAAATTTGAATCATATATACACTCACACCTTTCATGTAATGATATCCTATAGTGTGAAAATGATTGTGATTTATATCTAGCAACACATACCCATCACCTTGTGATTAGGGATACAATATTCAATATTCAAAAGGACATGCTACACAATAGAAAACTTCAAACAGGCCATGTGTGAGTGTCGATTAGCATAACGCAAGATCCAAGTGCATAGATGCTTATTTCAATTCATGAGGGTGATATTAAAATGGTCTAAAAAGATATTGGAACATTCATCACATGGCCGTCACATCTTGTAATTTTTTTTTTCTGATAATGAGGTATTCATTTCCATTTTACTTTTCAATCTAAATCTTTAACAATTAATGAAAAAAGGTCTAAATAGATGAATGTTATTACATATAGACAAATATAAGGGGATGAAACTAGAAACACCTCAAATCCATTGAAAGGATCTACCAACTGATCAAAAATATCTACCCAAAGGACCATTACCCCACCCATTATATATTCACATTTATTATCATTAAAGGCTCATGTGGATACAATGTTAAAAGATGTTCACAACCACATAGTTGTAATTGAATAAAATATGTACAAAGAAAAAGATCATGTATTCATTAGTGTTGAGAGTGAAACTAAAATCCATAAATATAACTAGATAAGCGGCTTAGTGGTAAATGTATACATGAGGTATGATTTCATGATATGATTTTCCAAAAATTGATATACTATGTAAATTATGACTAAATAAATTTCATATTTTTTAGAGGCATACATATGAAAAAAAATTGAAGGGATTTTCCCATGAGAAAATGTTTGGACTTGTTAGTCCTCACATCACCTCAACAAAACCAGATAAAATAGAACTAAAAAAAGGATGAAATAACGGTAGGACTGATCAAATATTTTGAAATAAAAAGTCTTGATGACAGAATCTATTTAATACAAAAAATTAAGGGGTAAGACTCTACATTTTAGTAATATGAAATTTATTTTCATTTATTTCATTACTTATTCCTTTTTTTTTGTTTTTAGGTAGCATTGGATTCTCATTGTAGTAAATGTTTGTTCTCCAAAGATTTATTTCATGGATTCAATGCAGAGATATCCAAAAAAACATACACACATGATGGTTTTTGCCGATTTTTAATACACTACATCCAAAATTTTAAAACTAAATAGAAAGTTATATAATTTATATTATCTTTTAACGAGGGTTCTATTCTAATAGTGCAGTGCATCACTATAGTGAAAAATAAGGCATGTGGCCAGGGGAAAAGGATGATAGAGAAGACAAGTTCTATGGGTGGATAAGTATTTTGGTATATATAATAATATTTCACTATCCAAACACATATCAAAACAAATTACTTATTCTCTTCAATGTTTCTATAGTTTTTGAAACAAACCAGTGGAAAATGTTGTGGTTTTTATGTTTGTAAATTTATGAGAGAGATCATATTCCATGAAAAAACTAGTATCCCTGATGAGGTATTTTAGAATATAATTACTATTTAATTTAAAATATTTATTAATCCTTTGTGTATTTATATTTTTCATTTACTACTATGACTGTCGAAAAAACTCATATTCACAATATGATTTAGATATTCTCAGAAACGAATGGGTAGCATACCTGATGAAAGAATGTATACAAATATTATGAATATTTGACTAACATAGAAGTAGTGGATTGTTTCATATTTATGTTTAATTAACTTCTTTTTAGTATTACTCACATAAAAATTGTTTCCATATATAGGTAGATTCCATTGTTTGATTCAGGGAGTTTTGTTCAAAACTGATCATGCTCGTGAGAGATAGGACTTCGAGGATGTAACTGAAATAATAAAAAAAGGAAATGGGTCAATAATGTAAAAGGGTTAATTATTATTAATTATTTAATTAATTATTTTTTTCATCATTTATCTACTATTTTAAAGTTAATTTGCTATTCATTTTTATCCAATGTTAATTTAGGTTTTTATAGATATTTGGGGAAGATATACTTTCCATTCAACTATATGCAACTAGACAGAAAAGAGACAACATTTGGAATGAAAAGTATGGATTAATAGTTTTTTAATGAAAAGTATGACTTCCCAAGATATCTGTCATGAATATTATCCTGAACAATGTACTAATCAGCCACACCTCAATATGATACACAATGTGCTTGGTATGACTCGAAGTGTTTGTTTTTAGTTTATAATATTCTCCGATCCTTTAATATTTATGTCTTTTGAAATACCATGATTTGATCCACGACTCGTGATTATGATCTATGATATGAAGGGTATGAATTTATAATGTAAATTTCACCTTTTAACAACTTTATTCTCATGTAATCCTTATATGATTATTGATTTCTCCCCTGGTTACACTTATTGATCATCTATGATCACCATTTCTTATGTTTTATATCCTTAGGTTATTATGAATGGTTTTAGAAATTTCATGTCCACGAAGGTTTCAAGTAAATAACAACTTAATGAGAGACCCTTATGAACTAGTTCTTTATGTTTTCATATTTCCAAAAGAACTAGACCTAAACTAGTCTGGAATAGATCATTATGTTATGAAAGGAATATTAATATAATAATATGTGATATCTATGTGTAAAATGTCTGGGTCAATATATTTGGTATCAGATCAACCAACCTACTAAAAATTATAAAAAAATAACAAGTGACCAGTATAACTCGATGTGTGTCTTTTTATTGAAAATTGACATTACTTATAGTAAAAATAACAAGTGACACACTAATAAAATAAGAGAACACACTGTTATTATTTTTATATTTTAGTAAAATGTTTCATGAGTCATCTGTGATGTGCAAGAATCAACTTCACCTCAATATGATGCACAGTGTGGTTAGTATGACATTTAAGTGTGTATTTTTATATTAAATTGACACTAAATTGAGAAAAAAAAAACAATTGAGATATCGAAAACTGAGAAAACAAATTTGTATTGTTTTGATACTTTATTAAAATGATACATGATTAATTGTTGACTTATATTAATAAACCGCACCTTAATTTGACACACATTGTAAATGATATGACTAAAAGTGTCTTTATTAGTTTAAAATCATCATTTTAGTTCATAACATATGACCCAATAAAAAAACACGTTTTATTTTTATTGATAATTTTGGGAAGATATTTATAAGTCATTTTTGATGTGTATAATGTATTATCACATCAATCAGAAAGAAGATGCGACTGGTTTGACTCAAAATGCATCTTTCTATTTTGAAATGACATTTTAGTAAAAAAACACAACTAACATAATATAAACTAAGAACACATATTCTTATTATTTTGATACTCTATGAAAATGATCTAAAAGTCATTTTAGATGTCTAGGAATCAAATTCACTTTAATATGACACACGGTGTGGCCAATATAACCCAAAGTTTCTCTTAATTTAATATTGACATTAATTTAAGTAAAAACAACAAGGGAAATATTGAGAACCGAGCAATCACATTTGGATTGTTTTTATATTTTATAAATATGATACATGTCTAATTTGTGACATATAAGGGGAAATAAAACCTCAATATGATGCACGATGCATCTTTTATGACTCCAAGTGTGTTTTTATTTAATATTGACATTAATTTATGTAAAAAGAATAAGTGACATACTGAAAACCAAGAAAACACATTCGTATTGTATTGATACTTAAGTAAAATGATACATGGGTCATTTTTGACATGTAAGACTTAGCCACACCTCAATTCAAAACATATTGTTGCTGGTATAACTCAAACTGTCTCTTTTTATTTATCATTAACATGAATTTAAGTATAAACAACAAGGGACATACTAAAAACTGAGAAAATGGAATTGGATTATTTTAATATTTTAGAAAAATGATCTCTTAGTCATTTCTGACGTGTAGAAATCATTTTCATCTCAATATGATGCATGGTGTGGCTATTATCACTCAAAGTGTATTTTTATTTAAAATCGACATTAATTAAAGTAAAAAAAGTTAAATATTGAAAAACAATACATTCATATTGTTTTGAAACTTTAGTAAAATGGTCGATGAGTCATTTATGAGGTGTAGGAGTCAAACTCACCTCAATCCAATCCATAGTGTGATCAGTATGACTAAAATTGTCTATTATTAGTTTAAAATTGGCATTTTAGTTCAAAACATGTCACTCCTTGAAAACCAAGAAAACATGCTATGATTGTCTTGATAATTTATGACCTAAATTCATAAGTCATTTTTGATGCGTATAAAGAATTTTCCCATAAAAACGATCCACTCTATGGTTGGTATGATGAAAAATGCATGTTTCAAGTGAGAAATGACATTTTAGTAAAAAAACATGATTGACAAATTGAAAAATGAGAAAATGAATTCAGATTGTTTTGATACTTTAGGAAAGCAATCCATTAGAAATTTGTTATAGGTGGGATTCAGATGCACATCAATAAAATCCATGGTGTGGCTGGAATAACTCCAAATATGAAATTATTTAAAATTGAAAATAATTTTAGTAAAAGAACACATGAGATACTGAAAACCCAAAAAACACATTTGGATTGTTTTGATTTTTAGGACAATGATCCATAACTCATTTTTAATGTTTATGAATTAAACCCAACACAATAGGATGCATGGTGAGACTGGTATAACTCCAAATGTATCATTTTTATTAAATATTGACATTTTATTAATGTGTTCTTTCATATTAATTTTTAATTTATTTCTTTATAGTATTACTTATATAATATTTGTTCTATTATACAAGTGAAATATTTTTCTGGCGTTGAGATGATTTATTCAGAAACTAATACCATTGGAAAACATTTTTGAGAGGGGATCAAGGGTGTCAAAAGATGAAATATTTATTTTTTAGAATGAATTTGGAAAATTTAAAATGTAATTATATAAATCATTTTTTTGAAATATAAATAGATTTGTTTTTTTGTATATACCATGGGTGGAAATTTTTGAATTCATGATTTCAATTAAATTTATATAGTAAGTTTTATTTTGGGTGTTCGTTTTAAATTGCAGTTTTTATTCTAGGTGTGCAATTATATAAACAGTACACTGTAGGCAGCTAGACCTTTATCAATTCTAATAAAGGGGGTCCTTTATCAGTTCTTTTTTGGCCTAGAAAAAGGAACCCATTTATCAGTGCTTTTTTAGAACTGATAAAGGGGTCCCCTCCTTTATCATCCGTATAATTAACCGTGTTTTTTAGTGTTGTTTAAGGCCATTTTTCATGCTGTGAATAGCCATATGTATAGTAGTGTGTTTTCAGGGGATTGCGGTCTACAGGATGTTGAGTTCTGTCAAGAGACTATGTTTTCAATCAACGAGCATCTGGAGACACATCCCGAGGGGAGAGTGAAGTTTGTGAATTATATACTAAATGGAGTAGAAATGCATTGGTGGGATGTTCTAAACTAGGTGTACATGATCTGAGATATGGTTTAGGCTGATTTCCAAACCAGTTTCTATGACTACTTTTTCCTCGATACGTTGAGGGAAGAGTGAGCTAGTGAGTTCATGCATCTAGAGAAGGGTGATATGAATGTTATAGATTACTCAAAATACTTCATATATATACAGTGATTTGTTATGATGTATGATGATCATGAGTTTTCAAGGGTGATACTCTTTAAAGAAGGTGTCTAACATGTCATTCGATCTCAGGTCATTGTGTTAAGATTGAACTAGATTACTGAGATTGTAAATCAGGTGCTAATTTCAAATAGGAACCTGAGGGAAGATGGGGGAACATAGAATAGAAGTGTATTCTCTCTACCCAATGGTTCTATGTCTTTAGTCATGACGTACAATTTTTAGGCTTCCTGTGAGATGACTACCATCCAGGCTATGAGTATTGGTAGCTCAGATTTCTATCATCAGTGTGAGAAAAGGTGAAATGTGATGAATTAGTGTGATCACAACCTAGTCTAGTGGTGATATTGTGGTAGGATAGGCCACATGAAACACTTTTTAAGGACCTTTCCTCCAAGAGTGAGTGGTAGGGGGTTTTATCCAACACTAGGTTTGGTACCCGGTTTTAGATACCTAAGTTATAAATGGATAAGAAGTCGTAACGATTGAGCATGCCAAGGTGGTGGTTGTCATGGTTGAGAATTCAGGCACTAGTTTCACCAAGACAACATATTAGACCTACTATGGATAGAGAGGTTCTTCACATGGCTGTAGTTCATTCCAGATCTATTCTTAACAACCTACACCTAGGGAGTAGGGATCTGGACTATCTACGGTGATATGTATAATCATAGTAGCCTCAACTCTTGTATCTCATCTTTTTTATATAGGTTTATCACATATTTTTATATCAGTACATGTTTTAGAGATCCTTGGGCTCTTTATACTATTTTATGAAGGCATTATGATGCTTGAAACTTTGTTGGAGATCAGAATGGAAGATGTGGATGAGTGTAAGGAGTTACCACTTGAGGTTTGTGGGTGTCGATTCATCTAGAATATAAATTCCTTTAGATTATCAGGTTTGATTTCATACTCCTAATTGATTGTCTAGTTGATTTTCAAGCCAATGTTGAATAGGATCACCAGAGGGTAATTTTCACATCACTAAAGGGAATTTTTTATGTTCACAAGGGTGAATGGGATGTCTATGTAATCCGAGAAGAACCCCGACATGTGGGCTAGGAAGGATGATAGGCTCTATGTCTAGTTTATATCTGAATGATCAAGGATCTCAATAGAAATATTACCCTCCAGTGGTTGATCATTTTAGGAATATTTTCCAGGATGAATTTTCTAGTCTACCTTCTGAGAGATAGGTGGATTTCTCCATTGAGCTAGTATTAGGAGTTGAACTGGTATCCATTTCTCATTATAGGATGGATGCTATGGAGTTGAAGGATATCAAGAGATAGCTAGAGGATTTGGAGGAAAAGAGGTTTATTTGACCAAGTACTTCTCCGTGGGGTTTTCTGGTCATTTTTTTGTGAAAAAATGAGGATGGTACCCCTACGATATACAAGGATTATCATAAATTTAACCAATTGATAGTTATGAACTGGTATCCATTTCCATAGATAGATGAGCTGTTTGATCACCTTCAACCAGATTGGGTGTTCTTGATAATTTATTTGAGGTTGGGACATCACCAGGTGTGTGTTTGACCTATATACATAACTCAAACACATTTTTATGGTGGGTATGGTCTATAGGTGTATCTAGTTATTTAATTCAGTCTCCTGAACACACTAGCAGTTTTCATGCCACTGATAAACTGTGTTTTGCATCCCTATCAAGGTTTGTTTTTGGTGGTTTTCATGGAAAATATCTTCATGTATTCTCACAATCGACCTGAACTTTCCAAATATACTGAGATCGTTTAGGATACATTGAGATAGAATCATTTATATTCTAAGCTCACAAAGTGACACTTCTGGATGGACATGATTAACTTAATGGGTTATATTATCTCAAAGACATGAGTATCAGTAGTCCTAGAGAGGGAAAGAGCTATATTTTACTAGAAGAATACCAAGATTTTATTTGACATAAAAATTTTCTTTGGGATAGATGTATATTAAAATCATTTCATACATTACTTATAATGACTAGAAGTGCTTCTTCCAGGATTAACTAAGAATTTTTTGAAGTTTTTTTTGGTTAGATACACGAGAGACCTTTTTTCAGGAATTGAAAGGGAGATTGAGTTTTCATTAGTCCAGATACTTCTATAGCAGGGAAGGAGCTACATTGTGCATTGTGATGCATCAGGTATTGGGATAAGTTTAGTTCAGATGCAGGGGTATAGAGTCATGGAGTACGGGTCTTTGAAGTTGAGACCACATGAGAGAAATCACCCAAAAATGATCTTGAGTTACTTTCATTTGTTCATGCTTTGAACTGTTAGAGACATTACTTACTTGGATAGAATTTTGTGTTATACATGGACAACAAATACCTCAAGTACATATTTACACAACATGATTTGAATATGAGGTAGCATAGGTGGCTTGAATACCAAAAGTATTTATAGTTCGATCTTTTTTACATTCTCGAGAATGGAAATGCAGTGGCCAATGCACCAAGCATGTGGATTCAGATACAATCTGTTTAGTAGGACAATGGAAAGTAGAAGAATATTTATTTTTTCTCTGAGATTCACTTATAAGTGAATTATAGTTAGGAAAATATTTTTCTTTCATCCTTTTTTTGAAATATACCCTACTGGATAGAGTGAGGATGAGTAAACTATTGAATTTAGAGAGCCTAGTCCTATGAGAGTGTGTGGAAGGTGTGAAACCACCTCTTGGTTAGACCATAGGTGCAGATGAGATCCTGTGTATCCATGGTCATGTTTGGGTTCTAGTGGACACACATGAGGAGTTTATGCAAGATTTCATTGCCCCGGTTTGGGCAGTGCATCTCAACATTTCCATGATGTATCATGTTTTATGTCTCCAATACTAATGGTCGGGTATTATAGTTAAGGTAGTTGGTTTTGATACGAGGTGTTCCACATATCAGCAGTTGAAGACTAAACATTAGGGACCAAACAGATTTTTACACCAGTTAGCGATTCTAGAGTATAAATAGGATGATGTCCTGACTGATTTTGTGATAGGTTTACCAAGGTCTTTTCATGGTAGCGATACTATGTGAACTGTTGTTGATAGGATCATAAAGGATTTTCATTCCCTATCAATCAAAGAGACCTTCGGTGTGGATGGGATTGGGAGGTTGTATATCCAAGAGATATTATGACTTCATGGGGTCCCACACACTATCCCTTCATATTGGGATGCCTAGTTTACATCTGATTTCTAGAAGAGTTGGCATTTGGAATTTGTTACATTGTTTTTATGAGAATAACATACCAGCATTAGACTAAGGGCCAATTAGAGAATATGATACAGATGCTTATGGACATGTTACAAGCATGATTCCTAGATTTTTGGGGCTCTTGGGAGAGACATATAACCTTGATTGAGTTCCCCTATAATAATATATATCATGTAAATATAAATATGGAACTTTATATGGACTTGTACAACAGGTCATGCTGATCGCCTCTATGCTTGTTAGAGGTGGGAGAGGTGGTTTTACTGGTACCACACCTGATATATGAGACTTATGAGGAGGTATAATCGACCAGGAAGTGGATTTATACTGCATATTATTGATATAAATACTACACTGATAACTGTAGATGAACTCTAGATTTCTAGGTGAGAAATTGGTTCATTTTTATTTTTCACTGATGATAAGATATATACAGATCGGGAGACATGGTATGATTTTACTACGATATGTCAGGCCATTCGATATTCTGAAGAGAGTTAGGATGGTAGCCTATCAGTTGTATTTACATCATAGGTTCCATGCCATGTATGTTTTCTTCCATGTATCTCCCCTAATCTATTATCATTTGGACATATCTCTTGATTTTTAGCCCAGAGAGGTTGAGTTATAGGTATATGTGTCTTTTGATGAGTATCTAATTCATATCATCAAAAGGATCACAAAGGTTCTTTAAGGTTGGACAATTCCTTTAGTATGGGTGATATGGAAACATGACTATTTATAAGAAGAGACATATAAGTTAGAGACCAAAATACATGCTCTATGGTTGGAGTTATTCTTTGATGAATTTTGACCACCTTTGAGAGGGATATTTAAGGAAAAATTTATTTTAGGGGAGAAATATTGTAACATATTTCGTTTTCAAATGAAGTAGGGAACATTTTATTCATTTTAAATTCTTAATTAACATATAATGTGAATATCCATTGATGTTTTTGGGGTATCAGGGGGTGTATGAGGCTTTTTTGTGTGCCCAAAACCCAGATTTTTGGTTGAATATGTTAGTCCATACAGTTAGTAGAAATTGTGTGGGGATGATTTCATGATTACTAGTAATCATGAAAGGCTGGACAATGGTATAGAGGAGCCTAAATGGTTTTTAAAATCTTATGGTTGGAGTCACATTCCCATGAAGGTTCGTATGTATTTGTTGATAGTGAGATGAGACATGGTTTGTGCATTGTTAGTCAAACCATGCATGAAAACACTATGGGAGGGGGGATCCTTATAGCAGTGGGTGTACAGTTGGCGCATGGTTTGACAAATTGTGTGGAAAAACTGTGTAATCAAAGAATTACTTTGGTAATTACAATTTTTACCTTAATTAATCCTTTAAGTTAATTGCATTTCACTTTCTTCTCCTAGTGGATAAAACCAACATGGGAGATCTCCTATAAAGGTAAGTTGTAGCCTTTTATCCCGTTTCTTCATATGATCTCGGAATCGAGCATCATCGATCATTTTGGATCTGCATCAGTGTGTACTCAATTCATTTCATGTTGTTATTCATTCCTCTCAGTATTGAAGAAATTATTTTGGTGCAGTCTATTTTTCCCTATTTATTGTGTCTTCATTAGTTCTTCATTTTTCTTCTGATCTGAGTAAAATAAAAAGTTGATACAAGATGATAACTCTACTACAAACCTATTGTTGGTGGTATATAATTTTCCCATTTGGTTTGGGGATTTATTAATCTATTTGTTTTTGTTATTCCTACTAGACTGCCCAGCACAACCCCAAAATTGAATTAAGTAAAATGGGACCTATTAGGGATTCCCTTTAGTTCCTTTGATATGAGGTGGTGGTTGTTACCCCCACCAATGCCACCCAAGGAGAATTACTTTTAAATTTAATATGACTATGACATTGTTGAACTTCCCATGGTGTGAGTTAGTGCTTTCCTAGTTAGAGGATGCCTATATTAAATTAACTGTATTGGATTGGATTGAACTGCTTGGCCTAGAGATGATTTTTATCTTTTTCATGTTGATTCTTTTGTTTAAAATATTTAAATAGAACTTGAATTTATTAAATAGCTTATATTTAAATATTTTATTAGTGGGTAAACTCATGAAATCCTATTGAATGTGATTTGTGTTTGAGTGGGAATACTCATGGGACTTGAATATGAATTGATGAATGATAACATGGGACTCCATGTGTGTGCTATGACATGGATTGTGGAAATGTTAGAGAATGACTTGGACCTACATGATTCTTGGATTCTGATTCCATGGGATACCTTGGGCCATTCTACCCCATGGATCTAGTTTTCTTGGGCTCACAGTGGACATGGTCGGTAGACATGCTCCTTGGAACCCAACTCAATCATGAGTGTGTTTCCATTGAGATGCTCTTTGGACTAGATGAGGATTACCCAGTTCACTATAACTTGGATATAGAATTTAGGGGCCTGACACATGATTATACTACATGACCATGGTAAATGTGATATATTGGGTTGTACAACACGACCATGATTGATATGAATTTTTTGACTATATAACTTGATCATGCTTGATATGGTATTATAAGTTGTAGATAAAGGCCTTGGGTTATATGAGATATTGTGTATATGGAATGGTAATCAAATGCAATTCATTTTCTTAATTTATGGATTCAATATTATTGGATATTGACCCATGTTTTGTAAGGAGCCTTATTGGTCTATATAGTATCACTTGTTCTATATTATACATGCCATGGGAACTTTACCTTTTTTTACTGCTTACCTATGATATATATTTCAGTCTTCCTAACTATTTATATTGTAGATCCTTATAGACTTTTTTGTAGTTGCCTACTAGGATTGTATCTCACACCATGTTCAAGTCATTTATGGGTAACTAGATAGACTATTTGGATATAGGTAGGGACTAGGGAAAGTGCCCATAGTTCGATGCATTAATTTTTTCCATTTATAGATGTAGGGGATCATGAGAGTGAGTTGAGGCTCATGATGCTACTTAGAGATATAATTTTTGTTATTTTTGTTATTTTGTTACATTTATTTTACTGATTCCATGTGTACCTATTTTGGATGCTTTATAGACACATGAACATCATTGTATATGTGATTACTTTTGTAATTTTTATCTATTCCCATTGTTTATCTATTTTCTAACTATTATATTTAGTCTTCTATTTTATTTATATATTTGATACCACTATTTTACACTCTATTAAGAGTGAATAGTCTCCCCAAAAGAACACCCTAGGCCCTCTATGCTAGTTGGTAGACTCTGGAATTTTGGGAGATGCGATTGAGGCCATGTTACCAATCAGGCTAGGGGCACTATTGAGTGGTATCAGGGTCTTGGAAATTACAACTAACTTCATAAGGTAATTGACTACAATACAAAAAGAATTATGAAACTTAGATGTTTTTGGGAGTCTAAAAATAAAGTACGTGGTAATTTATTCCCTTTTTCATTATAGTATGGGTGTTAGTTGTAACATTCATTTAGACTTATATCTCTCACACTTAACTTGCTGACATACATAATACTGAGATACATACTCAATTAATATCACATTATGATGCCCCACTAAAAATAATATTTTATATCTCTATAAATCTGCATAATTCCATGATGAATAGAAAAATTTGAATTGTGAGCCTCATCCAATAGCTCATTCTTCAAATCTAGTATGGATAGAAAAAATTCATGGTTCCTAAAATTTATAATTCCATCACAATCAAGGTTAAACTCAAGAACATTTCTTACATTATTCTATAGATATACATCTTATCTCAATGCCTATTTTATCTTTACTTGGATATATGGTTGAACTCGCATTAAATAACAATAATATTTTCCCCCTTGATTCAATATTTCAAGATCCATTCTTTGAAAATAGAAAAATAATGAATCTTTTGTGATCCTCATCATGGATAAGCCATCCTGATCTTTTTGACTGAGAGTATCTTGTTCCTTGTTCACTTTTCCAAGGTGGTAATGTATTGACCAGTCATAATCATTAATCAGTTCCAAAAAAAAATCTATGGAATTTATTCAGATCTTTCTATATGATAATATACTTTAATCTTTTATGATTAGAATATATATCTTACCTTTCTTTGTAAAGATAACGCCTCCATGTCTTTAATGAAAAAAATATAGCATATAACTCCAAATAAAAAGTTGGGTAATTTCCCCACAATCCTTTAATTGATATGAGGCATAATCCCTAACCATATAATTCTACATGAGAATACATCCCAATCCCTACTTTAATGATTAACTATAGAATAAAATCCCTTCTCCACTATACGCTAAAGTATGTACAGGTTCACCGGCTAAGCTTCTCTTGAGTTCCTTGAAATGTTTTTCACATTCATCTGTCCAAATGAACTTAGCTCCCTTCCTAGATAACTTGGTGAGTGGATCCAAATGTCAAGATAAATTCTCCACAAATCACTGATAATATCTAGACAAACCATGAAAACTATAGATATCATTAATAGTGGCTAGAATTTTCAAACATCGAATAACTTTTTTCAATGAATTATCCACGGATATAACCTAAAATAAGATTATACGACTGAAGAATAAAACATTCCAAATAAAAAAATCACACGTGGTATATTTGTCAAAATTATTATCCTCCATCAATGTATTCATCCCAATTCGAAAAGCAACTTCCTTATTTTCCGTTCACATTGTATATATAAGAATATAATCTATAAATACTACTAGAAAATGATCTAGGTAATATAGAAATACTCTATTCCGTAAATACATAAAGATAATATAGGCATTAGTAAGACAAAATGGAATCACTATAAATTCATCAGGTCCATACCTTTTATGAAATGTTGTCTTGGGAATAACCTACTTATTGACCCTCAATTGATGATATCTAGAATGGATGAAAATATTAGAAAAGTTTTCAGCTCCTAATAGTTGATCAAATAAGTCATCAATATGGTGTAGATGGTACTTTTTCTTGAGTTTGATCTTGTTAGGTTCTCAATAATCAATGAAAAGTAGTATTGATCCATATTTAATATAAAAACAATAGTGCACCCCATGGAGATTCACTAGGACAAATTAATACCTTTTCATGATTCTCTTGGAGTTTCTTCTTCAATTCCTACAACTCAATTAGGACCATTATATATGGAGTATTTTAAATTGGTGGAGCACTAGGAATGATTTATATTTAAAAATCAATTACATGAATAGATAGAACAGTAGAAAAATATTCTATAAATATATCAACCAACTCCTGTACAATATGAATATCTTCAATGTTTAGTTTCTCCCAAACCATCTGAGATAAACACCACTTTTGAATTGGAATCATAACGTATATGATGCATGTAATTTCCATTGAAATTTAATTTTTTTTATCACAATTTTAGAAGATCATAGGTTGGTTCAAAATGTGAAGCATAACATCCCTTAAAAAATAATTAATGCAAGAATTAATCAAATAAAACTAATCTATGCCCAAAACCACATCAAATTCAACTATATGAAGAATAACTAGATTTATTGGAAGTACATTCCCAAAAAATTCAACCGAAGAAAAATCATAGGCTTGAGATGTGATAATCATACCATTAATAATTTTTAATTTTTACTAAACATATAATATTTGAGGTGGTATTGTGATAACCCTAGAAAATTATCCAGATATAAAAGAGATGGTAAGTCGAGAATCAAATAAGACATTATAAATTTTATAGTGGATGTTAGTTGTAACTTTAACCACTTCCTTATTGTACTCCACATCACCAATAGTTATCACATAAGATTTCTATTTATCTATAGGATTAATAGGATGATGATTTTGATCATCATCATTAACCATTGGGTTTGAGCATTGGTTATCATAATGATCATACTCCTAACATTTGAAACAATAAAGTGTGGGCGGTGAATTCTATGGTGATTTTTCATAGTTCTATTCACTGATTGGACTCTTCATACCACTTATTCATTATAATTCCTAATGAACTACCTTTCTATAGTTAAGACATTTACCAGTACCCTTAATAAAACTTCCACCAAGTTTCCTTCAACACTTCAAGCATAAAAAATGATCATTTTCTTCTAGCTATAATTTTTCAGATTTAATTTTAATTCCACCATTACTTTCTTATGAAAACCAAGAGATTAGTGGGTAATTCCAACCTCTATTTACACATTGATAGAATATATAATGATTTCTTCATAGATATTGAAGTCTATTATGGATATCTTCTTCGAATACATGGTTTTATGCCTTTGAAGAATCGTTCAACCTTAATTTTATGTTGGATGAAAATACCAGAAGCATGCCTCACAAGTATTTTAAAAGTTTCCTTAGAGGTACCAAAAAATTCACCATCCTTCTATTTTATCTTCAGGAATTCCTTCTATATTTTCATATAAATAATATGACAAAATTAATTTTTGAAAAATAATATCTTAAACTTATCCCACACCTTGGAGTCAATTTCTTTATATTTCCTCATATTATGGATAATATTCCACCATTTTTCTTCTTCAGCTTCAAAATTATAGACACCCAAAATGAATTTTTTATTATATGAACACTATATTATTGAGAAAAGTATTGTTTTCAATAATACATAATAATGTTATTTAATTGGGGAGATTATTGAAAATAATACTCTATCTCTTGATGATAATTTTGAAGCTCACAGATACCCTTAGTTATTTTCTAATGATTTTATTTAGTATTTTGCAGGAATTTAATAATTTGTTTTACTCTTTAAATAATGACAATTTATTACATGTTTGGAATCTACTTTAAGCGCATCCTAGACTCACTGTTCATACTGGAATCACTGTTCATACCTTACTTGTTCAGAATCTTCTTTAAGCGCGTCCTGGAATCACTGTTCATACCCTACTTGGATAAAAGTAGCGTAAGGATGAAAAGCATGTATACTTTTTGAGATAAGAGAAAAGTATGGTTAAACAACCATACGTTTTCAACAAAGTATAGAAGAAGAACCTTACGTTAGGAAAGAACATTACGTTTTGGTTATCAGCAAAGTATGGAAGGAGTACCGTACGTAAGTACTAAACATTACGTTTGTTTCCCAAAAGTATGGTTCATCAACCTTACTTTTGTGAACAACCATACGTTCTTTGAAAATCATGGATCAAGTAAAAGTATGGATCTTTTACCATACGTTTGAGAGTTGAAGAAAAAGTACGGATGATCAACACTACGTTTATGATCAACCTTACATTTGAAGAAAGTAACATGAACCATACTTTTATGTTCAACCTTAAGTTTTATGACTATGTCATCAACCCTACGTTTGGAGGCCACGTCATCAACCTTAAGTTTGGCATCAGAAAGTTTGAAAGATGATATTTTTATGCAATGGTCAGCAAGGTGATTATTAGGTGGATTTCAAGATGGTTTCACTGTCCTTTTTTTAAATATGACTTTCACTGATTCAAAGCCATTTTATCATCAGATTAAAGATCGAATTAAAAGGAGATTTTTTATGTCGAGTCTTCAGGAATGTTATGACTACTCTGTAAATTCAAATGTTTGAATATCGCGAATCAAAAGGCGACTTTTATGGATCTAAATGTGCAGGAGATATGCCCAACTTTATTATATATGTTCTCTTTGAAAAACACTAGATACGGGAGAGTTGTGATCAGTCTATTATTTAAAAAAGGTGGAAAACAAAAACTGCAAAAATCAAGTCGATCTACTGATTCAAAAAGGAGAATCAAAGCTCTATTCATTTAAGAAGAAGGAACTCGATAGAAGATTCACTTATTTTGCATCGAATATCTACTGTAGATCTACTACTGCTGATGTTTTGATCTATATTTCTATATCTACTTCAACTGGATCGACTCATAACTGCTTTGTCTTGAAAATCAGTATTTCTAGAGACGACGATCCATCTGCTGTTAATTTCATTCTATTGCAATTGTGAAGATCAACTGGAAAACTTCTTTCTGAAATTCTTTTTACTCTTGAGTAACCAAATTCTCGTACTAAGATGTGTAGGTTCATGTTTGAACCAGAAGGCTTTATTTTTCCTTGGATTGTAAAGGTGTCAACTGCCTGTATTCAGTTGTGGACCAGTCTATTGAAACGACGACCAGATAGTGAAAATCACTAAGCTCGTGGAGTTGAGTGTTGGTGGAGTGGACTAGGGGCCTTCTGTTCCCTGAACCACTATACATCTTTGTGTCCCTTCTTTTATTTATTTTTGCTGCATGATCAAATCTGATAAATCATAGAGGACAGAACTCGTTCAATCGATGATTTAACGAAAAATTAGAAAGACACAATTCACCCCCTCTTGTGTATAATGTTTATATTCAAGATCCAACAATTGGTATCAGAGGAGGAGCTTTTGATAGAGCCTTAGCACGCTAGAAGCATTTAAAGATTATATAACAGAGCATCATGACTGATACAAGAGAAGGGATGTCAATGGTCAGAGAACCATATTTCAATGGAGACAACAATGGCTGCTGGAAATCACACATGATAATATATCTAAAAAACCTCGGATATAAAGTCTATTAAAAGATTCAGACTCCTTATGAAATTCCTGAAAATCTTGAGACATGGAGTACTACTACAGAGACAAAGTATGATATGAATTCGATGGCTATGAATGAAATCATCTCCGGTCTAGGACCAGATGAATTTAACAGAGTATCTCAGTGCCCGACAACATATGAGATGTGGCAGACAATAGCTGTGGCATATGAAGGAATGAACAATGTGAGACAAATGAGATATGCAACTGCAAAATTAAAATTTGATACCTTCAGAATGTTTAAAGGATAAAGCATTACCCAAATGAATGAGAGATTGACAGAAATTGTCAATAATATAACAACTGTAGGAGAACCTATCAGACAGCCTGATCAAGCATTAAAAGTACTGATGGTACTTCATACTTGATGGAATGTTATCTCTGCTGCAATCTGACAATCAACACCTGTCAAAAATCTAACCCTGAGAGAGCTGATTGGTACACTGATGTTGTATGAAGCTGAAATGAAAGATGAGGAAAATGATCATAAAGTCTACATAAAAAAGATGATACTTCTTTGAAAGTATCTTCACAACAAAAGAATAGAAAGATGATGAATAGAGAAGTCAAAGCTAAATCAGAGAGCTTTGACTCAACAAACTCAGATGAAGAACTGGCTCAGATAGCCAGGAAATTTAAAAAGTTCTACAGCAAGAAAAGAGGCTTCAAAAACTCTTTTAAGATAGATGATAAGGAAGTAAGATGCTATGAACTCAAGAAGATGGGACATATCAAACCAAATTTCCTACAATTGAAGGATGCAAAGAAGAAGAAATTCTTCAAAAGAAATGACTATGAGCAGAAAGACAAGAAATCTATGAAAGAAACTTGGAGTGTATCTGAAGACTCCAGTAGCTCTCCTGAATCAAGATTAGAGAAATAAGAAGTCAATCTAAAAGCAAACATGTGTTTCATGGAAGAAGCCGATGAGGTACACTCATATTACTCCTCTGTCTCAAATAATGAATCAAATTCTGAATCATGCTACACAAATGAAAAACTAGCAGCCTACTGCAATATGCATGAAGAAAGATATGACTCACTATTTAAGAAACATAAGTCACTAAAAAACAAACATAAATCTATTTCAGATGAAAGAGATACAATGCTGAAACAATATAAGGAATTACCTGATAAATACAATTCGATTAACACTAACTATATTAATTTTAAATCAAGAATAAAAACAATGCAGGATGAAGTAGAATCTTAAAAACTGGCTGCATTGGTTTTTACAAAAGGAGAGAATTCATTAAATAAAATTTTTGGAAAAATTGTCATTAAAAAGGAGAGATTTGGAATTAGCAGTAAAGGAGAAAAACCTAAGCTATATAAAAATTATTTTGTTCCTAGTTCTAAAAAGATTAATTGTAACTTTTGTGGGACAAAGGGACATATAGCTAAACACTGTTTCTTAAGATAGCCTGAAATTTGTGTTATTAATAAAGCCTATATTTCAAGAGACTTATATGATTCAGCTGATTTTAAAAGAACAAAGCAAATCTGGATACCCAGATCATTACTAGATAACACCCTTGGACCCAAAAAAATATGGGTACCATAGCAATTTGTATGAATGTATTTTCATGTAGCAGGACACTAGAGTAGAAAAGATATATGTTACATGAACAGTGGATGATTAAGACATATGAGTGGAATCTCATTGAATTATTCTTCACTCACTCAAAAGGAAGGAGGAATTGTCACATTTGGTGACAATGCCAATGGAAAAATCGTTCGCATTGGAACTATTGGAGATCTAAAAACAGTCTCCATCAACAAAGTAATTTATGTACAAGGAATAAAACAGAACCTGATAAGTATATCTCAACTTTGTGATGATGGATATACTGTTGATCTTACTAAAAATTGAATTACTGTTTCTAAAGATAAACAGTTTAAATTTAATGCACCAAGAACTGAAAATGTCTATACTTTGGATTTAAATTCCTTGTGTAAACAACAAGTAAATTGCTTGACTGCTAAAGTAAGTGAATCTTGGATCTGGCATAGGATACATGGACATTGTAATATAAATGTTTTAAATAATTTATCTAAGAAACATTTAGTTTCTAATTTACCTAGTCTCAAATTTGAAAGTGACATATTTTGTGATGCATGTCAACTTAGAAAGCAACACAAATCATCCTTCAAATCTATTAATAATGTTGCTACATCTAATCCTCTAGAACTTATTCATATGGATTTGTTTGGACCCTCAATAATAGAAAGATTATCTGGTAAATTATATGTATATGTTTTAGTTGATGACTATCCTAGATTTACATGGATTTTCTTTTTGAAATTTAAAAATGAAGCTTTTATTTTATTTGAAAGTTTCTACAAATCTGTTCAGAATGAAAAAGGTTTTAATATAATCGCATTGAAAAGTTAACATGGTGGAGAATTTTAGAATCAGGAATTTAATTCCTTTTGCTCAAACACAGGTATTAATCATACCTTCTCTACACCAAGAACACCTCAACAGAAAGGGATTGTAGAAAGAATAAATAGAACAATTAAAGAAATGGATAGAATTATGTTAAATGAATATATCCTACCTATATATTTTTGGGCAGAAGCTATGAATTCATCTTTCTATATAATTAATAAAGTTTTAATTAGACCTATTTTGAAAAAGACATCCTATGAACTATAGAATAACATAAAACCTAAAGTAAATTTCTTTAAAGTTTTTGGATGCAAGGTTTACATCTTGAACACCAAAGATAATCTTGGTAAGTCCAATCCAAAATATGATGAAGGTATTTTCTTAGGATTTTCTACTACATCCAAAGCTTATGGAGTCTATAACAAGAAGTCAAGAATTTTTGAAGAATCATTTCATGTGAAATTTAATGAATCTGCTCCCTTTGAGAAAAGGACAGATCAAATGGATGAACTTGACTCTATTGATAACATGAGAGTTGAGAACTTAAAGAATGATTTTGAAAATGATACAAAAGAAATTTAGTCCAGTTCAGAGGAACATGATACTGAAGAACCTTTAAATGTTTTGCCTAGACAGTCTAGAACCCTAATGAATCACCCTTTAGAAACTGTGATAGGTGACTTAGATACAGGAATTCAAACTAGAATAAACTTAGTAAACCTAGTGGAATTCTTTGCCTTACTATCTCAACAAGAACCCAAGACTATAGAAGAAGCTTTATATGATGAAAGTTGGGTAATAGTAATGAAAGATGAATTAAAACAGTTTAAAAGAAATGATGTTTGGGAATTAGTGGAAAGACCTAAGAATTATCCAGTAATAGGAACCAAATGGGTCTTTAGAAATAAACAGGATGAACAATGCACAATAAATAGAAATAAATCAATATCAGTAGCTAAATGATATAATCAAGAAGAAGGAATAGATTATGATGAGACTTATGCACCTGTAGCTAGGTTAGAAGCCATTAGAATCCTTTTATCCTATGCATCTTATATAAATTTTAAATTATTTCAGATGGATGTTAAATCATCCTTTTTAAATGGTTATTTAATGGAGTATGTTTATGTTGAGGAACCTCCTGGTTTTGAAAATTCTCAAAAACTAGATTTTGTTTTTAAACATACTAAATCTATTTATGGCTTTAAACAAGAACCTAGAGCTTGGTATGAAAGATTAAGTTCTTTTGTTTTGAAAAATGATTTTATTGTTGGAATGGTAGACCCAACACTCTTTGTGAAAACTGTGAAAAATAATGTTTTATTAGCTCAAATTTATGTTGATGATGTAATTTTTGGATCAACTAATAAAACCCTTTGTGATGAGCTTCCAAAGTTAATTCAAAAATAATTTGAAATGAGTATGATGGGAGAACTAAATTTCTTCTTAGGACTTCAAATTTATCAAAAAGATTTTGGAAATGTTTTGAATCAAAGGAAATACATTACTAATTTGTTGATGAAATTTGGACTTGAAAACACCACGACATTTACAACTCTCATGTGTACTAATATAAAACATGATTTGGATGAAACTGAAAAATCATTTGACCATATGTTAAATAGAGGTATGATTGGTAGTTTATTATATCATACTCCTAGTAGGCCAGATATAATGTATTCAGTATGTCTTTGTGCTATATTTCAATCAAATCCTAAAGAATCTCATCTAACTGCTGTTAAAAGAATTTTTAGATATTTAAAAGGAACAGTTTTTCAATCTATTCTTTATCCTAAAACTTAGGATTTTAATTTGATTTCATATTCAGATGCCGAGTTTGGAAGTTGTAGATTATATAGAAAAAGTACATCAGGAACATGTCCCTTTTTGAGAACGTCTTTGGTGTCATGGTCTAGTAAGAAACAATACTCAGTTGCCCTATCAACAACTGAGGCAGAATATGTTTCTACTGGCAGTTTCTATGAACAAGTGTTGTGGATGAAAAACACTCTTATGGAATTTGGATTGAATTTTAATAATACACTTATTTTATGTGATAATACAAGTGAAATTAATATTTCAAAAAAACCTATTAGTCATTCTTGAACTAAACACATTGATATAAGGCATTAATTTTTAAGAGATCATGTTATTAAAAAGGATATATTTTTAGAATTTATAAATACAGAAATTCAATTAGAAGATATTTTTACTAAACAACTTCCCAATGCAATGTTTTATTTTATTAAGGGAGAGCAAAGTTTATTTGATTTTAAATAAAATTTTATTTTACAATTCTAGATCTTTATTTTTTTAATTCTGCTTAAAAATAATTTTGCTATTTTTTTAATACAGAATATGTTTCTTTTATCTGCGTAATATATTTTATTTGTTTTTAAATATATGTAATGATTATTAAAAACACGATAATCAAGGTTGTCAGAAACACTTTCGACATCTAAACCACTTCATTTCGATCGAAACCTTTTTGAATCCACAAACCACACCTCTGCTCGTGAACCCTAATATTCGAACCTCTGAAACCCTAACCTTCAAACCTTCATAGATTCTCACAGAGATGGTAATGACTAAAAGATCCAGTGAAGCCGAGCTAATCAATGTCAAGAGACAACACTCAAAAAGAAGAAAAATCTTACAGGGAACTGTAATCGATATCGACTGGTTATTTCAGAAAAATCTACTATTAAAACAAGCACTTTCATTTCAGAACCTTGAACAGACATTCAACAGTGAAAATACGGAATTTATATATGAGGTAGAACTTAGATACTTCTTCAAATGTGTATAGTTTAGTCTGGGGGATACCGAGGATAATATGATTTCTAAGATAGAGGATAGGGATTTCTCAATCTCGTCTGTAGAAATTGGTAAGATTCTAAACTTCCCTCATGAGGGAGTTTTTCATTTTGATTTTAAGAACATAGGATCTGCTGTTCATAAATCCGAGGACATTATGTCTTTTTTGGAACATCTTCTATTAAGAAAATGATGGTGAATGATTTAGAACCAGATCAGAAGATCCTGGTTAAATTTATTCAGACAGGAATAGCTCCCAGAATGGCAGAAATGGAAAAGATTTTGTACCCTGGTATGTACATAATGTATCTTCTTTTAAGTGATATCATGTTAAACTTCCCAAGGTACAAGGTTAGGTACCTCAATTACTGTTTCCAAAGTGTTTCCCGGATGAACTTTTATCCTTTCGGTCGATTTATTTCTAAATTGTTGTTTAAGAAAGACATGGTGAGATTAGTGGATGCCGGAGTACACTGTCATCATAGTAATATGTTCAATGATGGAACTTTATAGATGATTGGATACTTCTAGAGAACCATTAAAGGAAAACTCTTACTAGTAGGAGATGAGGAAGATTCATAGAGTGCTCAGGCTTATCCTGCTAAGTCCAAGGAGGGACAACATGAATCAGGAGTCATCAATTTTGCAAGACGGATCCGATTTGTAGTGGAATATGCTGAAGAAGAAAGAAGTCACGAGGGACTTCAATCTCGAAGAACTAGGGCTGTTAATGAGGAAATTACTTCCCCTACATTGGCAACAATAGAAGCATTATTTTCTTATTCTTTTATAAGAGAAGCTGTTATTGATAAGACCATGGAAGTTGTTAGTGAAAATACAACACCAGTAGAGGGATCAGGAGATCAAGAAGAAGATCAAAGGGTGAATCCAGAACAGATTTTTGCTGATATTGAAGTTACACTTCAACAGAACCAAGATAAGGAGGCAATGCCTGGTGAGGAAGTGGCCAGACCTCAAGAAACTCCTGAATTTTTTTTTCTCAAAAATCTAATGGAAGTCCAAGATGCTGATGTTCGTGATGAGCATGCTTCTGAAGCTCACACAGAAGTAATTCAAGAGTATTTATTTGTGGAGGAGTCTGTGGAGTCTAAGAAAAAATCTGTGGACGAACCTACTCAGGACAAAGAGAAAGAAAAATCTGATGCTAAATCATTACCTTTGGTACTACTGCATCATCCAGAGCCTGAGAATGTGAATCAAGCACAGGGTGCCTTTGATCCAAGGAATAAAAAAGTTGAAGAACTGTACAAAAATGTGTCTCAGTTGGAATCTGAGAATGTCACTCTGAGAAATGCCTTAAACTTCAAACAACTAAGATTTCAAAAGCTGAAAGAGAGTATAGACTCAAGGAAATAAGTTGAAATGTTTAAAGAGGATATACTAAATGCAGTTTCAAATTTGAAATCTGAAATGGTTATGAAGACAGATTTATCAGATCTAAAGTTGTTTATGGATAACCAATTTGCATTAGTTAAAAATCGTGTTGTTAGTGGATCAGGTACTTCACATGATTTAATCTGAAGATTTCAAGCTATCACAGTCGTGATGAGCAAAATTAATGACAGGTTGCACGATCTTAAATGTAACAATGATACATTATCAGTGGTGCTGGACAATCAGAAATTTTTAGTAGATCAACTGATATCTTGTCAACCACCAATCAGAACTCTATTAAATCAGATTTCAGAGAAGCTTTCAGTGTTTATCGAAAAAGAAGATAGGATTCATGAGTTTCTTAGAGTCAATTTAATCAAGGATATTCATATGACTCAAGATAATAGAGAGATCATTATCAAAAATAGTGATGGGATGATGAAGAGACTCAGGGAATAGTTCACAGAAATCAAGTCTACAATCTAGAGGAGATATAACCTATTTCCTATCTTTCCCAAACCTTGATTCCTGTGTTTATCATACTTGTATATGTTTTTAATTTTTAATGAAAATATGTCTCTTTCTTTTTATTTTTTTTACTGAAATTATTTTTGATATTCCATTACTCCAGATTTAATTGTTGATAAATAGTTAATAATAGCATTTACCCACAGTTCAGTGCAACATTAAATGTGTTAAAATCCATGATTTCTCATTCTTTTTTGATATCATAAAATGGTGGAGAAATTTGGAGAAACACAACATTTTATTTTAAAAAACTTTATTTAAATGGTTTCTAACTTTATTTAAATGTTTTCCTATATATTTAATGTTTTGGATACTTATCTAGATTTTTTTTAAGTTATTAATAGTTGTTTATTATAAAGGTAATTCAGTGGAGAAATTTGGATAAAACATGAAACTTTTATTTCTAAAGAAAAATTATTTTATTTTTATGAAGGGGGAGAAATTTTTATTTATTGAAATAATTTTGTTAAAATTAAATATTGTTTCATCCTCTCAAAATTATAAAACTTTATGTAACTAATTTTGAAAGTTAATTTCGTTTAATTAATTTTATTATCTTATGGGTTTTGTGATCATAAAAAAGGGGTAGATTATTGAGCAAAGTATTGTTTTAAACAATACATAATAATGTTATTTAAAGGGGGAGATTATTGAAAATAATACTCTGTCTCTTTATGATAATTTTGAAGCTCACAAATACGCTTAGTTATTTTCTAATGATTTTATTTAGTATTTTACAAGAATTTATTAATTTTTTTTACTCTTGAAATAATTAGAATTTATTACTTGTTCAGAATCTACTTTAAGCGAATCCTGGAATCACTGTTCATACCTTACTTGTTCGGAATCTGCTTTAAGCGCGTCCTAGAATCAGTATTCATACCTTACTTGTTCGGAATCTGCTTTAAGTGCGTCCTAGAATCACTGTTCATACCCTACATGGATAAACGTAGAGTAAGGATTAAAAGCGTGTATACTTTTTGAGATAAGAGAAAAGTATGGTTAAACAACCATAGGTTTTCAACAAAGTATGGTATAAGAACCTTAAGTTAGGAAGGAACCTTACATTTTGGTTATCCGCAAAGTATGGAAGGAGTACCGTACGTAAGTACTAAACGTTACATTTGTTTCTCAAAAGTATGGTTCATCAACAATAATTTTTTGAACAACCATACATTCTTTGAAAAGTATGGATCAAGTAAAAGTATGGATCCTTTACCGTACGTTTGAGAGTTGAAGAAAAAGTATGGATGATCAACCCTACATTTAAGATCAACATTACGTTTCAAGAAAGGAACATGAACACTAAATTTTTGTTCAACCTTACGTTTGAAGACTATGTCGTCAACCCTACGTTTAAGGGCCACGTCATCAACCTTATGATTGGCATTGAAAAGTTTGAAAGACAATATTTTTATGCAACGGTCAACAAGATGATTATTTGGTAGATTTCAAGATGGATTTAAAGTCGTTTTTTAATATGACTTTGACAGATTCAAATCCATTTTATCATTGGATTAAAGATTGAATTAAAAGGATCTTTTTATGCTGAGTCTTCAGGGAAGTTACGACTACTCTGTAAATTCAAATTTTTGAATATCGCGAATCAAATGGTGAATTTTATGGATCTAAATGTGCAGGAGATATGCACAACTTTATTATATATGTTCTCTCTGAAAAACACCAGATACATGAGAGTTGTGATTAATCTATTATTTAAAGAAGGTGGAAAATAGAGACTTCAAAAATCACGTCGATCTGCTGATTAAAAAAGGAGAATCAAAGCTCTATTCATTTAAGAAGAAGGAACTCGATAGAAGATTCACTTGTTCTATATCGAGTATCTATTGTGGATCTAATACTACTGAAGTTGTGAACTATATTTCTATATCTACTGCAACTAGATTGACTCAGAACTACTTTGTCTTGAAAATAAATATTTCTAGAGATGACGATCCATTTGCTATCAACTTCATTCTGTTGCAATTGTAAAGATCAAATAGAAAACTTCTTTCTGAAATTCTTTTTATTCTTGAGTGACCAGCTTCTTGTACTAATCTATGTAGGTTCATGTTTGAACCAGAAGGCTTTGTTTTGACTTGTATTGTAAAGGCGTCAACTGCCTGTATTCAGTTATGGACTGGTCTATTGAAACGAGGACCAGATTGTGAAAATCACTAAGCTCGTGGAGTTAAGAGTTGGTGGAGTGGACTAGGGGCCTTCTTTTCCCCGAACAACTATACATCTTTGTGTCCCTGTTTTTATTTATTTTCGCTGAATGATCAATTCTGATAAAGTATAAAGGACAGAACTCATTGAATCAAAGAGTTAACGAAAAATCTGAAAGACACAATTCACCCCCACTTGTGTATAATCTGTATATTTAAGATCCAACATATATAGTATAAAATATATTTTTAATGGTATTGATCCATTGATTACAAACTAGTAGATCAGAAAAAACATTAAAATAAGGTGGAAGTTTACCTATCAAGGACTCAACAGAATGTTGTTCCATTCTTTGTTCATTTGGAAGTTCAGTATGATTCACATCTTAATAAATTCGTGTGAGCATAGCAAAAATATTTTTCATTATATCTTCCACAAAATATGGTTTATTGGGAGTAAAACATTTTATTTTCTATCAAATTCAACATTAACATGATTCCTTCAGGTTCCATAAATTTACTTAAACCAAAAACTACACTTCCAGCAACAATAATCGAAGTGAAAAACCACATAATCATGAAAAATAATTTATATCATGTCCAAATTAAGACACCTTATTATCAATATATGACACATTAGGTTTAACCTATATCATCCATGATAATTAATAAAACATTAGGATGTTATCCTATACTTAGTTTTATTCTCAGTGTTCTTATTAATTTTCTCTCATCCTAGTTTCCAAAGGTTAACTAAAAATTTCTCTAATGCCAAATATAGTGACCCATAATTTTTATACATACACACACCAATCGATTTTTTTATTTATTGAAAAATCTACTTTAAGGGTAATTGGGAACCTATATAAAATCCACCAAAGACACATTACATGCATTACAGATATCCCATCTTAATAGATGAATATTCATTACATAACATTACAATCCATTATTGAATCATATAAGTCTAGTGCCTTTGGAAAATTGGATACATAAACAATTGGTTCATATGTGAACTACATAATCTCCATCAATTTTCTTCATAACTAGAACCCTTATTATAAACTTCATATATAATACATTTCTTCATAACTTGGGGAAAGGAAACATAATAATGGTTGAGCTATAAGGCTTAGTAAGGGTAAACAAGGAAGATATAAAAGTCCACTTAAACATAACATGGGAAAGAGGGTATGAGAATATGAGCATTAAATTTGAAAAGCCAATATATCAAAGATCATAATATTGAGTCATGGAATAAATCTTGTTAGCTACCAAGACATGAATCATAAAATAATCAAAGAACATGATCCATGAGAGTATAACATAGGGATACGACATGAGTTTCTGGCGTAAAAATAAGCATACAAAATCATTTTGATAGTATTCATGGGTCACTTATAGGAATATAATATTGGATTTGGTTCACTCCCTAAACTATAATAGTTTTAAAGGATCACTCCCAAGACTTTCATAGTGGACAGATAGACTTACTGACCTGGGTTTACTCTACATTCTAGTCATTTTAGGTCATGCAATATAATTTTTCACCCAATGCATTGAAGGGATATATAATTCCAGGACAACTATCACAAAATAAAAATAATACATATGTGCACTAAAAGATAAAAATAATCATCATATTAGAACCTATGATAGGAAATAGGTTTCATAAACATTTCATTATATCATAACCTATAAAGAAAGATGTTTTTCATTAACATTTCATCATTTCATTATAGCATAACCTAGGGAAAAGAATGAGTTTCATAAAAATCATGTCAATTTAAACTTAAAATATATAGAGAAAGAATAAATATGGTATAATTGGATCATATACCAATTAAAACATTAGTAAAATAAATGTTTTTTTCATTGATGAATAAAAATACAATTAAAATATCATTAAAACATTAATAAGGAAAATACCAATTTTAACTTTGAAAACAAATTTTCAAGAACTAAAAATCCACAAAATATTTTAAAAATACATTTCTTTGAAAATATACTTGTAAACATATAAAGGAAGCTTTATAGTATTGATCATTCATGATAATTTTAAATTGTTTTGATGCCATACAAATTAAAAAACATTCCTTTCACATTTTTCTAAAAAGTCAAAAAGTACCTTATTCGGAATATGACATGTGGATTCTTTTTAAACCATTTTGAAAAAATCCGAACATGTGTAAAAATGACCTTAATAAATCATCTAATAATAGTAAAAATCATCTTTAATTTTATTTATAAAACATGGATATGGAAGAAAAATGTTTTTCCAATGATGAGAGAAATAATGTTCATTTTACTTAAAACCATATTTGTAGTATCTTGAGTACTAAAGGTGAATACAATTGAAATTAAAACACAAATTTTCTAGAAATAATTATTGGATAATAAAATTCATGAATTTATTTGTTGTAAGATCATTATATTTCATCATGAGATAGTTAAAGATAATCAATCCTGATAAACAACGTGTTTGTGATATAGAACGCATACAACTTTGGTAATATTTGAATTGTAATCCCCATGAATGAAATAAAATTTTATGAATATATAAATCCACATAAAATTAATAATAATAATCATAAATTAATTATTGGGTAGTATAAACACCACATAAAATAATGAAGTGGCGAATATGGAATGTGTCTCCAAAATATAAAAGTGAGACCAAAATCTCTTACCTCAGGTCTGACTTCATTCATAAATTTTTAAACCCCAAATATAATAAGTATATATTTATTATAAATTTATTACAGAAACATACTTATATATATTATACCATATATTATTTACTTATAACCTTTTATCACTATCTTGTTAACAATACTTCTTTAAAATCACCATTCTAGGTGATATCTGCTTTGTTTTTTTCTAGTATGTTTTGGTTCGGTAGTCTTGGTACATTTACTTTGATCATGGTTCCATAAAATATATGATATTAATGATTATATAAATATTATATATATTTATTACATAAATATTTATAGTTTTCTACAAATATAGATATTGAAAAATAAATTACACCGTTCATGGAGACGGTAGGCCGTACGTGCACATGAACACAGTTTTCGCTTTTTAATGGATAGAATGAAGGAATGGTATATAATAAATCAAATTTACAGATTAATTATTTTATCATATATATCTTATATATTCATTAAATATATTCTCATCACCATCTGAGTAAAATGGAAACAAAAAATGAATCACATCGCATTGTGTAGGCGGTAGTCCATACGTACACACAAGTGATGTTATCATTTTCCAACAGATTCGAAGGTAACAATTTAAATGTGATATTATGATTATGTAAGTATAATAACATAATAA
This sequence comes from Viscum album, assembly GCA_963277665.1. Lineage (NCBI taxonomy): Eukaryota > Viridiplantae > Streptophyta > Magnoliopsida > Santalales > Viscaceae > Viscum > Viscum album. The sequence continues at coordinate 606,292,315 of OY728133.1, read as the reverse complement.
TTATTATATATAAAAATTAAACCCATCACAATAAATATATATTAAATATGTTGGTGGAAAATGAATTTTATCACTATGTGGAGACAGTAAGTCACGTGTATACAGGAGCGATACTTTCACTTCACATTTTATGGGAATGATTGTGGATAATGGTGATATAATAATCATAATAAATTTTAAATATATTTATTATACTTATGTTATTATATTATGATAAATATCATATATTTGGATGTGGAAAAGAATAATTAAAAATAAAATGATCAGTTAAGGAGATTACCTCTCCTTTGGAAGAACTCTTTTGTATATCCTCTTAAGGATCCAAAGGTTGGTATTTTGGTAATAAAAACACCTCTATAACATGTATAAGGAATTTTATAATGGGTTTTTTTAGATTATGGTCTATATAGAAGTCTCAAAGTGGTGTGATGAAGTAAAAGTAGGGGTGCCCATTTATAATTGAGAGGATGGGAACTCTTGAGTTTTCTTAAAAGATTAGAATATAATATATTAATTCTATAGTTCAATGCCTCTAAAATACTTGGTATTGGAATATAAAATATTATTAGGTTAAAATAACATGAAAAAATATAATTTTTATAGTTTTAAGTGACGTTTCGAAACTTATCTTTTGGTTTAACTTCATAGTTAACATATTTTAACATTAACCGTGGTAACATACTTTCACTCTTAAATGGTTATAATTTTATATATTAGTTGAAAATTGGACAAAAAATGTCCAATTTATGACATTTAAGACCATATATTGTCCAAATTTTCATATTACATTTTTATGATTTTTAAATAATTTAGTAAAATATTATTTTTATTAAATATCATTAAGGCCAATTTTGAACCTATTAATTTAATTTGACTTAGAATACATAAATACATATCTAAAAATATAATATAATCCATCAAAATTCATTAATATTTCATATTAATATATAAAATTATCATAAAATTATAAATAACTAAAATTATATTACTTTTAATATTTTTATTAACATTTATTTTATTTTTCTTTAAATTGAAAAAATATTGTATTAGCATTGCGCTAGAATTTAATGAAATTATTAAATCACTAAAAAATATAAAATAATTTAATTATTCTAAAAATATAAATTTTATATTAATTCAAATATTTATTTTTTATAATTGTGAGAACATAAAATATGTTTAAAAATAAGAGAGTCACACTCTGTAACTATCTTTTCTTCTAATATTATATCGGTGATTTTCACGTAAAAGTATTCCTTAAGAAAATAAATTTCAATAATAAGGTGATAACTATAAAATTACCTTCATCAAATAAAAATTAATATGAAAAATTATGTTCTTATCACTTAGTATTAACCTAGATTAACCCAATTTACCCATTATCGAGGTGATAAATTTTACAATTATTACTATTTATATTGCCAAACATAATAGGGGCCTATTTCTAAATTTGAAACTCCAAATTAAAAACATGGAATAAAATTTTGAATATTAAATTTAAATAATTGGAATAAATTAATATTAAAAATAACTGCATAAAACTTGATGAAAACAACTTTTTAGAAAAATACATTTTAGCCATAAAAAAATTGTTTATTCTTATCCCATGATTATAAAATATATTAAATGAAGAATACAAAATTTTATTGAATATATAATATATAAATTTAATTAAAATAAATCACAAAAATTGATTAATTTAATTTATTAAGCTAAAAAAACTATACACATAATACAATTGTTTTTATAAAAAAAGACTTTTTTATTTATAAATGATTTTTATGTTTATTTATAACTAATAGATAAAAATTGAATTTAGTTTATAAATATGTAACCATAATTTTTTTATAATTTATTTAGTTCCATTATTACTCACCAATCAAATTTCTAAGAGGTAACTGTTAGAAAATAATAATTTAAAATATATCATGGTTTGTTTAAACCCGGTGTTGCGTATAACGCAAGCTATCAGAGAAATAAAATTATTTTAAAATAAATATAATATAAAATCTTGGGGTGTTTCAAATACCTGAAAAAAAACCATTTATCATATTCTTTAGAAAAATTATAGAGGTTATTTTCCTCTCAAATTACCAACCCTAGTATCCTTAAGAGGATATTTAAGGGAGTTCTTTCGAAGAAGATGTAATCGCCTAAACCAATCACTTTCCTTTTTATATCTTCTTTACATACTATATATATATGGTATTTATACTTAATATAAATATATTTTATTATTATTTTTAAATCACCATTACCCACCCTCTTTCCCACCAAATGGGAAGTTAAAATATAGCTCGTGTGTACATACGACTTACCTTCTTCACATAACGATACAATTCATTTTCCACCACCATATTTAATTCATGGTTATTATGATGGGTTTAATGTTATATATTATATTATGAAATAATTATAATTATTTAATTATAATATTACATATACCTTCTTACCTTTCAATCCATTGGAAAACAATAACATCGCTCATGCGTACATGTGGATTATTGCCTCCATGAAGTGATGTGATTCGTTTCTACATTAGATGGATGTTAATAAGGATATATATAATGAATATATATTATATTAATTATATAATAACTATTCATTAATGTTTAATTACTATTTAACATTCTTTCATTCCATCCGTTGGAAAATGAAAATAGCATTCATGGAAACGTGAAACCTATTGTCTTTATGAATAGTGTAATTAATTTTTATATCTATACTTTTATGGATTAATATAAATATTTATATAATGAATATATATTATTTTTATATCATTATTAAAAAAATTTAGATTATTTATCCATGATCAAGTACAATTACCAAAAATACTGAACTAAAGCCTACATGAAAAATGAAGCAGATATCACCATGAACAATGATTTTAATAAACAATTGTTAATAAAGAGGTGAAAAAAGGTTATAAGTAAACAATATATGGTATAATATACATGATTAATTTTATTTAATATAATTATAATAAATATAGATTTATTATATAAAAGTTTGCTATCGATGAAATTCAAACTCGAGTTTTGGGTTTATCGTCTTAAATTGTTTTCATTGATATATATGTTATATTATGAACCAATTTTATTTTATGAGGTGTAATTAATGAATTTTGATATTTTATATTATTAATTTATTTATATTAATGACATTTAATATTTTATTTTAAGTTATTCTTTCACTTGGCTTATGATTAAAAAGTTACTAAAGGGGTAATGGTTTTATTTTAAATTCTCACTGTTTATTAGGGTTGTTCATGATTAATTTACATTAATGAAATATTAAGATATATATCTCAATAATCAAATAAATTTTTTTATTATATATTTATTTCATTAAATTAAGTGGTTTCCTGTAATTTCCCTCTCATTAATGACTAAATAAAATAAAATATTTTTAAGGAAAATCGTTTTTGTTTCTCTCTTTGGTAGAAAATATATTTTCTTACATATCCATGACATCTAAAAATGTTTTCAAGAATGTTTTTAATTTTATCCAATGATTTTATAAATTCATGTTTACCCATGTTTATCCATTTTAAATTGGTTTAAAATCAATCTTCTAATCATTTTTTGAATGAGTTACTTTGGACATTTTACCGAAAATATGAAAGTAATGTTTATTTTAAGGTATAAGGAATGAAAAAAATTTCCTACTATCATAACTACTCAATTCATAGAATATACAATTATATTTTTACAAGGTTATTTTTAAATAAAATTGTTTCTCTTATATTTGGTTTTTTTTTATTTTAGATAAGTGATTTAAATATTAAAATTTTATTTTTCTCAAGAAATTCACCAAGTGATCTTATAAAATAAATTTTTATCTAAGATTACATCCTTTGATGTTTCTTAATATTTACTGGAGTTAATAACTAATGATAAAATCCTTGATATTTATCTATATGTAAAATTATTATGATAAAAATATGTTTATGAATCCCATTCATTTTCCACGGGTTATGTTATGATAAATTGCTGAAATATTTATGAAACTCATTTATTTTCCATAGTTTATTCAATAATGAGATGTTTTCAAAAACCATTTCTTTTAATTTTTTATGATACGATTAATGTTTTATGATCCTGTTTAAAACATATGTATTATTGATTATATGATATGGGTGGGACCAGAATTATATAACTGTAGAGACCCAATCTTGACGTACATAGAAATTACATTACTTTTGTGAAATAATTAAAACAATACAAAAACAGACGCCTAAAGACCGTATTAGTTTAGTTTCTTTGGAAACTCAGAACATAATCTTCTAATCATTATGAAAGATCATCAATATCTTCCATATATATCTTTCCCTTTTGTTTTATTTCCTAAAACCTTTATTTATATCATGGGGAAAAGAAAACATAAAAATGGTGAGCTCAAATGCTCAGTAAGGGTAAACATGGAGAACATAAAAAAAATCCATAAACATTTGAACATAAAAACATGAACATAAAACATCAAAATCTTGAGCAATGACATAAATCTTGGCAGTATATAAGGCATTGATCATGAAGTAACATTAATCATGATAAAATAGCATGGGAATAAAACATGTAATTGTGGCATCTATTAAGAACATGATATGATTTCCATAGTAGCCAGGGCATTGCTTCCAAGACCATCACAGTGGACAAAGTCCATTACTGAACCATGTTTACTTGTCATACCAACCCTGTATTACTGAACCAGATTTACATGTCATTCCATCCATGTCTATCTCATGAGATATAAATCATTACCCAATGCATTGGAGTGAGATATAGGTCCCACCCATCTCATAGTGAAATTATTGTTATTTGTGCCACAAAATAAACATAAATCATTCATCATAACCCAAAGAATAAAATGGGTTTCATAAACATCATCCCATCATAACGTAATCCATATAAAATAAATGGATATCATTTCATCATAAGAACAATAAAACCATTTAAATAATAGAGACATTATACTTGAAAAATAATCATACTAAATAATGTCATATTATATGTAAAATAGTTTTGACAAAACACTTGAAATGAATTCTTGAGGAAAATATCCTTTCTTGTTCAAAATCATTTCTTTTTCACAAAATTCCTTTCAATTTTAAAAGAAAAGGATTTTGTTGAAAATAATCATGAAATATTTTAGAGGATTCTTCATATAAATATAGCATTATGAAACCATAAAAAAATCCATTCATGCCGTATAAGTTTAAAAAAACATTCTTCTCATACTTTTGTTGGAAAAGTCAAAAATTACCTCATATATTAAAACAAAAGAAATATTCCTTTCATACCATGTGGTAGAAGTAAAAAAGGGTAAAAATGACATTAAACATACATGGAAGAATAGTAAACAATTTATGAAATCGTTTTTAGAAAACATGGACCTGGATGATAAACATAACCCTAGTAAGTACTTACGAATAAACAATCCCAGAATAAAACGAGATTGAAATAATTATCCCTTACCTTTTATGATCAGTGAAATAATACATGTCATAAAATAATGAAAATTACATGGATATGTAAATATAATATACTCCATAATAAAAATCATAAAACATTAATGGGAATAATAAACACCATACAAAAGAAATAGATGGTGATTAAGGCATATGTCTCACAGAAATAAATGTGAGACGAAATAATTCCTTACCTTAGGTACAATTTCTCCAATACATGTCTAAAGCTCCAATATATTGGGTTTAAACATATTATTAACTTGTAAAAGAACCATAATAAAATTTATGATATCATATATGATTCACTTATGACCATATATTACCTATTTTTTTGTAAATTCCATGTTGAAGTAGCGTTTTGGGTAAAATCGTTCCATTTATCGTACATGATTGGACTTATTGTTCTCGATATCATTATTACATATATCATGATTTACTTAATTCCAGATTGTAAAACATTATTTATATATCATATATATATATATTCAGTATATATATATATATAATACATAGATATATGAAATGAAACACACAGTTCATGGAGACAGTAGGCCATACGTACGCATAAACGTTGTTTTTCTTTCTTTATTGACTTGAATGGATGTAAGTAGATGAAATATATATATATATATATGTATACATAAATAAAGTTGAATTATTATGTCATATATGTAATTATTATTCATTATATAAACTTTATAATCATTCTTGAATGGTTATAATAGAGAATGGATCTTATCGCGTTGTGGAGACGGTAATCCGTACGTACGCACGAGCGATGATATCATTCCCATAATTATTGAATGGAATTAGAGTGGATGATATAATATCGCAGAATCAGTATGATGTTATAATAACCATATATAGTTATTATTTATAGCATTATACCCATCCTAGTAAGGTGGTGGTGGAAAAACAGATTACACCACGTTGTGGAGACGGTATTCCGTACGTACGCACACGCAGTGATTTCATTTTCAAAAGGATGGATAGAAGGTGAAATGGGGTTGTTTCATATTTATAATAACATATAAGTATATTATATATACCTATATTATTACTTTATAACGAAACAAATAAACAATAGGAAGTAGAAGAATAAAGAAACTTGAAATAATCGGTAGAAGAGATTACCTCTTCTTCGACGCGCCTCCTCTTGACCTCCTCTTAGGGCACTAAAGGTGGGGTTTAAAGAAGACCAAGACCTCTAGTATGTTTCTAACGAATTGTATAAGAGAAATTGGTAGGGGTTGGCCGATATTGAAGGCTCCAAATGGTGTGAGGAGGAGAGGGAGGATGTCCCCTTTTATAAGGGAGGAGAGGGGCACCTTTGGAAAATAAGAAATATTAATTTATAATAAATTCAAACCCCACTTAAAAACATCCAAAAATTACTCAATTATAATATTATATGATATATGGTTGTAATATAATCATCCAATAAATTTTAAACTTGTTTATAATATATTTTAACCCTTTTCAACTTGATTTATCCTTACATAATCTATTTAATTTTATTTGTGGTGATAATATTATAAATTTTAAATTATTATAAATAATTACTTATTTGTTGTGATTTGTCCATAATTGGGTACGTTATGAAATTTTAAACCTTATAAATTTCAATTTATAATTTTTAAATATTTTTGTGATTTTTAAACAATTTAATAATAAGTTATTTTTATAAAATAACAATAGTGTCAATTTTGGAACTATTCATTTATCTGAATTTAAATAAAATCGACATAGAGGATATATTAGAACAAAAATATTTAATATATTTATAACCTATCATATTAATCTAAAAAATTCATGTAGCACATTAATTTGTTCATAAAACATTTATTTTAATATTTTTAAAACCATTTATTTGATAATTCTCTTAATAAAATAAATACTACAACATTTTATTAAAATTAATTAATATACTTATATGTTGCATAAAAATTAAAACTAAAATACTTTAATGCAGATAAATATAATATATTTCATAATAATACATTTACTCAAATTTATCATCTTAAAATCACAACATTTAAATTGTTATATTTATTAAATCATAAAGGTGACAACTTTGACATCATTTATAATAAAATAATAAAATGGTCATAATCGCTTTTATAAGGATTCAAATGGTCAAATATTTTACTATTGGATGCCTATGATTTACATGTACAAGGAAAATAAGTTTTGGTCAGGTTTTTGTTCTTTTTATGGTCACTATTAGTATAATAAAAACTGTATTATTGACTTTTCACTAAATAATAAATTTCTACATCACTATTGTGTCACGATTAATGATAATTATTTAATCCCTAAAAATTATAAATAAATTATCATGATGTTTATAATTTTATTATCTTTCTGTAGACTATTTATATTCGAGGTTTTATGAACTTTATCACTAAATTAATGATATTACACTTATAAGATATAAGAGAGTGACATGTTGTCACTTTCTTTGGTTTTAATAATAAACACATCCTTTTCATGGTCCAAAGTCCATGAAATGAATATATTTAGCCCCTTAGGTGATATGGCTCGACATTTATTCATCCAATATAATTTTTTCAACTGTTATGGTAATTTTATAATCTTATTTTTACCCCTAATTACCCGATTTACCTTTAACTATAGAAAATAAAATTTACCATATTTACTATTCATAATGTCTAAAAATAAAACATATCCTATTAAAATAATTCAGACCTACTGATTCCATATATGGAATCCATTTTTTCAAATTCAAAACTCATAAGTAGCAGTATTTAATTTAAAATTAATCCCGCTGTTGAGAAAACGGGTTTTAAAAGATAAAACGTTGCAAAAGATTGAAATGTTTTTACTTGTGAATTCAATGTAATATCAATGATAATAAAATATAGTATATTAAATGGTAAAAATATATTATATTTATACATTAAAACCATTAAATATTATAATTTAACCATATAAATTATTATGATGTAAATAGTTGTTTTTAATTAAAATATAGCGTGTTTTTAATATTCATCAAAATAAGAACGTTGTTAGAAAAATATCTAAACATTATACAATGTAAATTTTTATATTCTGATTCAAAATAAGAAGTTTATTTTGTAAAATTTAACTTATAAACTTGTCAAAAATTATATTTAAAATGGGTGCGCCATCAAAAGGCGGAAAATCTGCATTTTTTAAAAAATACTTCTTTTATCTGAAAAATTGATTTTGTTCTCATACCCCATTCCATAAAATGTGTTAGATTAATTATAATGTTATAAAATTAAAAATTATGTTAATGCTATAAATAACGGCTAGTTCATAATAACAATATATCGTTGTTTAGTGAAACCCGGTATTGGATACTACACACGCTATAGAGGAAGGTCACGATTGCGTGTAATGCAAGTGAAGTCAGGGTTGCATGTAGTGAAAGCACCCTTTGGTGTTGTGTATGAAATATTCAAAACTTATTTTATTTATACATTAAGAAAATATATACTTAATGTTTAGTATAATAATTTCTACAAAACAAACTTGAAATTGTGTGTAATGCGAGCCAAGAATAGTGTTGCGTATACTGCAAACTAATACGGTATTAGGTATAGTACAAACTAATCTTGGTGTAGTGTAAAATAGAAGACATCAAAGAAATTAAAAAGAATATATCTCGTAAAATATTGGGGTGTTACATTCTACCCCCCTTAAAATGAATTTCTCCCTCGAAATTCATCGGGGTTATAAATCGTTTACTACTTGATAGTTGATTTCATATAAACCCATATCGTAAAAAGGAATACTAAAACTTAATTTTAATAACTAATGTATGAAACTTAATAGTTACCCAAATTAAATCATCACTGTGTTTCCACATAGGAGAACATAGGTGAAAATATGGAAATGGAAGAGAAATCTCACCATTAATTTCTGATGGAGAGTGGTAGATAACATGGATTGGAAAAATCCAACAATAAAAAAACCGTAAATTTGTGATGATCTAAGGTACCATCTGATTCATCAGATATGAGGGCACTATAACAACATTTTTGGTTTTCAAGATCATTTCCCAAATGTTTTAGAATTTTGAATCAAAATAAATACTTACTTGATTTTGGTACAATCTTACCATTGCTCATGCCTTGAATAATTTCCACTTTATATCTTAAAGAAATGAAGTTGAATTTTTCTTTTGTGAAGTGTTAGAAGATCATGCGATAGAATGATGGGTCATTCCATCTGTCTCAAACATAAGGTTAGAAAAAGATATATACATAAGTCTATATATGGTGAGATTAAACGTATATGGTTCCAAAAATGGACTTATACTTCATCTATCATACCGATTAATAAAATAAAACTAGTTTATACTAACCAAGGACTTCCTGTAGGCCAGTGGTAGGAGATAAAGGCATGTCGCACTTCGGTTTTGGGTTTGATTCCCACAACCTGATCCGGAAAGACGGGTTTTCGACCATCCTACAGGTTTTCCTTTATGTAAAACTATACTATTATAACATTCTAGAAATAATATCGAAAAAGGTTCTAGTCTTAAACAATATTATCTTATGTCCAACTTAACCCATTCCAATTTTTAGGCTTATCCAAAACACTTCTATCCAATCACATAGTATAAAGAAAACAATTAATAGAGAGGTCATCTACCAAGCATATGAATACCATCATTTATCCCCCATATATCATAAGATATATCTTGTTGATCACATTTGAAACATGTGAATCACTTAATCATGTATTCTTGAAAAATGAATTACCATAGAACCTTAGTGAAAACATGAATGCTGTCAAATGTTAACTCTTTCCACATACCAAAATCCAAAAATTTCTATATACTCAAACCATGATATCACATTGTCCTTATATTAGTCATGAGATTATTAATACTATCAAACATCTCATTATCTACATATCCATTAATTATGTGCATATCATCTACTTTCTAAAAATATCTGAATAACCTTTCATGGTACCTATTACCATTAAACATATACTTTCAAATACTATAGGGAAAAATAGTGTAACAATCCTTTGATGTCTCTTTATTCCATAATACCATTACCTATACAACATAACTCTTGATAAACATAAATCATTCCAATAACTTCTTAAACCAATGACCGAGCTTCCACAATTCTTTAATCTCACATATTATTTGTAGTCTCTTCATCATCATCCACATAAACAATACCCATATGACAATGATGATACTCTTCATGAGACTTTCCCTTAGAGAATTTGTTTTCATAATGCCAATACATTCCACATTTAAAACATTTAACCATTGTTTATGTGTTATGAATACCATTATCCTTGTCCATAGTTTTAATTGAACCTTTTACTTTGAAATTATTGTCTTTGTGTCCTTCTTTTCCACACCCAAAGCATCTTCCCGTTCCTTTAAAACATTCTCCCTGATTCCTCTAACCACATGATTTACATGATGGAAATTGAACTTTCTTTCCTCTATGATAATCATGAAACTCCATCTTTCTCTTATTAGCTGAGTCAAGAAACTTACCAAAGTTGAGATTATTGATCTTATTATGATATTGTTGATTAGGAATAATAATGATGTTTGGACTTCCAAATCCCGTTTCATTTAGTTGCTCATGATGAATATCATTCCATTTACCATCATATCCTCCATTATCATGAATTTTCCTATTTCCAGCCATTTTCTAAAACCCAAAATGAATAGTGCGAGAGAAAAAAATCATACTAGGGAGACAACATAATAAAGGGGGAGTACCTTCAATATCTAACATCTTAGGTTTAGTTATATGATCGTTACCGTAATTCTAGGACTATATCTTATACTTATACTTAACCTTGGGGACATCCCTAGACATACCTTAGAAATATCTCTAGGGATATCACTAAATTTTTCACATCCTTGTTTCCAAAGGTTAACTAAACCATTGCTCTGACACCAACTGTAAAGACCCAAACTTGACATACATAGACATTGCATTACTTTTGCGGAATACTTAATACATTACAAAAAAATACGCCCAAAGACCATATTAGTTTAGTGTCTTTGGAAACACGGAACATAATCTTCTAATCATGGTGAAAGATCTTCAACATCTCCATATATATATTCCCCTTCTGTTTTCTTACCTAAATATTGTATTTATATCCTGGGGAAAAGAAAACATAAAAATGGTGAGCTCAAATTCTCAGTAAGGGTAAACAAAGGGAACATAAAAACTATCCATAAACATTTGAACATAAAAACCTAAACATAAAATATCAAAATCTTGAGCAATGACATAAATATTGGCAGTACATAAGGCATAGATAATGAAGGAAAATTAATCATGATAAAATAGAATGGGAATAAAACATGTAATTGTGACATACATTAAGCACATGATATGATTTCCATAGTAGCAAAGGCATTGCTGCCAAGACCATTATAGTGGACAAAGCCAACTACTGAACCGAGTTTACTTGCCATTCCAGCCCTATATTACTGAACCAGATTTACATGTCATTCCAGCATTGTCTATCTCATGAGATATAAATCAATACCCAATGAATTGGAGGGAGATATAGGTCCCACCCATCTCATAATGAAATCATTCTAACTTGTTCTACAAAATAAACACAAATCCTTCATCATAACCCATAGAATAAAATGGGTTTCATAAACAACATCCCATCACAACGTAATCCATATAAAATTAATGGATATAATTTCATCATAAGAAGAATAAAACCTTTTAAATAATAGAGACATTATACTTGAAACATAATCGTACTAAATATTGTCACCTTATATGGAAAATAGTTTTGACAAAACAGTTGAAATGAATTCTTGAGGAAAAAATCCTTTCTTCTTCAAAATCATTTCTTTTTCACAAAATTCCTTGCAATTAAAAAAAAGGATTTCTGTTGAAAATAATCATGAATTCTTGTAGAGAAATCTTCATGGAAATATGGAATTATGAAACCGTAAAAAAATCCGTTCATGCCGTATTAGTTAAAAAAACATTCTTCTCGTACTTTTTTTCAGAAAAGTCAAAAAGTACCTCATATGGTAAAACAAAAGAAAGATTCATTCCATACCATGTGGTAAGAGTCAAAAAGGGTAAAAATTACTTTAAACATACATGTAAGAATAGTAAAAAATTTATGATAACATTTTTAGAAAACATGGACCTGGATGATAAACAAAACCCCAGTAAGTACATACGAATAAACAATCATTGATTAGAACGAGATTGGAATAATTATCCCTTACCTTTTATGATGAAGGAAATCATAAATGTCATAAAATAATGGAAATTACATGCATATGTAAATATAAAATCCTCCATAATAAAAATCATAAAAAATTCATGGCAAGAATAAACACAATACAAAAGAAATTGATGGTGATTAAGGCATATGTCTTACAAAAAATAAAAGTGAGACGAAATAATCCCTTACCTTAGGTCCAATTTCATCCGTACGTGTCCAAAGCTCCTGTATAATGGGTTTAAACATATTATTAACTTGTAAAATAACCATAATAACATTTATTATATCATATATGATTCACTTATGACTTTATACTGCCCATTTTTTTGTCAATTCCATGTTAAAGCAACATTTTGTGTAAAATCATTTCATTTATCGTACGTGATTGGACTTATTGTTATTGATATTATTATTACTTATATCATGATTTAATTACTTCCATAATGTAAAAAATTATTTATATATCATATATATTCAGTATATATATATATAATATAGATAAATGAAATGAAACACACATTTCATGGAGACGGTAGGCCGTACGTATGCATGAACGCTATTTTCCTTTCCTTATTGACTTGAATGGATGTAAGTAAATGAAATATATATATATATACAAATAAATACAGTAGAATTATTATGTCATATATATCATTATTATTCATCATATATACTTTATAATCATTCTTGAATGGTTGACATTGAGAATGAATCTCATCGCATCGTGGAGACAATAATCCGTACGTACGCACAAGCGATGATATCATTCCCACAATTATTGAATGGAATTGGAGTGGATGATATAGTATCTAGAATCCAAATTATGTTATAATAACCATATATAGTTTTTCTTTACCCCATTATACCCATCCATGTAAGGTGGTGGTGGAAAAACAGATTACACCATGGCGTGGAGACAGTATTCCATACCTACGCACACATAGTGATTTCATTTTCAATAGGATGGATAGAAGGTGAACTTGGGTTGTTTCATATTTATAATAACATATAATTATATTATTTATACTTATGTTATTACTTTATAATGAAATAACTAAATAAGAGGAAGTATAAGAATAAAGAAACATGAAAGAATCAGTAGAAAAGATTACCTCTTCTTAAACACGCCTCCGGTTAACCTCTTCTTAGGGCACTAAAGATGGTACTTGAAGAATACCAAGACCTCTAGTCTGTTTCTAAGGTAGTGGAGAAGAGAAATTGGCAGGTTTTGGCCGAGATTGAATGCTCAAAATGGTGTGAGGAGGAGAGGGAGGAGGTGCCATTTTATAAGGGAGGAGAGTGGAAACTTTGGAAACATAAGAAATATTAATTTATAATAATTTCAAACCCCACATAAAAACCTCCAAAAATAACTCAATTCGAATATGGGATGATATATTGTTGTAATATCATCAACCAATAAAATTTATACATGTTGGTAATTTATTTTAAGCCTTATCAACTTGATTTATCCTTATTTAATCTATTTAATTTTATTTCTGGTGATAATATTCTAAATTTTAAAATGTTATAAATAATTACTTATGTGTTTTTATTTTTCAATAATTGGATAGTATATGATATTTTAAACCATATAAATTTCAATTTATAATTTTTGAATATTTTTGTGATTTTTAAACAATTTAATAATATGTTATTTTTATAAAATAACAATAGTATCAATTTTGACACTATTCATTTATTTGAATTAAATTAAATTACATATAGAAGATATATTCGAACCAAAATAATTAATAGATTTATATCATGTCATATTCATCTAAAAAATTCATGGATCACATTAATTTGTTCATTTAACATTTATTTTAATATTTTTAAAACCATTTATTTGATATTTCCTTTAATAAAATAATTACTACGACATTTTTGTATAATTATTTAATATACTTATTTGTCGCATAAAATTAAAAATAAAATAATATGATGCATATAAATTTAATATATTTCATAATAATACTTTTACTCGAATTTATAATATTAAAATCACAACATTTAAATTGTTATATTTATTAAATCATGAAGGTGACAACTTTGAGATCATTTAAATTAGAATAAAATGAGTGTCATAATCTCTTTTATAAGTCTCTAGATAGTAAAATATCAGACCATTGTATGTTTATGGTTTACATGTACACTACCAATAAGTTTTGGTTAGGTTTTTGTGCCTTTTATGGTCACTATTAGTTTAATAAAAACTGTATTTTTGATTTTGCACTAAATAAACAATTTCTCTATCACTATTGTATCACTATTAATGACAATTATTTAATCCATAAAAATTATAAATAAATTATCATTATGTAGATAGTTTTATTATATTTTCGGATACTATTTATATTCCAGGTTTTATGATGTTTATCACTAAATTAAAATTATTACACCTATAAGATATAAGAGAGTGACATGTTGTCATTTTCTTTGGTTTTAATAATAAATACATCAATTTCATGGTCAAAAGTCCATGAAATGAATCTATTTTGACCCTTAGGTGATATGGTTAGACTTCTATTCATCCAATAGAATTTTGGCGGGTGTTAGGGTAATTTTAAAATCTTATTTTAACCCTTAATTACATGATTTACCTTTAACTGTAATAAATAAAATTTACCGTAGTTACTATTCATAATGTATAAAAATAAAAAGTAACCTATTAAAATAATTTGGACCAACTGATTCCAAATATGGAATCCAATTTTCCAAATTCAAAACATATAAGTTTCAGTATATAATTTAAAATAAATCACGCTGTTGAGAAAACAGGTTTTAAAAGTTAAAACGTTGTAAAAGATTGAAATGTTTTTAATTATGAATTCAATGTAAAATCAATGCTTGTAAAATACAGTATATTAAATGGAAAAAATATATTTTATTTATACTTATAACCATTCGATATTATAATTTAACCATATAAATTGTTACGATGAAAAAAGTTGTTTTTAATAAAAATATAGCATGTTTTTACTATTCATCAAAATAAGAACGTTGTCAGAAAAATATGAAAAATTTATCCAATGTAAATTATTATATTCTGATTCAAAATAAGAAGTTTATTTTGTAAAATTGAACTTATAAACTTTTCAAAAATTATATTTAAAATGGGTGTGCCATCAAAAGGTGGAAAAACTGTATTTTTTGAAAAATACTTCTTTTATCCGAAAAATTGATTTTGTTCTGATACCTCATTCTAGAAAATGTGGAAGATGAATTATAATGTTATAAATTCAAAATTTGGTTAATGCTATAAATAAAATCTAGTTCATAATAATAATATATCCTTGTTTAATGAAACCTAGTATTGCATACTACACACACTTTAGAGGAAGGTCGTGATTGCGTGTAATGCAAGCCAAGTCAGGGCTGCGTGTAGTGAAAGCTCCCTTTGGTGTTGAATATGACATAATCAAAACATATTTCATTTATACATTAAAATAAATCTATAATTAATGTTGTTTAGAATAATTTCTACAAAACTAATTTGAAATTGTGTGTAACACGAGCCAAGAATAGTGTTTCGTATATTGCAAGCTAATACGGTATTGTGTATAGTATAATATAATCTTGGTGTAGTGTTCAAGAGAAGACATGAAAGAAATTAAAAAGAATATATCTCCTAAAATCTAGGGGTGTTATAATAACATTCCAATTCATTGGGTACAAATTGACATCTCATGAGATACAATTGATTGGAATGGGGAGTGAACTCCGTTTAGTAAAGGACTTTGTCTACTATGATAGACTTTGGAGTGAACTATGACTACAATTATGGTTTGGGGAGTGAATCTAATCCACTATAATAGTCTTGTTAGTGACCCTTGACAACTATATAAATTATTTTCTATACTTATGCGTATGACACAAGCTTATGTATTATGTCAATGTTGTACTCCCATAGCTCATGTTATTTGATCCTTTTATGATTCATGTCTTGTGAAATACCAATAATTATTCCATGAAAAAATATTATGATATATGGTATGCATGGTTTTACTTTTCAAATGTTATGATCATTTTCTCATACCTTTATTCTCATTCTATGTTTATATCTCTCTTTTTTACCCTTATTGAGCATATAAACTCACCATTTCTTATGTTTCCATTACCTAGGATATAAATAAAGGTATTAATTATGATATTTATAACAATGATTATAGTTATAAAAAACATAATAGGAGATGATGTAGTTCATTCAAGAACCATTTGTTTATGTATCCATGTTTTTAAGGGCACCAGACTTGTACAATTTTGGAACGAATCATTATGTTATGTAATTAATATTCACCTTAAAATATGTAATTTCTATGTATGGAAAGAATGGGCCACTATAGTTTATATCTGATCCATGTTAGATTATCTTTTCAAACTATGATGAGAAAAAATTAGCAATAAATCAAGGGATAAGTCTAAGTATATAATAACATCCAAATGTTTTGGTTGTAATCATGGATGATCAAGGTTAAACCTAAGGTGTTATATAATAAAAAATTAGTGTCATGATTTCAACACAATGGAAAAGAATTTTCCTGATTTTTCACTATGATTATTGTGGATCACACTATACATTTTGGTTTTTGCTATTGGGTGGATATAAGAAGATTCATGTTAACACTGAAGGAAAAGGAAATGATTTTTCTAATGAGAAACCAAATGAATTGAGATATGGAATATGAAGCATTATGATTATTCATAATCAGTTATACCATTTCATTATTAAAACCCTCTACTTGGATGAGTTCCTTAACACATCTAATAAGAGAAAGAAGGATTTTCATGAAGACCATATCAAAAAAAATATTCAACATCCAACATGTCATGAATGTTAGAAGAATCACTCGATGGAATTTATCAAAGGAATAAGAAGATGTTTTCTATATATAAATGAAGGACATAAATATTATAATTTCAAATGAAAAAATGAAGATTTCAATGGAGGATAAAGAAGTCTGTATAAAGCTGTCATTTATAGTTTAATTTCTCAGGTGTGGGGAATTAAATCTTTATCCAAGCCAATACCCTAATTCATGGGTTAACACCTAGAACAAGGAAAGACCGAAGAAGAAAATTTATGTGTTAGGATTATATAATTATGTTCTCAGAGTGTTATATTAATAGTATTTTGGATATAAGTATCAGGAAACATCTAAGGATTATTCCATACTATAATTTGAAAACATATGTTTAGTTGGGATAAACTGATGATTGACATTGGTAGGATTGTATTGGTGACATTGAAATTGATAAATTTATGACAATGTTATTTATGTTATCTTTGATAATTTTTATCGATTTTTTAGATTTATGAAATTTATCCAATATTTTATGAACATATTTGAGGAATAAGGATTGTGTTATTTTTTTCAAGCATATATGTTTTCATGCGAGTTTAACTTAAAATCTATGTATACCATCACAATTTTATAATTTTAAGGTTGATCATATGTTCAATGGCATAAACACCCCTTTTAATGTTTTAAGTGATGGTATTTTGAAGTGATTTGAATGTTTTACTGGGTTTTATAAAGAAACACTATTGAGGATTAAATAACTATTTAGGTCAGTACATGATTTTATGTTATGTTACTTATGGTCTATTGGATAGTTGGATGTAGGTAATATTGATGGTTAAAAAGTGATTTATTGACAAGGATATATTTTAGAGGAAATTTATAGACAAGTTCATGACTAAATTTTAGGATAGAATCTAAATTTGATTCCTGATATTTTTTTAAATTCACCAACATTATAATATTTCATAATGATTTATCATAGTTATTAATGATATCATGGGAGAATTTATGATGGGTTTAAGTATATGTAACCCTTAGATTTAACATGTGATTTAACATAAAATATTATTTGGGAAGAATGAAATTAAATTTTTGGGGATGTAATTTTAAAGCTATGATATAACCTTTTACATTAAAACATTATTTAATGTTGATATTATTGAGGTTATTTGGGATGTAAGGTTATGTATAAAAGGATCTAAGTGTAATCTTTGTTGTTGTTGTGGAAATATTTGAGTGAAATAGGATGGTTTTTTCACTTTGGATATTATCTTAACATGTGTTAAACAATAATTTTTTATAATATTTAAAGAGAATAATAATGTATTTATATCATTTTCTGGAGTATAAAGTTTATTTTAGTGATTCAGTCATAAAAAAATTCATCTTGAATGATCATCATTTGGAGAACAAGCTGAGTTTTTGGTAGAAATCAATTAACGGTTAAAGTTATACTTTTCAAGTAACTAAATTTCATTATGTTTTTACTTTAGATAGTGAATGAATTCCTTAAATATAGGAAAAATATCTTGAATAATAAAATGGTGTCATATTACCATCATTTTCAATAAATTGATTTATTTTCACTCATTAAAAATTTATGGTTTTGTGGTCGTTAACTTTATCCTAACCACATTATCTATCACTATCTATCAGTTCTCAGACATTAGTTTTATCTTTCATGTCTATATTTTTAATTATTACAACATTTATTTTTTTTAAACTTATTTTTTTGTTATTTTGGATGATCTTCATATTTCCCATTCCATCTTATTAAGAGGAAATTTTAATAACCCTTTTTAAAAAGTGAGTTTTTTGGAAATGAATTTTCAAAGATCAAACCATTCAATACCAATTACAATTTTCAATTAAGAAAATGGAATTTATTAAAGGTAAGGGGGAGAGAATATAACACCCTGATATTTTAAAATAAGAACAATATATTTGATAGCATATACAATAAGAAACATTGAACTTAAAACAACTATGAAATATTATTTAAATATGACTGTTATAACCCATCTGTTGAATTGAATGGTATACATAAGAATAATAACATTATATATATATATATATAGATATAATTTTACTTCTCAATAAAAATTTATCTACTAATTCTTAGTAGATATCCATTCATTTTTAGTAAGGTTATATTATGCTTTAAAAATATATATCCTTGAAAAATGAGTTTTTTTATTATTGTGAGAAAATATTTGATTTTATTTTTAAAACATTTAAAAATATTTACTTTATAAAATTAACTTAAATTTTTAAATCATAAAATCAAAATTATCTTAGTGTGAATTTCTAGAATTTTCTGGAATGGTTGATTTTTTAGTGAATAGTGAAAAAACTAATGTTTATTAAAAAAAATAATTTTCAAGCATGTAAACAGCTAAATTTTGTTTTGAATTCATTTAAAAGTAAATTTTGTTCTATTTTATTTTAAATAATCCACTTAATATCATTTTAATAAATTTCATGTTTGAATTTTGTATAAAAACATTTTTATACGAAAAAGCGAATTTTCTTGAAAAAATTATTTTTATGCGCATAATGTATTTTTTTTCATAGTAAATTAGATTAATCCCTATTGGTGAATGATTTTATTGAAATTTATATATTATATATTCAATAATAGTTTTTAATCATTCATATAATATTTTTACTATGCATGAGATAAAAATAAATCCAGTTTTATGCTTAAAAACTATATTTTTATAAAAGCAGTTTTTGCCACATTTTACACACATATTTTAAAAATAATTTATACCACTTATATGTATTTAATTTTATAAAATGTATTATATATTTGGAATTAGTATATTGAAATTATTTAAATATACCCCTTGTCAATATGAATAGTAACCGTGGTAAAATTTATCACCCTAGTAGAGGGTAATTCAGATAAATCTAGGTTAAAACTAAGCGATAATGCCATAATTTTTATCCAAATTTTTATTCGATTAATTTAATTATAAAATCATCATATTAGGCTAAAAAATTATTTTTTAATGGACACTTTTCCATGAAAATGACCTATATAATATTTAATGCAAATAAAGTTACAAAGTGTCACTATCTTAGTTTTAAATATATAATATGTGTTCACATAGTGGAAAAAGTATGTTATGAATTAATATAAATCTATATATTTAGAATAAATACATCATTTTAATTTTGGAAATTAATTTATAATTTTATTGACTAAATTATTTCATTAAATTCTAATGCAATGATAATATAATATTTATTCAATTATTTTAAAAAAATAAGTGATTTTTAAAATATTTAATGTAATATAATATTAGAGATATAGAGTGTTTCAAAAAATTTAGTGATTAATATGAAATATTAATGTTTTTTAAAAGTATTATATTCTAATTAAAACTTTATATTTATATATTTTAAGTCAAATTAAATAAATAGTGTTAAAATTGACATTAATAATATTTTATGAATATAATATTTTATTAAATTATTCAAAAATAATATAAATATTGAAAGAGAATTGTTTTAATAATATATGGTCTAAAATTTTATTCCTTTTCAATTTATGATCAAATTTTCACCATATATATAAAATCAAACTCTTTAAGAGTGAAAAGATGTTACCATGTGTACTATTAAAATAAGATAACTAAGGGGTTAAACCAAAAGATGAGATTTAAAAAGACATATAAACCCATCTAAATTTTATTCTTTGATGTTATTTAATCTCGATCCTGTATTATCTTCAAATCTCTTTTATTTGAGAAATTTTTAAAGATAATGAATTTTTTATATTTTAATCTTTTAAGAAATCCCAAGAGTGACCACCCCAATTATAAAAGGGATCCACTCCTCTCTCTTCTTCACACCACATTGAGCCTCATAGATTGAAAATAACCTATAAAAATACCATCTAAAATCCCTCATCCACATTATAGTGTTTCTGGTACTCCCAAAATGAAAACCCTAGGACCCATAAGAGGAGTTCTAAGGGAGTTCTTTCAAAGAAGTGGCAATCACCTTAATCGATCACTTTCATTTTTTACTTCCAATTTAACTCCTCTAATTATATGGTATTTATCATAGAATAATAAAATAATTATATTTTATAAAAGTAAATATTATTATGATTATAAAATCATTATTATCTACCATCTTTCATGTCAAATGATAAGTAAAAGTATCACTCACGCATATATACAACCTACTGTCTCCACGTAGCGATAAAATTCATTTTCCACCACCATATTTCATGGATTATTACTATTATGTGTTTAATTTTTATATTTTAATTACTAAAAAATTATACATATGTTATTATAATATCAAATCTACCTTCATACCTTTCAATCTGTTGTAAAATGAAAACATCGCTCGTGCGTACGTGTGGACTACCACCTATACGAAGCGACATGATTCATTTCCTCTTCACATGGATAGTAATAAGGATTTATATAATTCATATATATGATATAATAATTAATATTTAATTTCAAATTAACATTTACCTTTCTTTTGTTTCATCCTTTGTAAAATGAAAATAATATTCATGCATACTTATGACCTACCATTTCCATGAGTGATGTAATATAGTTTTATATCACTAAATTTATTGAAGACAATAAATAAGTATTTAATGAGTATATATTATGTTTATATAATTATTAAAATTATTTATATTATGTGAACATGCTAAAATTACAAGTACCAAAACTACCGAACCAAAACATACATGAAAAACGAAGTAGATATCACCCATATAAGTGATTTTAATAGAGAATTATTAAAAAATGGGTTATAAAAGGTTATAAGTAAATAATATACGGTATGATATATACGGTTATGGTTCTGGAATATAATTACAATAAATTTAAATTTATAATATAAAAGATTATAGTTATTTTTATTGAAGTGGAACTCGAGGTATGGGTTTATCGTCTTAAATTGTTTCGTTTGAAATATATATTATGTTATACACGTATCTTATTTTATGAGGTATAAGTACTAATATTTTGCATGTTATATCATGATTTTTTTATATTCATGATATTTAGTTTTTCATTTTACTTTATTCATTCATAGTTCTTACATTTCCAAATTTACCAAAGCGCTAAGGATTTTATGTTAAAATCTCATTATTTATCGGGATTGTTTATGATTAAGTTCCACTGATGAAATATTATAGTTTATATCTCAATAATCCCATTAATTTTAATTATCATATGGTTATTTCTATAAATTATTGGTTTTACTTTCATTTTCCTCTATTTAAGTAATTGAAATACTAAAATAACGATTTTAAGGAAACTAACTTTATTTATACCATCTATCAAAATTCATTTATATTCCTTGTCAATGATTTCTAAAAATATTTTCAAAAATATTTTCTAATATTATATATTTTTTGTTAAATTCATTTTTCCCATTTTTTATTTTTATGAAATGGTTTAAAAGTAATCTTCTTATTATTTTCGAAAAGATTTAATTTTGAATTTTTAGAAAAAATATGAAAGGAATATTTGTTTTAATGTGTACGGCCTGAAATAAATTTCATTCTATCCAAAACTCTCAATGATTTTATGCATCATTTATAATTTCCTTGTTTATTTTTAAATAAAATATTATCTATAATATTTTGGAAAATTTTAGATTTTAAATAATTTATTTCAATGTGAATAGTGTATTTTCATTAAGAAATATTTTTAGTGATCTTTTTAAATCATTTTATATATAAGATGGAATCCCATTATGTTTCATAATATTTTATGAGGATATAATACATTGATACCATCCTTTATCTTTTGTTGTATGGTTTATGATTATGATTAAAATATGTTTATACAACCCATTCCTTTTCCATGGGTTATGCTATGATGAATTGCTGAAATTTTTATGAAGCCCATTTCTTTTCCATAGTTAATGACATAAATAAATTTTTATAAAACATTTTCCTTTTCATGGGTTATGATATGATTAATTTTTTATGTTCTTATTGAAAAAATATATAAAATTTTCATTATTTTATTGATGTGAAAAAAATTATATATTCCTCCAATGATTGGGAAAATATTGATATATCATGGGATAAACATGACTAAAATAGAAAGTGAACCTAGTTCAGTAAGGTAATGTGTCTACTACAACAGTCTTGGGATTGAACCTTGAATACTATGGTGGTTGGGTGAGTGAACCCAATATACTTTTATAATATTGGAAGGGGCCCTTTACTACGATGGAAATGATTTTCTATGCTTATGTGTAAGCCCAAAAATTGTGTCTAATGCTAATTTTGTGCTGTTATGGATCAAGATCTTTGATTAAATTAAGATTCAAGTCTTATTAATGACTATGAATTATTCCAAGACTCAAGATTATGATATATAATATATTGGGTATGACTTTTTAAATGTTATTATCATGTACGCATACCATTATGCTCATGTTATGTTGATATCTCCTTTATTTACCCTAACTGAGAATATAACCTCACCCTTTATTATGTTTCCTTTCCTTAGGTTATTAAGAAAGGTATTAAGTTGTAGATTTCTAATAAGATTTATCGTTATGAAAAATGTAGTGGGCGATGATGTAGTTCACTTATGTATCAATTGTTTATCTATCCAAGTATAGAGAGGCACTAGACCTATATGATTATAGAATGGATCGTTATCTTATATATTGAATATTAATAGAAAAAATGTAGTATTTATATATGAAAATTATGGGACACTATAATAAAGGTATTTAATGGAAATCTAATCGAACAAAAAACGTTCCATACTGGGGACACAATGTTTTTATACAATTCAAGTCTCTATCTCATGCTTGGTAAACTTCATTCGAGATATGAATGTCCCTTTGAAGTTACTCATATATACAATTTCAGTGTTATGAACCTTATAAAGGAATGAGATCATAATCTATTCAATGGTAAATCATACCTAATAAATTCTATGAGAACATTCTATAAGAGATAGTGGAAGATCTCCCACTCCTTCATCCTATTCATAAATAAAATACAAGAAGGTTTTACCTATTTTTAACATTTTAATACATGATGTGATTCCATGAAAAATATACTACATATTAAATCTATTTTAATTCACTAATTAAACTATATCAGTTATGTGTGGACAAATGAACCTTTATAGTTTAGGAATTTTTATTTTTTTGTTTTTGTGTCTTTTTCAAAAATAAATTTGTATTTTTTTCAATTTTTGTTTGTTTTTGAAAACTATGGGATTAACTAAAAGAACCTTTTAAACACTGAATCTATTCCAATTTTTAGAAACAAATTTTACCCATCGACTCACCTTATATGAATTCTAAAATTATTTTTTTCAAATATTATGTGACGTAATTTCATGCAAGCCCACTAATTTCTGAAACTCATACCCTCACATACTAGTCTATGTTTTTTACCACTAACCTGAGAGGATTCTAAAATAGTTTTGAAATTTAAATTTCATTTTCCTATTTCTTTAGATATTTAAGATATAATTTAATAACTTGAATGTTTTGTGTAATATAATCAAAATATTAGAGAATTTAAGGGACTTTTACTTAAATGATTGAGGAATTATTTTGATTATGAGCCTATTTTCCAATAAACATACCTGTATGTTAATTATGTTATCCATTAAAAGTAATTAATAAAATTTTTACGTATACAAATTACTAGACAACTACCCCAATATAAGTTGTTATGGAATATATTTCATGATCTATGTTCAATTAAAGTATGGGGAAGAGAAAAAAAGAAATTGAAATATCTATATGTTAGAATCTATTAGAATTCAAAGAATAATTTTCTAGCACTTTTTTTGTTATATTCTTGGAAAAGAATCATGATGTCAAAAATGGAAAATATTTCTTAAATCCATCAAAGATTATACATTAAAGTCTTTTATTGTATTGATGTGAAAAAATATCTCCCTTTACCTAAAAATATGATTCTGAATATAAATTTACATATGAATATTGATTGAAAATATTACAAAAATGGGGGAAAGAGGGAATAAATCTATTCATTTATGATAAAATTCCAATGGTATTGACTAAGAATAAATTTGGGAAAGAAATTAATGTTAATTGGATGTAGAAATCTGCTTCATTTTTTGATGTGAAGGTAATGTATAGTATGAAATGATTGAGGAGTAGTGATGAAGAAATATAGGAGAGTCTATAAGACAAATCCACAAGAATTGAAAATAATTTCTATCTTATGGGATGATAGGAACCACAATTACCACCATGAATACAAATTTGTGTTTATCCAATACTATCATTTATCATTACTAGAAAACAAACACTGATGCGGGGGTGGGGGGGGGTCTTTATCAAAACTAAAAAATGCACTGATAAAAGGGACTCTTTATCAGTTCTAATAAAAAAAGCAATAATAAATGAGGTACCATTATTAGTGCTATTAAAAAAGTACTGATAAAGTGGGCCTTTATTAGTGCTAGAAAAAAACACTGATAATGGGGGACCATTATCAATAATTTTTTATTAGTGTTGATAAACGACCCCCATTATCAGTGTTTTTTTTCTAGTGCTGATAAAAGGTAAATTTAACAAAAAAAAATATATGTCATTATAAATAATATATTAACATATAAATATATTTATATAGATATAAATATAATTTTTTTGTTACATGTGATTTTTATAACAGTAAATATGCATTTACAATTAATATATAGAATATTTAGTGGAAGATAGGCTATAAAATAATTTTAAAAAATACTAATTAATAATTTTATAATAATTATCGAGTAACAGTCATTTGATAACATTTTGAAGACATAAAAATTTAATAAACAAACTAACGCTCTAAGATAAGATGAAAAAATGTATTGAAATTCAAACATCCATATGTTTTGATTTGGGTGTCTCTTTGGGCTCTACCACTTATAAAAATGAATCTTGTAAAGATATATATTATTTGTTGACCCAAGGGGAATTTTTTCACTATTACTTTGGGGAAAAGGGCTCATATGTTCTCTGAAACTGAGTTTTTAGTTGAGATACCCTAATTATTTAATATTTTATAGCATTTCTACTTAATTTGAGAGAGTATTTTTTGTCCTTATTTAGTGGAGAATGAATTTATTCCCAAGTATCACATTCATGTAGATATTATCATTTCCAAATTTTATCATTTTTTCAAATGTAATTTTATTTATAATTAAATATATACAAATTTCCTTATATTTACTTATAATAAATCAATTGTATAAATACACATTTAAATATATTTAGGTAAAAATGTATTTTTAAATATATATAACACATTGAAAAAATATTCATTATTTATTTTGTTTAATATAATAATTTATTCATTTTATTTACCTAATAAAAATGCATTAATATGGGTATATATACCTATACAAGTACTATTTATATATAAACATGAGTGTATCAATTAACAAAAGTATATTTATATGCATGTTATAATATATGAAAATAAATACACATATATGTAAATATTTTTATTTTATGTGAGAAATATAAATGTGTATGTGTATGTGTAAATATGTTTTTATGTGTACTTGTATCAATATTGTGTATATAGATTATATATAAATGTATTTATAGAAATACATCAGTATCATGAAATCTTGTATATAAATATATTTATAGTAAATATTTACAAATAAATTTTAAAAATTTTATATCTAAATACACAATTTCATGTAAATATTTATAAATGTATATGTAAATATACAAATATATAAATATTTATGTCATGTATAAATTTTATATCTCAATATATGGAAATATTTTAAAAATTAATTTGAAAATAATTATATAAACCATATGAAATTAATTATTATCCATTTTATTTTAAAAAATATCTATCCATATTTTATACTTTATAAAAATACATAAATATACATATACTTATAAAAGTGTGTATATAATGATTCAATATAAATATGTATGTCTATTAATATATATTTATATAAAATCTAATATATATAAATTAATATGAATATATAATATATTTAAAAAAATATAAGTGTGTTTATATATATATATATCTCACACTTCTAAATATATAAAAATAAATATAAATACTATAAAATATAAAAAAAACATGATTTGCAGAGTGGTAAAGGGCATTGAAACGCTGAAGGGAGGTCACAAGATTTAGTCCTAGGGAAAATAGGTATTTGGGGGATCCATTATAGCATTGAGTAAGGGTGGGGGTGGGGGATGTTTCCGATCCTTGATCATGGGTTGGGGATGAATGATGGTGGATTGGTGAGTAGAAAGTGCTGAGAAAGGGGTTCATGAGTATTGAGAAATGGGGTGTTGTGGTTTGTGAAAAAATATTTTTTTTCATGTTTTTTTATCAATGATAAAACATCACTGATCATGGGTGCCTTTATCAACACTTTTTAACCCTATTAAATCTATCCTTTATCAGTGCTAATAAAGTGACGATAAAGTCACCCTTTATCAGTGCTAGAAAAAGAACTAATAATTGGTACCTTTATCATTCCCTTTTTAGCACTGATAAATCCACCCTTTATCATAATTTTTTTAGTATTGATAAAAGTCATATTTTAACATCCCTCACTATATCAATACTTTTTATGTGGTAAAAAATAATTTTTTAGTATTTTTAAAGGCCCAATCTATAGTTGTACATAGAAATTCTAAATACCCTCTTTACATTCAAGTGAAAAACCAATGTAAAAAAGAATAAAATGTTTGA
The DNA here is from genome assembly GCA_963277665.1 of Viscum album. Classification (NCBI taxonomy): domain Eukaryota; kingdom Viridiplantae; phylum Streptophyta; class Magnoliopsida; order Santalales; family Viscaceae; genus Viscum; species Viscum album. Next base: position 606,264,081 of record OY728133.1, on the reverse strand, counting down.
GGAAACCTACTAAAGGAAATGTGGAATATTGTTTTATATTGAAAAAAGGCATGGGATACCCCTAGATAATTAAAATAAGAAGAGATAAGTTATTGGAAGTAGAATTTACAGATGAAACCATTCTTAGAAGACATTGAAATCAATCATGAAGATACACTTTAGAGCCAATCCCCCAATTAGACCTCAACATTTTAACATTCAAATTCTACTAACCCCAAAATATTAACAAAACACTAATTAAGGCATCATGATATACATAACTACTTGACTCATTGATTGGAGATGAAATTTTTTGTTAAACCTATGGCGAAACTAATATGATCTGGGAATGAGAAAAAATATTCTTTAAAATCATACATGAGTGTTTAGTGAAATATTTTGGAAGGTAGGTATGAATTTGTATGAGGGGATAAAAGAAGTAATAATTAATTGAATATAATTAATGGAGAAAATATAATCAAGAACATTGAAGAGGCATGATAACTTGAGGGATATAGCGTTAAAATAGGAACTCACATTGGCTAGGTATTTGATGTCTTCCTTGGTAATATTTTTGAAAGTCACTTCTCAAGAGTCTATGGTTTAAGTATGGGAGGATTGAAGTGACAATATTTTCATAAATTTTATCAGGAGAATAAATGATTTTGAACCCATTTTTTTGAGAATATATTATGCTAACTTTAAATTTTATATTTTTTGATATAATTTAGAGTTTAATTGATAAAAGGATTAAATATTTTGTTTCTATTGATCATCTGATATTTGGGAATTATTAGAACATGACCTACATTTAATCGTTGGTTTTAGATGATTATTTAATTTGATTGGAAAGTATTTAAATGGAAGAAAATAATTTATTTGAAATATGTGAAATTCTATATTTTTTGTAGGTAATTGACCATCGATGTAATTTTAAAATTCCCACGTGAAACAACACGATGCATTTACCATATTTAATATTTTCTATTATACGATAAATCCTTCATCCATAAGAAAGAATTTTATCTACTGTGTGAAAATAAAAACCAAAAGAAAAAATTATTCAATGTTCTAATACTACCACACAAAACAATATTTTTAACTGTATAGACCGAAGATATTGTAAGAGGGAATATAATAAAATATTCAAGTAAATTCCACAAATACTTAATGTTACCACAAAACCATTCAACCAACCACAAAGAAACTTATCTTACACATGGTTACTCATACATCATATTTCATCGATCCATTAATAGGTCACCTCAAAAGTGGTGCAATCCATAAAAAAGTATCAAATAATCTATTGGATAGATAAATACCTGTCATATGCAAGCCTCATGAAATTTAAACTGAATTCAAAAAAAAACATTTGGTATGACTCATAAACTTTCATGTGTCTAGTAAAAAGATTATGAATGGGTTTGTGAATGTATAATTTTTTTTATAGTGTAAAGAAGGAAACCCATAGGTTTCTTAGAAGAAAAAATCATAAAGGTAGAATTATCTGAGGAAAAAGGAAAAAAGAAAACACGACCTTATGTTCCAATATTTCTATAAAGCTCTCCCAAAAAAACACCACGCCTTGAGAAATCATAAATTAATGGAAACAAAGGTATATTAAATTATATCATATACCTCTCAAAAAATTCCCATCCTCGAGAATCAAAAATGAACCTAGAACACAACAATGGAAAGGGGTCTGAAGAAATATCCCATGGATACCTCTATAAGATCATGTTATAGCTGAAACATTTCCACCTTCTCACACCAACCACACATATCCTCAATTCTCTATGAATATCCACACCATCATTCCAACCTCAACACATCCCAAGATTATGATTACCATAACCATTAAAAAAAATCCCTAGAAACACAAACTAAGGAATACCACTCCCTATATCAATATATTGTCTTCTATGGGTGGAATTAACCTTCCCACATGGTTTTAAAATGAATTATAAACATAATTAACCTTTATTGGGAAGGGGTGTTATCTTTTTCATATTTTTGAATCCATAACACAATCCATCAAAAAGAAAAGGTATATATCATAAATTATCAAGTTTTAATCATTACATAATCAAGGGGAAGAAAAAATAAATAAATAACTCAAAACAAATATGGGCACTTAGTACATAAATATGTTTTATTATCCCAAGTACTCTCATTCAGGGAACTGTTCCTACATAGAACATAATACAATGAAATAGTCCATCCACATAATACCTTCTCTCGATGATCTTGGGTATATATTGGTCACTCAATGAAAATTGTTTCATCCTCAATATCCAACTATCCTCAGTCAATAACATGATATTCATCATGAAGATATTGATGGAGTTGTGACATGTGGAATAATTAATGGGTCTTGTAAATCTATATGGGTTCTTCGACTAATACACCAACTTAAAAATTCACTTCATCACCTCAAAATATTTGAATAACTAGGGAGAAATATTACTCCCTATACTAAACATATTCGTTTTTCATATAGAGGAAACCTTCAAGAATACAAAGTTCCCAACCTCGAACTCCAAGGGCCTCATCCTTCATTCGGAAAAATTTATTTTTCAATATAATAACTCCTTCATTATCTCATAAACTACCTAAATTTTATTCGATATACTATACACCACATTTGGGGAAAAAATATGACTCTCCCACCTCAATCTAGCTCAGCGGGGACCTAAATGGACTCTAGTAAAACACCTTAAATGGGGTCATGACAATGGATGAGTGATAACCATTTTTATAGGAGAACTCAACCAAAGGAACTTTATTTTCCCATGATCCACTAGAATATTTTATACAAGTCCCCAACATATCCTCCAATATATGGATGGTTTTCTCCATCTATCCATCAATCTAAGGATGAAAAATAGTGATGAGGGGTAAGTAAGTTCTAAAAGCATGCTAAAATCATCTCAAAAAATGTGAGGTAAAATAATAATACAAATCCAATAATATGAACCTTGTAACTGCATATAGTTACATGAACTCATCCACATACCTCTTTTCCAAAACTCAATAACGCCTGACACCTTGATTGATAGGAAGTGAGATGACTTCATCAATCGATCCATGATTACTCAGATAGTATAATATAATCCCAAAGCATTGGGTAATATTATGACAATTTACATTATATTTTGTCCCAATCCCTTTTATGAATATCAAAGAGATGCAAAAAACATCTATAAATTTGATGTTATACATTTACTTACCATAAAACCAGATAGAAATCCATGAACTATGCCATTTTCCATCTCATAATGGGCCACCAAAAATTCATCCTCAAACAATGGTATGTCAAATACACCCCTGAAAAAACGACTAAGGGTGATATATTTTACTCATGAAGGAATCCCTCATGCATTTCCTTCACGAAAAATAGTATCTCCCAAAAAAATATCTGGTTCTGGACATCCTATGACAACCCCTATAGGACATCACCACGGATAACATGATTATGCATCACCTCATACTATGAATCTCCCAACTGAGACTCCTCTACTTAATGCAATAGTGAGGATTGAATTGTCATTTGAAACCAGAATCCTCGACCATCAACCAGCCCTACATCTTGGTTCATGGTTTCCCACTCCTCCAGAACCCTCTAAGAATATCTATAATATTGAATAACATCCTCACAATATTTTACAATTAGTTCATCATCCCTGAAATTTTTCATCCCCTAGGTATAGGAGGCCTTGAAATAATGGTCCTGAAAAACGTTTTCCACCCCTTTTGTAACAGATTAAGTTCACATTGAGAGAAGATATACATCGATATCTTATGATTAATAATGAACACACATTATTCACTGATGAGGTAATGTCACCAAAACTTTTTCTGAAACACAACCCCGGACATCTATATATCATGGGTGGAATAGTTAAATCATAGTGATGTAACTACCTAGTCCTATAAGAGATCACCAACTATTATTGTATCAAGACTCATCCCAAGACCAGGAAAGATGCATCATAGAAAACCTCAAACATCACCATCTCTACTAGAAAACATAATACCTGAGCAATAATAAGTCTCCCCTAAAAGTATAAAAATCTTTAATGACACTAATCGGACCACATAAAATCATCATCATTTTTTTCATAGTTGTTAACGAAACCAAAATCAATTAAAAATTTGACATGAATATCTAGTAATATCCCACAAGACTTAGGAAACTGTAAACTTCTAACACATTCTTGGATGCTGCCAAAGAAAAAAAATTCCTTAATATTAGATGGGTCTGCATCCACACCCTATAAAGACACCACATACCCATGTAAATGAACCTATTATTTCCAAAACATACAGTTGAAAAAATTTCTATAGAGATGGTGGAGTCAATGAATGTAACGCCCCGACCCTAGTTACCTAGAGTCGGTAAATTATTACATAACATTGGCATGATCACAAAAGATCATTTCTAGAAAGACCGATTAGTTTAGTAGCCTTTGAATTACATGATACATTCATAAAGTTTACATAACATCATAAAATGAAAACTACAACAACATAGTCTCTATAGTCCACACTCATATCCCATCATACTATCCCTGTAGGTCATTCATAAAATATTCCTTAACATCCAGGGAAAAAGAAAACATTGAAAGGGGTGAGCTCAAATGCTCAGTAAGGGTAAGAAATATAGTGGAAACTTTTATAAATAAGCACAAACATTTATGTCAATGTATAAAAATAAAACAAAAGCCTATTCAACATAAAATTCATCATAATATGGCATATATAAATCAAAATAAGGCCATTTACTTACTCACATGGATATTATACTAGTAGAATAATGACATGAAATATCAATAGCCACTTTCATAATGATGGAATGGATAATGCCAGACTATAAAAACCACATAGTCAAGGCCTTGTGCCAATACTACAAATACGATTTTTTGAAGACCTTGTGCCAAGACACTAGTTTGTCTCATTAGACCTACCGATGCATTGAAGAGCTATAACGGGCTCCACCCATCACTTACTAAGTCCAATGCATTCCTCATATGAAAAGGTTTAAACATAACATAAACATTCGTATTAAAACTATAATACGAAATGTAATAACTTTATCCCTAAACCATGGATGGTATAAAAATAACACATCCACATTCAAAAATATCACAAAACCTTCAATACAATATGGAATATTTGAATCATAATAAATCATCTTCAAACATGTTAAAAATCCATCAAAGGATGTTGACATAGATGAAAATGATTTTTAAAACTCTTTGAGAGAAATATCCATTTCTCTTGAAAACATTTAAGAGTCAAACAATTTTGAATGAAGAAATTTAAAGACATTTTTTTGAATCAAAGTTTCCCATACCAATTTGAATCTTTTGAAAGGAATTAACATTTGAAAAACATTCATGTCCATATAAATAAATCCTTAAAACCCATTTTGGAGACATGGACATTAATGAGAAAGATTTAGAAGAATAAATATTAAAAACATTTGCAAGATGTTTTAGTAAAAAAATACCTTAAAAGAATCCCTTTGAAAACTCTTTCATAAAACATGGACATGGATAATAAAAATTTCCCAGTATATACATATGTAAAAACAACCTCAGATAATAAAGAGATTGTGAAATTAACTCTTACCAATTTGGTAACATACAAAACATACACCCCATGAATGAGGTATCATACAATGAATATGTAAATACACATAAATTAAAGTGTACTACACAAAGAATAAAATTATGGGAAGTACATACACCACACAAAAGGTAATAGTGGCAATATGGCATGAATCTCACGGGAATAAGGAGTGAGATGGAAACACCTAACCTTGTACTTTTACTTTGTTGAGGGTAGTTTAACCTACTGTATAATGGTGAAATAATTGTTATTAAATTATAAAAGAATCATATACATTAATATGATATCATATATGATCTTTTAACATTGCATTGTTAAAAATATCTTAGTATTACCGTCGTTTCAGGTGTTAACTTACTCGTTTTATTTTATATGTTTTGTTACATAAGTCGTGTTTGTTATGGATAGGATGTATATTACTCATATATATAATTATATCAAGTCCTTAAACATTATTTTTAATCATAAAATGAGAATTAGACTTGCATGGATACGATGGGGAATGAATCTAATCGCGTTCGTGGAGACGGTAGTCCGTACGCACGCACAAGCGACAATATCATTATTTTGATATTAAAATAATATATAATTGGATGGTATATTATATATACCGAATAATTATCATGTTATATTTGTTATTTAAATCAATTTTAAATCATTATCATACCCATCCAAATAATAATGTTTTGAATAACAATTACACCACGGTGTGGAGATGACAAGCTGTATGTACGCACGTATGGTGACATGTCATTCAACGGATGGATATAATACCGAATATGATTGTACCATATTTATAATAGCATCAAAGTAAATATAAGATACTGGAGTTATTAATTTATAATGAAAATAACAAATAAAGAAAAAGTTGAAAATAAAAGAACTTGAAAGAGGGTGGTGAAAACATTACCTCTTCTTCGGGTTCTTCAATTTGATTTGATCAAAAGGGCTCCATAGGCTGGCTTTCTGATCAAAATAAGGACTCTAGGTTGAAGTTAGAGAAGTTGAGAGAATATTAGGGTAGGGTTTGGCTGATCCAAAAGGGTTTTAAGGTGTGAATTAGAGGGAAGGGGAAGTACCCTTTTATAAGAGGGGTGAGGGGCACCTCAGGAAAAATAGAAATATTATTTTATAATAAATTAATATTCGGTTTATAATAGCTCTAAAGTGGATTATTTAAAGGTTAAGGTGGGGATAGGTCTAAAAAAATTCAACCAATAGGTTTTATACAGGTTTTAGTCACTATATAAACTTTATATTTTCGATTTAACTCTTAGTTAAATAGTTTGACATTTACCATGTCTCTTTGTATTTTTATATTATATAGTCAATAAACATACTATAAACTTCCAAGAGACCCCCAAGTGGTCCATTAATAATAAGCCTATCATTATATAAGTCCTTTGTCTGAACATTATATTTTTAGGAATATAATATCAATTAATAATATAATATTTGTTTTAAAAACTCCTTTATGTCAATTTTGATAGTATTTAATAATTTATTTTTGTTAAAGTCTTAAAAAATTTATTAATTCGAAAAAATTTCATTTAAGCAATAATAAAATGTCATATTAACCAATAATTTTTTTTATTTCATCAAAACTTTCAATGTATATTTATTTTATCATTTATATTACTAATTATTTGATTCTTTTTTTAATTAGGAAAATACTGCATCACTATTGTGTCAAAAATAAATTTAATTATTCTATGTATAAAAATTATAAATAAAATACCATTATGTTGGAAATATTTTTAGATTTATAATGAGTATTTATCGTAGAAAATATAACATATATAACCCTATGTAAAAATTGTTTTTCAAAAAGATATATGCTTTTGTAATTTCTGTATTTACTTAACTTAATTAATATAATGTATCATTATCACTTACAAGTAGATTCCTGGGGTCCCAAAATCGACCCAAATATTCCCCTGGTCGGTAATGTATCAACCAATAGGGTTATGGCACATTTTAGGGTAATTTATTATTATTATAATATTATTTTTTACCCTTATTTACCAGATTTACCCTTTAACCATGGTAAATAAAATATTTACCGAAGTAATTATTCAAAATGTCTAAAAATAAAAGTTACCTATTTACACAATTTGGACCTCCGAATTCTAAATATGTAATCCATTTTTCTAAATTTAAAGCATAGAAGTAGCAGAAATTAATTTAAAATTAATTCCAGTTGTTAAAACAAAAAGCGTGATTATAAAGGATAATAACTATCAAAAGATTGGCAATTGCTTATATCCAGTTTAAATTTGAAATTATGTCCATTAAACAAAATTGGATTAAATGGTGAAAATATAATCTAATTATACTCTAAAATCACTCAATTTCAAAATTGATCACTATTAATTATTTCGATTAAAAAAGTTGTTTGTAATTAAAATTTAGTAATTTTCACTATTCATCAAAATATGAAAGTTATCCTAAAAGTACCAAAAACACACCCTAAGATAATTTCGATATTACTAATCCAAAAATGATATCCATTTTGAATGATAAAATGTATAAAATTTCAAAAAGTGGGTATTACTATTCATACCGGCTAGTTTGATTGGTTGTGGTGTGTGTTAGAACTCGTAGTTACATACAACACACACTACTGCATTATTCAATGAGAAGCATACTGTGGAAGCTTGGGGTGTTACAATGAACCTATAAGAAAACTCTGATATGGTCCTCATGATCCTCCTTAGACATAAGGTGGATCAATATTTCGTCAATGAAAATGGCTATAAATTGGTCTAGGAACTCATGGAACACAATGTTTATGATCCCAATGAACAAAATTGGTGTGTTCATGAAACTGAATGAAATGAACAAGAACTTGACCCATACATGCATTAGAAGCCAGTATTTAGGATTTATTCCTCCTTTACCCTCAACTAATGATATCCTGACTATAGATTGATCTCATAACACCAACTAGCTCCCCTAAAGTGGTTGAAAAGATCATTAGTACTTGGAATATGGTGGTAATTCTTAACCATCACCTAATTTATCATTTATTAGTCTATACAAAGCTTTACACTACCATCCTTTTTAGATAACAACACTGAAGCACCCCATGGTGACACATTGGTTCAGATGAAACATTTATAAATTAGGTCTTGTATCTAACTCCTCAACTCCTAAAACTGTTAAGGTTCCATCATATAAGGATTTATTAAAATTGGATAAGTTCCTAGTTGTAAATCTATCTCAAACTCAACATCACAATAAGGGGATATTGTGACAACCTCCTTGGAGAATACATACAAAAATTCCGTGATAACTCTTGGGGACTCCTCTATCCCAATGTACCCTTAATTTACTAAAAAATATGCTATTGGAGAATTAAGGGGATCCACAAACCTACTTCTTTTCAAAAAATAACATTTATTGATAAAAATTGAGTGTTGAACATTCACATTTTACAACGCAAAATTACTATAAAAGTAATTTATAATCACATATATCGAATAAAATATATCAATATTGAGGATAAAATTATATGCCTATATCTATAGTATGAAGAGATACCAATAGGAATGATGTTTTTAATCATTATCCAACACCCCCTAAACACATTAAACAAGAAATTATGGACTTTTAAATGTACATTCATCATCAAGGGAATGCGTAGCCTCGCCCGGTCTAGTCCCAAAGTGTGGACTAAGGTGGGTGAAATGAAGGAGTGTGAGGATATTAAATCAAAAAAGTTATGGAAAAGAGTATAAAACAAGTTGATCATACATATAACATTCTATCTCCCCTTTAGTGCTAGAACCCCCATAACATGAGACTATCCATCTGAGACATCTCTACCTCACTAGTAAAAACAACCTCCAGACCCATGATCTAGAACAGGTACCTGAGGATGAGGTCCATCGCATGGATGGTCTATACCAACTTTATATCCCCTCGTATAACAAGAAATTGGTGTCATCCATTTTTGATACTATGAATTGGAATGAATACCCAAACTAAGAAGTCCTCCTAAGAATCTGGGCATTGAGCCTGAAGAATACCGTAACCCCTAAAGGTAAATAAAACTAATAAAAATCCTCCAGATGATACTTGGTATTCACTATCCCTAGGAAAACATAGATAAAATAACTTTGAATGGATCCCCATTGGTTCATACCTCAAATCCCCTATCATTTGAGACTTGCAACTAAAAACTCCACTCCTAAATAAATCCCACAGTCTCACCTTTCATGGTATCCCTCCTTGTGAGTGATGACTATGGATAACTATCACCTAATTTCTTTCCTATAAATAAGTTTGAAACATAAATATAGAAAGAAAATACTAGATATATTTTCATAGTTCCTCCTCAACATAGTCTGTATAGGAATCCTCATTGAGAAAAATATTGGGGGAAACACAGAATATCCTTGAAATTGATCCTATGATCTCAGTAGACATACTCCCTAGAAAATGGAAAATTATCTCCAATCTCAGCACTATCTTCATGGTTGTTGATAGGAACTCCACTTAGAAATCCATCAGAAGTTTTCCCTAAGAATTTTTTTCCTTATTCAATTGACCATGATAAAACATCCAACACTAATGGGTTTCAAGCTTCATCTCACTAAAAGATAACATAACTTATTGATCTAACCTGGACCAAATCAGATCAAAGGTGATCTCAAGATCCTTTAACCAGTGCTCTGTATCTAGATTAAATGCCACCCTTATACTTATCTAATCCCTAACACCGAAAATAATGCAATTCCTTCTACCACTAATCCTTATCCTCAGCTAGATCAACCCTTAAAAAATATACCAAGATATCCTGATGAACCTCAACAGTCTAAACCACTCATAGACAACAACTTCGACCCAATATAGTGGAAGAAAGAAAACCCCGAAGCTCGACATTCTATAATTTTTATTAACTATTTTTAAATTAATTCATTTTATTTTTCTAAATATCACCCAATTCAAAAAATTAAAACATAAAAAAAATCTAATATATAACTCCCCTAGGTATCTACCCAATAAGTTACACCACCTAACATTGATGTTCAGTAGGATTTTGGTCCTTACGTCATATCATGGGGAGCCTTAAAATCATATTTCCTAGAAGGTATCCCTTGCATATTTAACACACTAAGATTGAATGAAAATATTTCCCTACCAACCCATGAAATCATCACAGTACCTAACTCTAAATTCCAACTTATCATTCAACATCACTCTAATATCACTTCATCATGAATCTCTCCATCAAAAGGTACCCCTACTAGGATGGTAGTTAAGGAAGAGAGACAATGAACCTCAATCCTTACTTTCAGTAGGATCTAGGTTGGAGACTAACACTGAGGGTGTAAAAATATCACATATGGAATACATTACCCTTAATTATTTTATAAGGATTGGGAGATCGTATAAACCAAACACTAATTAAATCCATCACATAAAATAATAGGAAATATAAAATCATCCAATAACATATGTATAAATTAATAATATAAAAATTGTGCCACCAAATGAAATACCAAAAGAAATCCTAAGGCAATTAATCATAAAAATTCCAATGTCTAGGTTAGTAATTTCTGCTCAGTCCTCAAAGTCCACCTAGAAAACAAAAACATAGTTTTTATATGTATGGGGAGACAATAACATGTATACTCATTTGGATCATACATATGGTCTCTTAGGATAATTTTAAAAAAGAATATTAATTTTCCTATGGGAAACAATAGAAACAACAACACCTAAACATGTTAACTAACCAATATGAAGCTCACCATAGAATGATAATCGAATAACACATATAATTATAGTAACATAATAAGAATCATATTGATAATGGGTACCTCACACTACTTTCCCATAGATTTTCCACTATCACACCCCAATGGTATTACATATTGGGCCTTTAATCCTTTATTTTATAACAATGCCTGAAGACACTTTGGAAACCACATCCACATCCTTCATGGAGAATATTGAGAAACCACATCTATGTATTCCCATAACCACTATCGAAACAATAATAATAGATTATTGTGAACTTTGAGGATATCAACCTCATTACCTCCTCCTACCATGAATGACCACCAACATGAAACACCTCATAATCTCATCAACATCTTCATTCATGCACTTTTGACTTCTGGCCATCATAGCTTGCATGTATCGATATCTCTTGGAAGAAATATTAGAGAAGTGGGGGTATATAGTCATCCGTCCTCACTATCATGGATGTTGTAAAAAAACACTCAGAACCCAAAAACATTGGTTGTCAGTGTAAACAAACAAATTTAGTGGGGTTCATATAAAAATAAAATGAATTCCATGATAGGTAGATAACCACCCAATATCAACCCAGGGGTTCACAATAAGAGGACAAACATACCTCAACACTACACCACAAGGTTTCAAAACCTCTGACACTATCATTTATACCTCTAAATTCACCACACCACACTAGAAAGTCATACCCACAAGCTACATTCCATTTTCCATTTCAGGACAACCCATTTCCAAATTTCACATTTACCAACCATTTTCACTTAATAATCCTAATCATTTTATGTTTAATTCCAACCAATAAATTATTCATTCAACACATGTATTTATTTTCCACAGATTAATTTCCTCCCATGTTCAATAATCACTTCAACCCATTATATTTCATTATCAATGTTACCATTTCAATTTTATTTGATAGATATTAGGAAGAATCACAAAAAAACCCATAACAACCCATCTATTCCATTCCAATGAAATGAAAATATCAACCTAAACCGCATCATAACCACTAAAAATCCCAAAAAGAAGGCGACATAACTACTAAAACTTCAAATTTATTTTTAATGATTGATTTTATCACAAATAATTTACTTTCAAGGGTATCCTCACACAAATCCCAGATTCTAAAGGAAACCAATTTACTATCTTGGTGAATATTCATAGCTGTTTTCATGAATGGTGAGTTTAATCAAGAAATCCTAATAAAAATGAAATTAAAAAAAAACTCATGTTTCTAAAAATAATAAGTATGCTCAACCATATAAGCATAAATCATAAGAACATGTAAAACTCAATTTATTTATTTTTACATTAAGTTTCCAATTATCCAATTTATGATGTTTATTAAGCTAGTGTGTACCATTTACAAAAAGGGAAAAAATCATGAAACCCAAAAAAAAATCTAAATAAGAGATATTAATGATCCCCTACCTCAATTGAATCATTATGGAATAATATTACAAGAACAATGGATCATCCACCGTCGATCCCAAATGAAGCACCATTAGATCATATTCACAACAATCCCTAGTTAAATACCACCCAAAACCGAGGATAACTTTCACCACGATGAACTCTCTAAGATAATACAAAGAAGAAAAGAGGGTACAAGAGATAAATGACCTACCTTATTCTAAATAACTCCAACATGAATGATCCAATATTAATTAAGGGGTCAAACCACTAAATGAGGCAACTTGAGAAGGGGAGAAATATCAGGGTTCATCTAATGGTCGAAGCAAGACTATAAATTAAAAAGAGGAGAGGGGTGGGTGGTTAACATATTATATTTAAATTCAGACCAAAGACCCCAAATACAATGTATTGATACCCCCAAAATTCCATAGTTACCCTTGGTTAATACATGGTCAAAATTCCTCATGCCAGATCCCCTTTTTGTTTCTATTTTATGAATAGGATTTTAGCACCACCATATCATTGACCATGGTGTGGTACATAATATGGTGGTTCTTTAATAAATTTCTATGGAATGAATCCAAGCTTAGTTTCATAGCCAAGGACCTGACGTGGTGAGATCCAAATCCCCATTTTAGTCAGGAGGTTCTCTAAGGTGTCACTCATAGCACCAAACCTATACTAAGTGTGGTTACTTTTCTTATGGAATATAGTTAGGCCATCATAACAACACCCCATGCACCATAAATTCCCTAAGGAATGGATACACAACACATGTTACACATAATCCCACCCAAGAAAACACAACCACTACCATAGATAGAAAATCCATGTTACAAGTTGTAGTGGCCCTCAAAAATCCAAACACCACCCCAAGCCCCAAGATTTACACCACAATCTCCCAAAACATTTACAATACTAAAGAAAGAATAAAATAAATCCTTAAAATGTTTGGAACATTACAATATTGATACATCAATACCATGCTCAAAGTATAAATAATACCAATCATGGTACATATCATGACAAACACTATATATCTAATAATTGAAGTATAAGAGAATCTAATCATTTATTCTCTATCCTCTTCTGTTGGAGGACAAATTTTATAAGAGATATGTATACCATGGGACACAAGAAATAACACTCTCTTAGATTTTTCTATATTTCATTATTTCAATACCTTATTTTTATATGAACTTTAACTTATTCCAATATACCTTTTTGATCTGTATTGATAGAAATTTATCCCTAAAATGTAGGTTGCCTTACCTAAGTCATTAATAGAGAATAATTTATTTAACCATATTTAACTAACTGTAAGACTTGTATCTCAATTACCATTGATAATATATCATTAACATATATCATTAGAAAAATAATAATACTCCCATAAAACCTCTTATATATATATATTACTATTTTTATTCATAATATAACACCTGGAGATTTTAGTATGTATTACATTAAGTAAATATCTTGTTCAATAGTGTGTAATATATGAAAAAACCATCTAAAGTGATTAATACAATATTAAAATCAATTTTTAAAATACATACACTATGAATATACAATGTTAAAATAAAACAAATTAACATATATTGGTAAATTATATGAAATAACATTGATAACACATAATGTTTATAAGTGGTCATTTTTTCTAACAAAGTGATTTTTATTTTTTTTATTTTCATTTACAATAGAAATTAATTAATTTTATAATATAAAATTAATGAAATTAAATTCATTTTTTAATTCATAAAATTATAATTTACCAAGGTTAAATTTTGGGGTTTTTTAGGAAAAGGTAGATTCTTAAGCAAATAGTTAAAATTACTAATTTTTACAAATAGTGTCATTTTATGACATTATACAAATATAATAACGACTTTAATGTTTAATAAAAAAATATGTAACCAATATATATTTAATAATAAATATAATTAATTAAAAAATATAATTTGGAACCTAAAAAACTATGTTTCAGATTTTGGAAATCTAAGGGATGTTTTTATTTAAATAAAAACTATTTTTGGATATTCTGTTTTAATCAAGTATTCACATTTTTATTTTAGGTTTTATAATAAATTAAGTATAATTTATATAAAAATCATCCAATTAATTCCTTGTTAATCAATATTTGATATTATTTTGGTATAAAATCACTTTTCTGCTTAAAAGGGGTATTTTTTTAAAAATTGTTTTTCATTGCGTTACAGAAATATATTTTATAAGTAATTTTCACAACCTATAGAAATTTAAACCTACAAGATAGATTCAATATTTGGGAATATTATAGTAGAATTATTTAATAATTCTCATATCACTTTTGGTCATAATGAATAGTTATCATAGTAGAGGTTTGTCACCACTATAAAGGTAAAAAGGTTTAACAAGGGGGTTAAAAAAAGATATAAGGGAAAAATACCTATAAAATTTGTCTAAATATGATTTTATAAGTTTATTTATATCCTAAATTATAATATAACAGAATTTTTTATTTGGTTCCACTTAAATTGATAATGAAACTATTTTTATGTTATAAAATTAATATTTACAAAAATATCACGGTCCGTCACTTAAAACTTTTTCATGATAATTATTAAAATAAAAATACATTATGAATTATTAAATTTAATAATATTTATAATTAATAAATTTAATTTATTTTGGTAGTTTATTTTCAATTTTGAAAAATATTATAATTATCTAAAATCTTTATGCATCGTCGACACAACGATTGTGCAAGTAGTGGGAAATGAAGTAAATCATTTTAAAAGCATTAAATGTTATATGTTATAGGTGAATTATGATATTAAATGAATTATATAGATAATTATAAATATAATTTTATGATTAAAAAATTAATATTATAACTCCATTGTTATATTGATATTTTTAAAGTCAAATTATGTGGACAATCTGGGAAATGACATTAATGATATTTCTTGTTATTCAATATTTTACTAATTTATTTAATAACCATGAAAATATTATAATAGGAAAATTGGGGTTATATATGGTCTATTATACCATAAATTTTCCATTTATGTGACACTTTTCATTTTGAAATTACATTCTGGACCCTTAAAGACTTGATATTTGTAAAAACACCATTGATTTTTACATATAAAAGGAGACTCAATCCAAACATTCCAAAGACACATACAGGTTCAGTTTAATATCAAAATTATGTCTAAATCCATATAAAAACTTCCCATAACATTTTACACATCTCATGTAATGACAATAAATCTCTCTTCTAAAGGCATTATGTTCAATCCAAAGGAGGATTTCAAAAGAAGAGATAAAAGTACTAAATAGATTCTTTTAAGTTTATTTCTTCTTCCACCACCTTAAAATATATTATATAAATATAAATATAATTTAATAAATATATTTAATTGAATGAAATATTATAATTTTTATTTAGTAACTATTTTTACATCCATTCCATCATATGTAAAATGAAAATGTCTCTCATGCGTACATGCAGACTACCGCCGCCACCAAGCAATGTAATTTTTTTCACCAATTACTCACAAGGTTGGTCAAAAGGATGGATTTAATGAATAAATATTTTATATATAATAATATTATGATTCTATAAAGTTAATCCTTTATCTACATTATTTCTATTTCATCCATTAGAGAAATTAAAATGTTTCTCTTGTGTATGTGTGGATTACCGCCATCATGAAATGTTGAATTTAATTTTCAAATCCACCTTACATGGATGGTTTTTAAATTATATTTAAAATATAAAAATGATAAATATAAAATTTTTATTATTTTATATATTATGGAACCATGATCCATTTTCTCACTTTTAATACATGAATGTTTGTTTGAGATTATGAACCCAACAACCTCAAAACAGTTGATGTAAACTTAACTATTTTTTAAATAGATATGGGTGTGACCACACATTAATTAATTCACTTGATCACATTAGTAAATAAATAAAACATGTTAACAAATGAAATAAATAATTATAATAAAATGTAATTGAAATTGAAAAGTTTTTGAAATAATTAAATAATTAATACAATTTTATAATATTAATGTTAGGGAACTTACAAAGAAAGACATGACTTAAGGTAAGGTATTTATCATCTTAATTTTACTTATTTGATACTTATTCCATTTTCAAAACATGTATCTTTTTTGTGGTGTATAAATTTTAAAATAATTGTATTTTTTCATTTATTTTCTAAAATTCCAGTGGTTTAATAATTTTTTTCAAGTAATATCCTTAAATGGAATTTTGATTCAAATGTTACAAAACTCATAATGTATTTTTCTTAAAAACCATGTTTTTAATGTTTTATAATCATTATATTTTATATTAATATTATTTTAAATGATTAAATAAAGTTATTATTTTTAATTAAAATATTGGTTTGTTCATTTTTTATTATTTTACTTTCTTTACAAAGCTCTGAAAAGAATGTTTTTCAACAATTTTTGTATGGGTTATTTTTTATTTTTCTTTATAATAGCGAAAATGATTTTTTAGTATTTAACATATGAAATTTTTTTCCATTCATCATAGAAATTATTATATATCAATACTATAATAAAGGTTTTCATTAATTTTAAACTAATAATCTATTATCATTGTCCTATGATTTTTTTTCATTTAATATTTTCAAAAGAAAAAAAATATTTGTCCTTATTTTTGATATGATTTAAAGTGATAATGATTATTGGTTTAATTGAGTGATTTTATGAAAAAGTTCAAGCTTCCATATTTTTTCATTTAAAGTTTCTTGGAAATTATAGATGATGATGGTTGAGCACAAGATATAGCTCTCTAATACATTGGGTAAAGATTCATTCTCTAGAAAATTCATGATTATAATTAATGGATTATGAGTTATTCCGTAAAAGTGATATAAAAGTTATGAATATAATATAACAAGGTTTATATATGTATTGTATATAGTTTTTATGAGTTTCAAATAGAAATAATTTAATTTCAAGAAGAAGGTATACACGATTTTAAAATTGAATGGTTTTTTTCAAGAAAAATATTTTTTATGGGTTCTCTTGTTTTCCCAAGATTCTATCACATTTATTTACAACTAATAGGGGTTATAATGGTTTTGTAGGTGAAAATATTTATTTTCACGGAACTAATGGGATTCCTTTATTTTAGTATCCCTTAATAAGATTTTTGTTCTCATCCCAATTTTTAAATTGATTTTCACATGACCTAAGTATATATAAGATCTATAAAAAGGTAAATCACTACACTAAAGTGACTCATATTAAAAGAATGAAATTTACTTGAATGAAATAAGGGTGTAAATTTGAGTACCTTTTTTTCGGGAGAAAGTATACATTTTATGGAAGTGTTTACTTTTTCATGTAATGGTTTTCCAAATTCTCAAAAACTATAATCCTAAAAGCTAATGGGTATATAATATTATGAAATTTTTAATATTAAACTCATAATTATAGGGTTTTTAATTTATAGTGTTTTATAATTAATGTCACGAACCAGCCCAGGTACCCTCATAATCTGATATCTGAGATGGACCTAAAATAGCCCGAAGGGCGTTCCCAATCCCCAGGGGTCAACGACTAGCACCTGGTATCATAAAAAATACAAATGGGAATGATTTTGCCACAAGAATATGGAAGAAAAATAAAAAAAGGTTGTATGCTTAACAAAAGAATCTCCATTGGGAGTGAAGTTCCAGAATACAACACAGAATAAAAATCACAAAGCATTACAACCAATGTATGAAAACATGGAAACACAACCCATGCCATAGAGGACATGACTCCCTAAGACCGATGGTCAATAGCTAGATCCACCTCAAAGTGATCATTTACCCTCGCTCTAACTTGGAGGAAGGAATTTTACAAACACCTAAAGGAAAAAGTAGAGTGTGAGCTAAAAAGTCTAGTAGGGTCTCACCAAGGATTCCAAAATAGATTCTAATAATATATTAACCAAGAAATTGATTTCATTTTTAAAAGATAAGCATCTTGGAAATTTTTAAGAATAATTAAACAAAACATGATTTACATTTCAAATGACAGAAATAAATATTTTAAGCATTGATTTTTTCAGATGACAGAATAATTCAACAACAGTTGCTTAATTAAATACAATTACCTAAAATATTTTATTTAAATTTAGAAGGCATGAAAATAAGTTTAAAATATTGGTATACTTTTATATTTTAAATATAAATAACAAACAAGCGACATGGCCATCTTCCAAATAAGTACGTAAAAACTCATGCCTATATGACTCCACACTCTCTATGTGAACTTAATAAAATGTGTATACACATTTCTTGATGACACTGGTCAAAGGAAACTCATCACCAACCCATTAGGGATGTGATTCGCTGCATGTAAATTTTAGAATGTTGTAATAGCATAGAGTGTGTCCACACAACTCAATAACGAAATAAGTCTTGCATGTTCTCTTACGTCATCAATGATAGGAAATTTATTTTAAGACTGCTTAAAAATACAATCGAATCCCATTATTTAATTTCCATGCCAATTTTCTGTTGAAAATCAAAATTGGTTTTAATAAAAAAAACATGCCTCTTTTTCAAGATAAAACCAATTTGTTTTTATCAAAACATTTTAATCCATGTTCACAAGTTTTAAATCGATTAAAACAAACTCTATCATTTCATTATTCATTAAAATAGTTAAATTTAACAATTTAATTGAAAATGTTTGTATAAAAACTCATATTTATATCATCAATTGAAATAAATTAAACAATTCAAGGTTAATCATTTTTTTTGGAAAATCAGGATGGAACCACCTTCCTCAGGGTCGTCGATGTCAGTGGCATGGATAAACCACCTTGTGATGTTCAATAAATCACTTGATGAACATAATATCATAAGTATTGACACACCAATGTTCAAAATTTTTCAAGGGTTCCTAGAACCAATGTGAGTTATTTTCTTTCAAAATAAAATTGTGCATGTGACAATACATTATCCCTCCTCGATAAATTCCAGTTTATCATTTACGTCAAAGTATGTGATTTCATTATTCTTCTTCAAGAATAATTTTATATTTTAATAAAATCATAAAAATTATCCTATGATAATTATAGATTATCACATAATAATTATTCATTTAATTATTTGAGTAATTAGTTTTTAATAATTACTCTTTATAAATTATCATTTTTTCAATTTACCTTATGATAATTTGATTTAATTATATCTTGATGGTCATTTAAAATTATCATTTCAATTACACTTTTATAATGTTAATTTAAATAAAAGCACTCTTAATGTGTTTTTAAATATATCTAGGTGTTTATATATAAACACACACACACACACACACACATAGAGATATATATTTATATATATATCAATATATCATTAGAAAATTAATATACAATTTATCATTTGATAAATTTTACATTACCTTTATTATTATATATTTTTCCTTTTATTCAAGTCAATGTTATTTTTTTATTATTATATAATTCATATAAGAAAAGAGGTAAAAAATAAATAAATAAATAATAAGAAAACAAACATAAGAAGAATAAGAAAGCAAGGAGGGGTGAACACACCGGTTGATGGAGGAAGCACCGATCTGAATTTGATGTTTACAACTCGATTAAGGTGTGCATGGAAGATTCACAACCTACTGGACACGTCTAGAACAAATGAAACCAAAGAACCAGAAGTGTTTGGGTATTTCAAAACCCCATAGCCATGAAACTGTCCAACATTTTGAAATGGCTAATTAAATCCACTATTTAACCTAAAATTGATTGGGAAGTCATTGATTCATCCATTTAAAGTGTTTAAAATTTTCAAATGGTAAAATAGGCAATAATTGGAGTATTTGGATGGTCCCGTGTGTGAGAAATAGTGGTGCGACACAAAAATAGAGAATATGAATATTGAATGTTATTTATAATTAATATTTTAATTAGTTTACATAAAACTTAAATGACACCAAACATCTACTGTGCATCAAATTTATACCCCTTCTAGGGTAAACGACTCATTTCAAACATAATGGTGGGATACTATTTTACATAGGACGCAAATTTTGAGAGATATTACTGACTTATTAATTAAAAAACAGAATAAAAAATTAATTAAAATAAAAGGAGTATTTTTTGCGAGTGAGTTATCCAAATGCCTGATGTTAACAATTGTTATACCTTGTCTACGATAAAACCCTCATTACGATCCCATTAGTGCTATCAGATTTCCCTTATGACGCACTGTTTGGGATATATTTTATTATTTTTAATAAATAAAATATTAAATATTATTTAAAAAAACTAGCTCATGAGAGAGGAATCCAAAAGACCAGAGCCATCAAATTTTATAACCCTCCTAGGGCAAACATCATATTTTGGACATAATCGTGGGCTCAAATTTAACATACGATGAACCTTTTTGGAGTAATTCATTAATTTTGAATAAATTGAAAATTCTTAAGATAAATTATTTAAAATTTTTATTCCGTCCACTTTGAGACTTTGTAGACCTAAAAAATTCATAGTTACTCAGTGTTTAACTCAAAAAATATTTATTTGAATATTCCAGAGTATTAATTGGCCATTTTACCATTCCACGATGGGTTTAACAAAAACAGAACTTTTCACTGATAAATAATTTTTTCCCATTTAACATAATAATAATTTTATAAATGATGGTTTAGGAATACCTGAAATAGTAACGAGATGTTACAACATTCCCACCATAATAAATTTTTGTCCCTAGAAAGCCTATAAAGAATCATTCACATAAAAATGATGAGGCCACATCTCTCTCATCAGTGCCTCCCTTTCCCCTATCTCAGGTGAATCGGATCCATGCTTCCATTATACACTGACTAGAGGTATCATCCTACCAAGAAGTACCTTGGAATCAGAATCAATAACCCTGACTGGTCATTCAATCACAGATAAATCTGTTTCAATCTCAAGATCACTCCAACTCAAAACATGAGATGGATCAGAGAGATACTTTCGCATCTGCGATACATGGAACATTATATGTATCGACGCCTGTTGTGGTGGTAGGTAAAGATGTTAAGAAACATTCCCTACCTAATCAAAAACCTAGAAAGGTCCCAAAAACAAGGAGCAAGATTCCCTTACCTCCCAAGCCATTGATGACCTAACCTGGGTGAAACCTTCAAGAACACCTAGTCCCCAATAGATAACTCCAAAGGATTGTGGTGACGATCAAAGTAAGACTTTTACAGGCTCTGTGCTATCAACATTATCTGATGAATCAAGTGGATATTATCTTTTGTCTCTTGGACGAATCTCGGTCCAACCAAGGTACTTTCACCAATATCTGACCAACATAAGGGAGATTTACAAGGATGGCCATACAATGCCTAGAAAGGGGACATTTTGATCGCGTACGGATAATTTTTGTTATAAAAAAACTCAACATGCCCCAGATAATCATCCCAAGCCCTACCAAAGTCGAGAACATAGGTGCAGAACATATACTCAATGATCTATATAGTTCTCTATGTCTGGTTGTCTGACTGTGGATGGTAGGCCGTGCTCAAATGAACCTAAGATCCTAGTGCCTCCTGAAGGCCTCTCCAAAAGCGAAAAGTAAACAAATGATCCCTCTCATAGACTATAGGATATAGAACTCTATGAAAATGAACAATTTCTTTCACCTAGAGATTTCCCAACTCCTCAACTTTGGTTGTAACTCGAATGGGTATAAAGTGAGCCAACTTGGTCAACCTATCGATCATAACCCATATCACGTTATTCTTTCTCTGGGTTAGAAATAACCCAAATTCAGAGTACATAAAGATTTCATCCCACTTCTATGTAGGGACTAGAAGTGGTTGAAGAAAACCCGAAGGGTTCTGGTGCTCGACTTTCACCTACCAGAATGTATAGAAACTGGATACAAACTCAGAAATGTCCCATCTCATACCTGGCCACCATAACTATCACTGCATATGATAGAACATCTTCGGGGTTCCTAGGTTCACAACCCACTATGAGTTAGGGGGATCCCCCATCACATCCTTTCTTGCCGCTAACGACCCAACATAATAGTTTCGATAATGCAGAACACCCTCTTTGGAGAACGACCACTGGGCATCGGTCTCCCCACCATAAAGAGAGTCCATAATGCTATGTAATTAATCATAAATATATTTTTCTAGAATAATTAACATGATAAGATCATATTTCAATGGAACACTTGGAAAGAAACATCACCCTCTTCCACTGAAGTCTAATATGCAACTAAGAAAAAATAGGCATCAGAATCCACTGTTCTAAAGATTCTTTAATACCCTGTGTTAGAATTTTCCTGCTTAACGCATCAGAAATGACATTCCCTTTCCCTGGGGTATAATAAATTTCAATGTTGAAATATTGAAGGTACTCCACCCAACGCCTTTGGCAGAGATTCAATTATTTTTTAGAGAAGATATAACTCAAGCCCTTGTGGTCTGAACACAAAGAAAACCTTTCTCCATAATGGTAATGTCACCAAAACGTAAGTGAGTTCATTAGAACTAAAATTTCAAGGTCATAGGTATGATAGTTATTATGAGGAGGCTTAAGATGATGAGATCCATTGGGAAAAATGTGATTACATTGCACAAGGACACATCCCAAACCTAAAACTAATGCATCACTGAAGACCACATAACCATTCCACGACTCAGGAAGAGTTAACATCGGCGTAGTAGGTAAAATATGATTTATCTCAACCAAAGAACTCTTAAATTTATCATTCTAGGAAAAAATCACTCCCTTTTAGGCCAGAGCATTCATCAGAGAAGCTAACTTTGAAAAGTACTTAACAAATCAGCGATAATATCCTACTAAGACCAAGATGCTTCGAATCTCAAAAACATTCCGTGGTTGTTCCTATGTCATAACTACCTTCAAATTATTAGGACCAAAAAATATTCCTTGTTCTAACACCACATTCCCCATGAATTTCACTTCTCAAATATAGAAATTTCACTTTGAATGCTTGGCGTAAACTTTCGGATTCCTTAGTAGACTCAAAACTGTTCTCAAATGATGCACATGATCGTCCTAGAACATAGTGTAGAAAATAATTTCATCCAAAATGACTACCACAAAGGTATCCAAATACTCATGGAAAACCTTTCTCATCAAATCCATGAAAACATAAAGAGAATTTGTTAGTTCGAAGGGCATAACAAGGTCATAATAATGGTTATACCTACTCTGAAAAGAGGTCGTCAGAATGGTATATTCTTTTATCCTTAACTAATAGTAACCAGGTCGATGATCAATCTTTGAAAACCAATTATCCCATTTCAATTGATCAAGAAAATCATCAATTCGTGGTAAAAGATATTTGTTATTTATCATAAATCATTTAAGAATTCAATAATTAACACATAAGTGAGGAGAACCATCAGTATTCTTGGAGAAGAGAACTGATGCGGCCTAAGGTGACACACTTGGGCGTGTAAATCATTTCTCAAAAAGATCATCTAACTGAGACTTCAGTTATTTTTGTCTTTCTGGATACATTTGGTAAGAGGGAATAGAAACTAGTTGAGTAACATGCATTAATTCAATATAAAAATCAACCTACCTTAGTAGTGGAAAACCAGAGAAGTCATAAAGAAACACATATGGAAACTCAGTGATAAATGATGGAAGATCACCACACATTGACTCCCTCTATCGGTAAAAAGAGAACAGTTATATAAATTTTCCCAAATCCGGATAAGTGGGTCTGCCTATGCTCGAAATTGGGTCCCATTCCCCTTGAAAGACAAGAGGCATACCACTGGGTGTAGTAAGGAAGAGCCGTCGAAGATAACAATCAATTTGGGATTTATTGGCAATGATCCAATCCATACTGAATATATTGTAATGAAATTTCATGTCGAGAACCAAAAAACTCTACGTAAGATTGACATTAGATAGATAGAAGACACAAGCAGGACTACGGAGACCCTCCTGTCTCTTTATATCAAGGGGTGTAGTAATATCCATTTCACAAGATAAAATCATCATAGTTAAATTAATAATATTAACATTATGGGTTGAAATAAATGAGTGAGCTGCACTAGTATCAAATAGAGTGGTCACCAAAGATGAAGCTATAGTAATGGTACCTCTCAAAGTTGCAGGACCTATGTTTTCTACCTCTGGTGACTATTCCACTGTGTGAAGAAGCTTTATTATAAATGCCAATGGCTATAACCCTTTTGTACATGAAGAATTTGATTTCCCCACAATTTTTGGAGGTGCTGATGATCATGTCCCACTAAGTAGAGTAGATATGTGACGACTGAATCTATGTATGTTCCCTAAACGTCTGCAGGAGCTACAGTTCTTAGACGCCTCAGTTCAAAACCTCTTAGAATTTCCTGGCTTTATACATTGATATAAATTCAATGATGTTCTTCCTTGTGCTACAAGAGATCTGTAATTACTCTTCCATTGAGAAATTCCATGAGAAATGTCATGCTTACATTTTTCTTTAATGGAACCAAAACATCCACTTGGAGGAATAGGTACTCCATTCAACACTGAATTTCCAACCAGGTCTATCTTAACAATCATTACCCTATCAAACACATCAGCATAAGTGGGAAGATTCAGCAAGAAAACATGAGAATAGATATCTGATCAAAGCCCCAACTCGAATCTTCAAGCCTTAATCTTCTCATTAGATACAATCTAAGGAGAAAATAGCACAAACTCAATAAACTGATTTGATTATTCTGTCACAGTTTTGTTGGCCTTATCAATCTTGAAAAAATCCACAGCCTTAGCCAAAACCATAGATTCTGGATAGAAATGGTTAATGAAAGTGAACCTTATATCTTTCCACTCTAAACCCTCATGTTTCTCAGCCATCACCATTGTGTCCCACCATCTCCTTCTCGGTCCCTCCAGCACGGAGGT
Source organism: Viscum album (assembly GCA_963277665.1). Taxonomy (NCBI): domain Eukaryota; kingdom Viridiplantae; phylum Streptophyta; class Magnoliopsida; order Santalales; family Viscaceae; genus Viscum; species Viscum album. The sequence continues at coordinate 606,238,367 of OY728133.1, read as the reverse complement.
GGCACACTTCACCATGATCACATCAGGTGTCTCCAAGAACCCAAACATACATTCAATATTACTCAACCATTCCTCAGCATGTTGAGGGTAAGAGTAGACTTTGAAAACTGGCGGCTTCTGGTGTAAGAACTATTGAAATTATTTTCATGGAACATCCCTATGAGGAACCATAGCTACAGCCAGATTTGGAACTGGAGGTCGTGTCTGTCCTAGAGATTGGACCATGGGAACAATATTCGCAACCAGACTAGGATCCACAATAGGACTCGCTTTCTAAGATTCAGCAACAACCTTTTTTGGATCTGATTCCCACATATTATCAGAGGCATGATGGAACACATCATCGATAAAATAAAAAAACATTAGATTAACACTCAAACTAAGTAACAAGGAATAATATTCTAAATGGAATGGATAAACAAGATTTGGATTCCACTCTATCCAAATCAAGAAAGGGAAAATACTAGAACTAATCCACATGTTTTATTTCCCTAACCAACCCTTGTAAATTAAGGTTAATTGCAGTGAAAGCTAGCCAGGATGTCAATCGAAACTACCTCATATGTCCTGACAAGGATACTCAAATTCATACTATCATCAAGTCAAACCAATTAACCCCACTCTAATACCACTTTTTTCATGAACCATCCCAAGTACCCTCATAACCTGATAACTGAGCCATCCATGACATAGCCCGAAGGGCGTTCCCAATCCCCATGGGTCAGTGACTAGCACCTGACATCATACAACATACAAGGGGGAATGATTTTTCCACAAGAACGCAGAAGAAAAAGAAAATGAGGTAGTATGCATAACAAGAGAATCTCCACTAAGAGTGAAGTACCAAAATAAAACAAGGAAAAAAATTCTAAAGAATTACAACCCATGTATAAAAATAGGTAAACACAACCCAAGTCCTGGAGGACACAACTCACCAAGACCACAGGTCAACATCTAGATCCACCTCCAAGTGATCCTGTCCCCTTGCTTGAACCTAGAGGAAGGAAGTCTACAAACACCCAAAGAAAAAAGTACGGTGTGAGCTAAAAATCCCAGTAGGGTCTGACTAAGGACTCCATAATAGATTCCAATAATAGATTAACCAAGAAAGTGATTTCAATTTTAAATGATATAAATGTTTCACATTTCAAATCATATTTAATCAAATCATGCTATACATTTCAAATGATGGAAATATATATTTTAAGCAACTATTTTTATAAATGATGGAATATTTCTACAATAATGGCTTAAATAAAAATAGTTACATATAATAGTTTATGTAAATTCATAAGGCATATAAAGCTATTTAAAAAATTTTCATACAATTATATTTCAAATAAAAAAACAAATGATTGACATGGTCATCTTCCAAATAGGTAGGATAAAATTCCTGGCTATAGGAGTCCACACTCTCTAGGTGAACTCTGCAAAATGTGTATACACACGTCCAGATGACACTGTCAAAAGGTGACACTTCACTAACCCATTAGGGATGCGACCCACTGCATGTATATTTTAGAACGTTGTAATAGCATAGAGTGTGTCCGTATAACACACTAACTACCTAAGGCTTGCATGTTTTATCACATATTCAATGATAGGAAATTTATTTTAGGATGACCTAAAAATACAATGGAATCCCATTATTTCATATCCATACTAATTTTCAATTTAAAACCATAAAGGGTTTAAAAAAATGCCACTTTTTTCAAGAGAAAAACAATGTGTTTTTATCAAAACAATTTAATCCATGTTCAGAAGTTTTAAATCAATTAAAAACCAACTCAATCAATTCATTATTCATTCACACAATTAAATTAAGAAATTTAATTGAAAATGTTCCTATAAAAACTCCAATTTAAATTAAACAATTTAAATGATCAATTGATATAAATTAAACTACTCATGGTTAGTCATATTTTTGGAAAATCAGGATTGAACCACCTACCTAAAAGTCATTGATGTCAGTGGTAAGGATTACAAAACCTTGTGAGGTTCAATAAACCTCCTCAAAAATTTAATATCGTAAGTGTCCATACACCAATGGTCAAAATTTATCAAGGGGTCCTAGAACCAATGTGAGTTATTTTGTTTCAAAATAAATTTTTTCATGTGATAATACATTCTCTCTCCCGGATAAATTACAATTTATCATTTTGGTCAATGTATGTGCTTTCAATATTATCCTTAAAATATAATCATATCATGTAACAAAATCTTACAAATTATCCTAATATAATTATACATTACTAATTTATAATTATTCATTTAATTAATTGAGTAATTATATTCTAATAATTACTCTTTATAAATTATCATTTTTTTCAATTTACCATAAGATAATTTGATGTAATTATCTCTTGATGGTTATTTACAATTATCCCTTCAATTTAACTTTGGTAATGTTATATTAAATAAAATCACTTATAATTGTTTTTTCAACATATTTTGGTGTATATATATATACACACACACAAACATATATATATATATATATCAATATATCATTAGATAATTAATATAAAATTTATCATTCGATTGATTTTATATTACCATGATTATTATATATATATATATATTTTCAGTTTATTCAATCCCCTATTATTTTGTTATTATTATATAACGCATATAAAAAAAGAGAGAAAAAAATAAATAATAATAATAATAAGAAAACAAACCTAAGAGGAATGAGAAATCAAGGGGGGTGCACACACCAGTTGATGGAGAAAGAACCGATCTAAATTTGATGTTCAGAACTCTCTTAAGGTATGTAGGGGGATCCACAACCTACTAGGCTCGTTTAAAACTAAAGACACCAAAGAACTGAAGGAGTTGGGGTATTTGAAAATCCAATAGCCCTGAAATCATCCAACCTTTTGAAACAGCTAATTAAATCCCCAATTTAACCTAAAATCTACTGAGGAGTCATTGATTCATCTATTTAAGGTGTTTACAATTTTAAAACTGTTAAAATAAGTAATAAATAGAGTTTTTGGAATGTCCCATGCATGAGAAATAGTAATTCGACACAAAAACGAATAAGATGAACATTGAACATTTTTTATATTTAATATTTTAATTGTTTAACATTATAATTAAATGACACCAAACATCTGATGCACATCAAATTTATACCCTATATAGGGTAAAATCCTCATTCTGGACCTAATGGTGGGCTCATATTTCAAATAGGATGAACCATTTGAGATGTATTAAAGATTTATTAATTAAATAATGTAATAAATAAATAATTAAAATAAAATTAGTTAATTTTTCGAGCGAGTCATTCAAATGCCCGATGCTAACAAATGTTATACCTTGTCTAGGGTAAACCCCCCATTATGGACACATCAGTGCAATTATATTTCCTATACAATGCACAATTTGGGAGATATTTAATTATTTTTAATTAATAATATATTAAATATTATTTAAAAACTTTTTCTCATGAGAAAGGCATCCAACATTATGGAACCTTCGAATGTTGTACCTCTCCTCAAGTAAACAACATATTTCAGACATAACCGCATCTCAAATGTCTCATGTGATTGAACATTTTGGAGTTATTAACTTGTTTTGAATAAATTGGTCATGCTTAAAATAATATATTTAATATTTTTATTTTGTTCTGTTCGAGACTTTGAAGACCTCAAAAACTCATAGTTACTCAGTGTTTAACTCAGAAAATATTTAATTGAATATTCTAGAGTATTAATCGTGCATTTTACCATTCTGCAATGAATTTAAAAAAAATGAAACTTTTCACTGACAAATCATTTTTTCCCATTTAACGTAATAATAATTAAACAAAAGATAGTTTATGAATACCTGAAACAGTAATGGGATGTTAAATTTAATGAAACAAAACTCTCTTATTGATTTATAAAAATGAAAATTACATGATCATGAAGATTTATCAGACCCATAAATGGATCTATACAACTTACATATCTTATTATCATCCTTTGGTGTCATAGACCATTATGGTTGTGCCATATAGAAATATTCCCTAATATTTCCATTAAGGAGAGTGATCTTAACATCCATTTTACAAATCTCATAATCATATAATGTTTTTAGGTAATGTTTAATCCGAATGGATTTTAGCATAGTGAATATTGAAAATGTATTGATATAGTCTATGACATGATGTTTCTTAAAACCCGTATCAACCAATCATGACTTATTGGTACTAAAATTTCCATTCAAATATAGTTTCTCCTTTAATTCCCAATTACACACAATGGGGTTCACTCTAATTGGTGGTTCCACAAGTATCCATACTCGATTTTGGTATATGGAACCCATTTCAGAATTCATAGATTCTTTCATCGTAGAAAGTCTTAACTTTCTTACTGACTATTTTTAGGGTAGGGGTTCATTATTCTCAATAAATAGTGAATCAAATTTCATAATATTATGAAAACCATATCTATTTATTTCATTAACCTCTTGACTAATCCAACACAGTACTTGTCTCTTTGGAATAATCTCATCCACTATGTCTTTTAGAATTTATTCCTATACTAACTCTTGTGCATATTGATCCTTATCTTCATCAAAGTCTAATTTTAAAATATTATTTATTTTGGATATGTGTTCCCTTTCAAGAAATATGGAATGTCTCTCAGCTATGACCTTTTATATCCAAAGGATTGTATATGTAATATCTTTTAGTCTCATTAGGATACCTTATAAAAATTAACCTTATTACTCATGTTTTGAACATATTTCTAGGATTATCCTTAACAATCATATCTATTACACCATATATATGTAACTATATTATTATATGAATTAACAAAAATATTTAATTACAATACACTCCCAAAACATTTTAGGTTTAGAGATCAATATAATTAGGACAAAACATTAACAAATAATACTCATTCCTTTTTAACTAATGGAAATTTTTCTCACTATATATGTAACTAATTAATCAATAAAAAATCATCAAAATATCCAATATATTCTCTATGTAATTTACTCTTATAAAAGATTTATACTTTTCTTATCTTAATCACCCATGTATTGGAAACATAATAAATGGTTGAGTACATGCACTCAGTTTGGTAAAAATATTTCATAATGTACCAGATCATAAATATGAAGAAGAACATGAGGAAGATATAAATATTATAATAAAGTATTATAATGCCATATATTATAATCATAAAACATGATAAATATACAAAAGATCATGAAAAATTATTAAGGAAGAAAAAAATTATTAAATATCAAAAAATACATCTTAATTATCATAAAACATGTGAGCATGACATAAAAGTGTGAATAATTTAAAAATAGGATGTAGCATGAAAACATGGAATTTAATAAAAATGATATGCATCTTGAAAAGTTGGAATAATTTGATAAAAATTATGTAAATGTGTAACAATTGTAATATTATGAAAAAAACGGTGAGAAAAATCATTAGGCCCACACTTATGTGCACAAACACAATATATCCATGTTTGGAAATGTGAGCAAACTCAATATGTCTATTCCTATGTGAGAAAAATTATTTTGGAAATTATTAATTATATAATGTTATATAAACGTAATTTAATGCATAATAGGGTGATATAGGACCACAACTATCATCATCCATTCATATGTGTGCCACTTAAAATTAATCATCATCATATCCAAATGAACCCATGGAAATAATCGGTTTCATAAACTTGTAACATAACATGAACTTATGAAATCATAGGATATAAAAAATATCACCTTTTTAAATGAAATAATATAATAACAAGACATATATGGTGATTAAAGATCACTTCATGATAGATAATCCTTAGAGGAAAAATAGAATTGAAAATAGAATTATTTTCCACAAAACATCTTAAACATTATTATAAATGATAAAGATAAAATTACTTTAAACAAAATTTTTGAAAAAGGAAATAGAGGAATTTATAAAACCTTATTATGAAGAGTTAAAAATAAATAATACTTAAAAAAATGAATCTAATAAATATATAGTGGTAAATAATGAAAAGAAATTCCATTATTAGACTTTTTAGGCTATTTTAATGAAAATACAAATTATAGAAATGATGAAATACTTTAATTTAATAAAAAAGGTAGATTAAAATATAATGAATATAAAAAAATATTTATAATTATTTATATATTTTAATTTTGATAGTAAAAACCTCGTCATGAAAGAAAAAGATCCTTTAGTAAGAATGAGATTTATTCTTACAAAGGTTATACTATTATTTTGGAAAATGTTTTATCAAAGAAGTATTTATTTAAAATTAGAAGTTATTTTACCATAAAAAAGAGGTAATAACATATAAATAATGTAATAGAAGGATCAAATAAATCTTGAATATTATATTCAAGTAATAAAGACTATTAACTAGTGAATCATAAATTCAGTTGATGAAACCCTTAAAGTAATGGAAATTTAATAATTAAATGATTTTGAGAGTATGGTCATGAAATTCATATAAAAAAAATCATTATATAAAATATATTTTCATATTTAAAATAAATAGGTCCATTAATACACCAAATAAATGAATTTATGAGGCATAATATTAAACATATCCCATAGAGTTGAAAATGAGACAAAGAAACCCTTATATCTTTTTGTAATTTTTGATTCAATTCTCTATGAGAGAAATAAATTAGAATAGAGAATTTAATATCAATAAATATAATATAATCATGATAATTTTTTTTAAAAGGGAAGTATATACAGAATTCCAATGAAAACATGGGGTATAATAAGAAATCAGTCTCAAAGGGTAAAAATTTCATACAAATTAAGAGAATAAAAATATTTGATATAAAATATAAAATCCATTTTTACAATCATTATGATATAAACTATGAAATCTAGTTTTATATATTTAATTTCAATAAGTGATGAAAATTAATTTTTAATATAAGCGAATAAAAATAGTTTTTTTAAATTAAATATTTCTTATGTTTCCAAAACAATTTACATGGGATTTATAAAAAAATCTATTGTAATTTAAAATTATTTATTTTAATTATATATATATTATAGAAAGGGGTTTCAAAAAAATAATTCATTTTTTTGTTATGATAATGTCATAAAATTGATAGTTTTTAGAAAAATCACCATTTTTTTAATATTCACAAAAAAACCATTTATTTCAAAAAAACCCCCAAATATTTAGCTTAATATAATATTTATATTTTAAATAAAAATATTATTTTCATTTACCAAATTCAAATTCTAAAATTTATAAATTCATTTTTTGAATAAAATCATAAAATATAATGAAAAATGTTTTTAGGGTAAAATGAAATATTAAAATATTAACAAATTATTATATTTATTTTATATCATTTACTAACTATATTGGTTTTAAAAAATTCTTAATATAAAATATAATTGATCGTCATTAATCATACATGTATTGAAATTAAAATTTATATCACATAAAAAATAATTTTTATACAAACACATTTCTAAAAATTAAATGATCTTATTAATCATTTTACTTAAGATAATTGAATTTCAATCATATTAAAAATATAATTTATTTTATTTATACATATATTTCATAATGTGATTACTATTATTCATTCATATTAAATAAAAATTTAGTTTTTAAGGACCATAATTAATATTTATATTTTTATCCAAATATATCACGATTTTGTTTTTGTTCAGTGTTGTTTGTTGAGAAATCCATTGAACAGTTTTTGATAATTTAATGAAATTAATATATTAAAAAATATTGATGTTACATTATTCCACCTTATGTAAATTAATTCATTAAAATTGTAGTTATAAATTACTAATGAAATTAGTTAAGAGTATTTGAAATATTGGGTAACTCAATATATATTTTCAAACGAGGTGTCTACCTTGATATCTTAGGTATCACTAGTAGACACATCTTTTCTATCCATTGTTTAAATTGAAATCGTTATTTTTCATCGATAATTATTTTCTCTACGTCCTCCTTTTCCAAACATAAAATAACTTCCAGATCATCATTTCTTTAGAATCTTTTTCCCACATTTTTAATATCTAGAAAATTGATTTTTATTTCCTTCCTCCATCATCATCACTATAACATCCATGAGAATCCATAATTCTTTTAATTCATTTGTTTGGAAAATAAACTACGTCCAAATTGTTAATTTTAATTATTGATAGTATGTTTGGAATAATCACATGGTTTTCACTCTAACTCTTATACTTTTAGGTTTCTCATTAGAAGAATATATTTTTTTTTCATGGAATCCATTGAAAACATTATTCTTTAAAGTTTCAACCATTACTATAACCCAATTGGTTAAATATAGTGATGAATAATTAACACCAAAATGGAATTATCATAAATGATTTTTAAAAATCTTAACCTCAAAATGTCTTACTATTTAGAAAAATAACATAGGATTCTAGCTGAAACTAAATCACTCTTGGTTAAATATTGGTTTATTTGGGACGGGTTTCTGAATAATCCTCAACCTATTTCCTTAACAAAGTAAATAATTCATAATAGCATGTAATGATAATATAATTAACCAAATTATATCCCCATGGAGGATCAATCCCGGTGTAAAATATTAGGACCAATCATCATGCACCAGAGTAATGATTGAATTGAGACTCAACCATCCTTTTTTGGGGTTGATTTTCCCTAAGTTCATCAGTTCCACACCCACATACACTTGATAATATCCAGATATATATGTAATTGATAGGAGAACCAAACAATATCAACTTTACAAAAACATTGGGATGTTATCTTATAATTAGACTTATCCCTATGGTCTTCTCAAATATTATCTCATATTGAACAAAAAAATATTCAATATTACTTCAACTAAAATAAAGGGTTATTTATATATATGAAATTATGATTAATATTAGTTCATCAACTGTTAAATTATCCTAAAAGCATCATAATATCAAAATTTATCTAAACCATGCTTTGATACCAACTATATCATCCCGAGGAGGTTACCATATAATTAAATGAATTAAATAAAATATTTTATTACAATAAAATTCCAATACACTTTAGGTTTATAGTTTTATATAATTTGAAAAAAAATATTAATTAACAAAAATCATTACTTTTTAACCAATGTACATTGTTTAACTATATAAGCAATTACTTAATCCATAAAAACCCATTAAAATATCTCACTTATTATCCACATAAGATACTATTATATAAGTTTCATACATTTCTTATCTTCATAACCTTGGGATTAAAAACATATGAAAGGAGTGAGATCATATTCTAAGTAGAGGAAAGATATATCATAATGTATCATATCCTTAAGAATAAATAGAACACTTGGAAGATATAAATATCTTAATAAAATATCATAAGACCATAGATCATAATAATAAAATGTTATATAGCAACATAATATCATAAAAATATTTTCAATGAATCATAAAAGTTATGACATGGCTCAAAATACACCTCAATAATCATAAAACAAATGGGCCTGACATAAGAGCGAGGAATAATTTAAAAATAGGGAACAACATAAAAACATGTAATTCTATGTAAATTAAATACATCATGAAAATAAAAAATATTTCATAAACAACATGGAAATATGGAACAACCATAATCATATGAAACCTTTTATGAGAAAACTCATTATTCCCAAACATATGTGAACAAACTCATTACGTACACACTTGAAAATGTAATAAAGACCATTATTACCACATCCGTGTGAAAAAATCATTATGTTCATGCATGAATATCTCATGAGGTATAAAAAGATAATAATTCATTGAGGAATAATATATAACCCCACCTATCATCATCTATACAGATGTGTGCCACTTAAATCAATCATCATCATATCTTAAATAACTCATTGAAAAGAATGGGTTTCATGAAATATAACATAACATGGTCCTAATAAATAACATGCTATAAAAAATATCATTTTAAAATAGTAATCATTTTATAAAAACATATGGAGGGAGATCAAATAATCACTTAATTAGAGATAAATCCTAAAGGAAAAGTAGAAGTGAAAATATAAAAGATTTCATAAAAACTTTTGTACATTGTTATAAATGATAAAGGGAAAAGTACTTAAAACATTTAGAAGGGAAATATAATTTTTTTAATACATTAATATTAATATTTTAAAAAAATAACCCTTTAAAAGAAAAAAATGAAACTAATAAATATAGAGTGGTTAATAATGAAAATAAATCCCTTAATTATGATTTTTGGACGTTTTAATGAAAAATCAGCTTGGAGAAATGCTAAAAGACTTTCATTTTATAAAAAATGTAGAGGGAAATATGAATAATATAAATCAAAATACATATTTATATTTCTATAAAAAACACTTTTTATATGAAAAAACTAGACATGTATGAAAAATATCCATTGGTAAGAGTGAGAGTTATTCTTAATAACATTATACTTTTATTTTGGAAGGAATTATATGAAATAATTGGTTATTTATAATTAGAATTTATTTAACTAGATAAAAATATGGAATAACATATAAATAATGTAATTTTAGAATCAAATAAATCTGGATGATTATATTAATTTATGAAATATTATTACCCAATGAATCAAAAATTGAGCCAGTGACACAGTTACAGTATTGGTAACATAAGAATAAATGGAGATTGTGAGGAAGATCATGAAAAGGAAATCAAAATATCATGAAATAGAAGATAATTCATTATGAAAAATAAATAGTTCATTAAATACACCATATAAAAGAAAGGATGGTTCATAATATCAAACATTTTTGATGGAGTTGAAAATGAGATAAAGAAACACTTACAACATTTGTAATATTTGAGTCAAAACACCATTAGAGAAAGAACTTCAAATACAATGTTGAATATCATGAAATATAAGAGAATAATGATATAAAATATTAATTGGGAATTATATACAACATTCTAAATGTAAATTTTTTTTAATAATAAATATGTCTTAAGGGATGAAAATTTGAGGCAAGAACCCATATTCGTGATCCTGATTTATTCTACACATCCACCAAACATCCTGAATATTAAAATTAAGTTTATTAGATAACATATTAGGTAAATTATTCTTATATATTTAAATTAATAGTACCAATATATTATCATGTGAAATATAATTATTATATATTTTTTTCCTTTTATTGTTTTTTAACAGGTTGGGGCACGAACCATTTTTATTTAAAGGAAGAAACCCGATTTCTTTACTGGGTATGGGGAACCCATTACATGTATTTAAAGCCCTAAAACACATTTATATTATTGGAATAAAATCGTAGAGGTAATGATATCCCAATACACCCATATCTATCATTTCATGCCTCTTGTGAACTACACATCATGCCAAATCTACCCTAGTGTCTGTTGGCCACCAGTTCGCAATCATGAGAGCGCCTTCATCCAACCTCATAGACTTGAATGTGGAACTTGAGACTGCCTCCTAATTTTACATTGGGTTATAGTCTCACTATTATCACCCATATTCTTGATCAATACTATAATTTACAAAACTAGAAACATTCAATTTTTCTCTCATCTTTCCTACAGTGCATGAGCCCACAACCTACTATCGTGGTCCACCAACAGCCACCCATACTACGTCACCACCCACTGGCTACTTCCTAACCAAACTGAAAAGTATAAATATACTATTTATGGGACTTTAAACTTGGACTCATAATTTAGTGTCTTATGCAGAGTTCCACTTGGACTCAACATTAGATTTATATTTTTTTTTATGTTTTCATGAAAATTGAATCGATGTTGGCTTATTTTCATAATTTTAGTGATCAAAGATGATATTTAAAAAAAAATTAAATGATTAATATAAAATTTATAAAAAAATAATATTCAATTTATTATTAAATATAAATAATATTAGTATTTAATTTTCCATAGTAATCTATGAAATAGTTTTAAAGCATTATTCTAGTAGGTGGTTAAACAGACCCAAGCATGAACATGTTATATCTTGATAGGTGTGTATGGTTATGGAAGTGTATAATATCATAATAAAACATGAATAATGATATTAATTATATGTATTTAAGTTGATGAATCATATTTTAATTGGTTTTGATAATGAAAAAAACAAGATGAAAAATGAAAAATGGTACTTCATGGAGGTAGTAGTCCACACAACACACGATTAATGTTATTTAGTTTTTATATGTTTATGGAAATGAATAAATATTGTTTTTCCATTAATATAATATAAATTTAGTATAATAGTGATACATAGGTAATTATATGACTGTGTCTATGATAGGTTTGTGAGGGAAATAATAAAAATTATAAAATAAGGATCCTGTAATACTCACATTAGGACATTGAACTTTATATTAAATGAATCCTTGTAAATAATGGGATATGTTATATAATTGGGACTAGTGTATTTTAAAACTGTTACAAGTCTATACATTGATAAAAAATTCATAGTTTTAGTAAGTAATTTGATGAAATGGGTGTGGCACGAATGGGTTGAAGTGTCCCTTTTATTAGTGAATAAAAGGGAACTTTTGTGAATATCTGTTTACCATTCAATGATATCATTAAATTATTTTAGTGTCAAATAAAAAAAATATAAAAAACATAGTTTGGGGAGATATGAGATTTAAAAATAATCTACAACTCTTATGGTTGAAACATGTTTTAATCCTTTTACTAATCCATTTTTATGTTTAACCATTTTGGTTTTTACCTTGGTAACTAGTTTTAAAATAATAAATTTATGTTTTATTGAAAATATAAAATAACCCATATTACCAAATTCGGGTGAACTGAACGTAAATTTAATCTAATTTTATAAAATAAAATTTCTAAAAAAGTTAATATTAACTATTCAGCAATCACATTTTATACATTGAAATACAATGTTGTTATAGAAAATTGTTTTTTGAACCATTATATGTTCTTAATATTATTTTGAATTGGTTATGAATAAAATGTGTGTTAATATAGCTATACATGTGTTTAAAAATCAAATTATATTCATCATTTAAAATATATTAATTTAATCTATTATATAAAATTTACAAAAGACTAATATAATAATTCTATGAAAATAATATTTTTATCATTATAACTTAAATCTTAGTAATCATAATTTTATTCAAAAAATTGCAATTAAAATTATTACATAATATCATAATTTTTATATAAAATATACATATTTTTCTATATATTTAATTTATATATGTGATGAAAATTATTTATTAATATAATCAATTAAAAACGGTTTTAGGATAAAATATTATTTATGTTTATAGAATGATTGAAATGGATTTTATGAAAAATATTAATTTGAAATGATTTATCTCACTTATAAATAAACAAATATATATATATATATTGTATAAAATGTTTTCAAAAACATTTAATTCAATCTTGTATTATAACGATGTCATAAGAGTGATAGTTTTTAACAAAATTGGTATTTTTTCAATTCACATAAAAAACAATTATTCCAGAAAAAAATAAAATTTCATCTTAACATAATATTAATTTTTTTAATTTTTTTAATTTTTTAAAATTACAATTCTAAAATTTAAAATTTCGATTTTTGAATAAAATTATAAAATATAATGAAAAAATATTTTTATTAGAAAATAAATATTTTAAATATTAATTTTTATTATTCTTATTTTATATCATTTAAAAAAATAAATTTGTGCAAAGAAATTATTAATATTGAAAAAAATTTATCATCATTAATCATACATTTCTTGAAATAGAAATTCATATATCATAAGAAATAATTTTTTAGAAAAATAATTTCTTAAATAATAAATGATATTATTATAAATTTTAGGTAAAATAATTGAATTTCATTCATATTAAATGTAATATTTATTTTATTTATACATATATTTCATAAATTTTTTACTCATATTAATTCCAACTAATTTAACAATATTTAATTTACAATCATACATAAAATTTATATTTTAGTCTAAATGAATCAAAGAAATTTGAATCATTTAATAGAAGTGATGTATTAAAATATCAGGGTGTTATATTCTCATGTCCCTATATTTTAATTTGTGAAAAAATATATTTCATTCCATACCATAAATCATATTTAATTATTCTTGATTCTTTAATTGGAACATGGTTTAGTGTATATATTGCTAGTTGTAATGCATATCCCTAAAAGGATATTAAAAATTGGTATGAAACATCAGTTTTATCACTATGTATATCATAGTATATATATAAATAAATTAAATTTGGGGTTGAATAAAATTTAAATTATCAATGAAACAACATTTTTCTATCTTGGTTAAGATATTATTCACCTCTATCTGATCAAAGATTCATTATTTTTTGTACCAAGTTGGTGTTATAATTCATTATTATACTCTTTGAAAATAAGAAAGTAATTTGATTTATGAATCATTAATTATATATAATTATGAATATTGAGGTCATCTGTAAAAATATTGAACTAAGAAAATAATCCTCTAGCTTATATTGTAAATAGTCTAGATACATATGTTTGTAATAATTCAAGAATATCAATGGACCTTTCACCTGTTTCATTAAAGAAGCGTTTTCATATTAAATTAAAAAAAATTACAACATATATCTAAGGGTTTTAACTCAAAAGAGTTTAAATACCCTTCTTTATATAACTTTGTCAAATGACTCTAGATTATTAGACAAACGAAACAATGCAACAACTTGGTGTAAAAAGAGTCATGAAAATCAGTTTTGTTATTGATTTATAATTTTTTTTTCAATTGTAGTATATAAATACAATTATTAAAATGTTCCATAACATAATTTTTTTCCTTGATAAAAGAACCATCTTTTATTTAAAAATTTAAAAATAAATATTTCAGCTTCTAAACATGATAGTAAAATAATCTTATTACTAATATTAGGAACGCAATAAAATTAATTCAAAAATAGAACTATCTAGACATGAAAAGTTTGATGGTAGTCTCTTATTTATAATGTATAATTCCTCGATTCATTAGACACTTTAATATCCACCTCAATCTTATAATTACATAAAAATATACATGGTTTCTATATTTTGATACAAATAAGATTTCATTCAATAACTAACTTACTGTAATTATCATTCTTCTTCTTTTCCAAAGTACAATTCCTCTTCTAGTGTCTTTTTTTGAAAAATTAAAAAAATCACCTCTTACTCATTTCTCTCCCTTAAATATTTTTCTTCTTAGAGGGGTTGTGTAAAGGTGTATTTAAGTTATTAATTATAGAGTTCATTTCTTCCTTATCCATTTTTAGATTCACCGTATAGACTAAAAGTGCACCCTACTTCATGTCATTATCCACTTGGACAATCTATGTGAAAATATTTTGGAATAACTTTTCTTATTATTCTTTATGAAATTGAATATGAAACTTGAGAACGTAGAAGTAAATGACAATAAAATGTGATCTTTATGTATTTTTTAGGGAGATTGAATCTTAAATTCTCCACACAATCAATGTACCCAACCATATTTAGTACAATATGTCTATAAGGGACTCCATATCCCAACTTTTATATGAATAGTGCCTTATAGATTTTATATCTCTTGTATCTAGAATACTCATAAAAAAACATATAAACGATACAATATGGAGTATGAATCTTTTTCTTCATGAAACTTTTGTATCTTACTTAACATTGATAACAATATAAGGATTTATACATCTAATAAATCATCCATATGACTAGATTATACATATCTCATGTCCACAACAGATTTCTAAGGAGGATCATCGGGTATTTGGGATTTTAGTACATAATAGTTCTTTTTTTTATTGTAGTATGATGCATAAACTCCTATACAACCCTTGTAATTTTGAACTAATTATGATAGTTTTTATCCAAGGCGGATCACCGAGAAAGTGATGTGGTCAATTTACATTAAAATATTTATAATAAAAATAAATCATATTAATAATTTTATCTTGATTACCAATGTAAATACATTTTTATTTATAGAATCATTTTCTCTCTCCCCATTGGATTCAGAATATCTTGTTACAATGATATTCTAAAGGGGATGATCTATAATTACCTTCTCATAACCTATACTATAATTTTTACAAATTATCATTGGGTATTTAGATAATATTTATTCTTTTGAATGACATTAAGTCACAACTCCTTATTATGTTGTGTGGACTCCCAATCCAAATATCCAATAGTTTTATTTTCTCAACACCTGCCACCAAATGGTAATAATAACTCTATAAAAAATAATTTTAATAATAATTTGATTAATTTGAACCAATATCTATTCAAAGTATCATATATAATTGGAAATTCCATCAACTATGTCCTGACAGACACTTCAGACTATGGTTTCATCCTAACTTAAAAGATGAAAGGTGATAAATGTCTCAATATTTATTTTGATAGTTTTTGTTAAAATAAAAATAAGTATCTTTATTTTATTCTTCATATTCTTGTTAAAATTTATGTGATAATTACATAAATATTTAAACATGCTAGATAAAATAATTTATGCATTTTTTATATTCATTTATTACATGAGTGAAATCCAATTCTATTTTTCATCTCGATACTAAGTGGTTTATTTCATGACATTAACATGAAAAATAAAATCATTAATATTATAACATCCCACCCATCCAAATTGTCTTGAGTAGAGGTAGGGGTGTTACTAGGACTTAGGTGACATCCCCAAGACACGAAAGGATGATAATAAATTCCAAGGTATTAAGGGAAGGTTGGGGGATGATTTTACCTTTATAAATAAAACAACTAACCAGTATAAACAACAAAAATATTGTACTCTATATGATGAACAAACAAAAATACAACCAAATTCACAAAAAACATAATATAAAATATTAGAGTTACAAAATAAATAGTAAAAAACAATCCAAAAACCCCAAAGACTTAAGAAATGAAGAAAAACAACTTTAAAATATATCCATTCTCTAACTCCACATGTCATGTGAAAGATCTTGATTTGATCGATCTAGATTTAGGGTTTTAGATCTAGATCTTGTTCTATGTATTTATGCCGCTAAACTTTTAGGAATTTCTGTTGGGTGATCACTCATCAATAAATTGAGGTTGGTGGTCAATATTTCAAATCCAAAAGTCTTTACATAAATGATGTGTTTACAATTTAAAAATTTCAATTAGATATTTATAAATTCTGGGATTGATTGAATTAATTAATTTTATGGTTTATTTAATTGAAGATATGAGAAATTGTTGATTTTAGGAATTATAGATTCAGATAATTAATTGTATAATTAATTATGAGGTGTTGAGGAATTTGATTTAAATAATTATTTGATGAATTAATTATGAGATGTTAATATTGGAGGACGAGATAAGTAATTTTTGAATTAATTATTGGATTTGGAATTTTAGGATATTGATTAATTAATAGACCAATTAATTAATGGATTTGATGTACTTAATTAATTAGAGAATTAATTAAGTGGATTTTGAGATAA
This sequence comes from Viscum album, assembly GCA_963277665.1. NCBI lineage: Eukaryota > Viridiplantae > Streptophyta > Magnoliopsida > Santalales > Viscaceae > Viscum > Viscum album. The sequence continues at coordinate 606,220,909 of OY728133.1, read as the reverse complement.
TATAGTTGTTAAATTATTAATGAAATTAGTGTGATTAGTTAATTGTTGAGTTAAATAATGGAATTTTTATGTTTAACTAATTGTAAAATTAGTAATGGAATTGATGTGATAATTAATTTTTGAATTAATTATGTGTTAAGAATTGTAACATGGTCATTTATTTTTGAAATAAGTAATGGTAACATGGTCATTATAATGTGTAAGGTATGAATTGTAACATATTCATTTAGTTTTCAAATAAATAATGAAAAAATGGTCATTCTAATGTGTAGGTTATGAGTAGTAACATGGTCATTTAATTGTGAAATAAATAATGGGAACATGGTTATTATAATTTCAAGGTTATTAATGGTAATATGGTTATTTATTTTTGAAATAAATAATTGGAACATGGGCATTGTAATGTGAAATGTATGAATGGTAACATGATCATTTAGTTGTGAATTAAAGAATGAGAACATGATGGGTCCGTAAGGGGCGCTGCGTCTCTCAGAAGCTCTCCTCATCGCTGCATCCTTCCCTCGGTTCTCGTCGTCTCCTCCCCTCAAATCCAGTGGCTCTGGGGTTTTCTCTGACTCTACCACTCTCGTCGCTAGCTCGCTTTCCCAAGTCTACTCGCAGGATAGGGTTTTTGCTGGAGGCGCGACGCTGGCCAGAGTTCGAAGCTCAAAGCTCTGGTTGGGGCGGTTGGGGATTTACGGCGACTCTCGAGGTTGATAAGGGCGGCGGTGATGGGATCTGGGTTGTGGGTTTCCGCTGTTTGCAATAGTTTCTTGTTTCTCTGTGATTAGGGTTTTTTGGTTTGTGTTTTGGTTCACTGTATGTGTGATTTGGTTTTCTGGATCTGTAACTGGTGTTTTCTGGCTGGGGATGGTTATACTACCCGATGGACGATGGCTTATGGGTACAGTGATATTGAGGGCGCTTCTGGTTGGATCTACAGGTGTAAGACCGATCCGTCTACAACATACTCTACAGAGCGCTCTGGACCCTTCTTGGTATGCGTCGGCGTCTTCCGCGGCTGTCTGTTCTTGACCACGGGTGATGGGGTTGCGGATGTTGGTGCAGCTCACCTTCATTCCAGATATTTCGGTTCCCCTGCTGTTCTCTAGTGGGCATGATGAATAGTGTGGAATGGGTGGTGGTAGTTTTTCACCGGTGATGCTCACCGGCGAGGAGTTGGTCCTTCGGTGTTAATGTCTACGGTGGCGCGTCGGGGTTGTTCCCCAGCGGTGCTGTCTAATCATGCTGATAGGGTGTAGCTTGAGGTGGTGACCTGTTCGAGATGGCCCGGTAATCGAGACTCATGATGGTTTTCTTGTTTGAATTTGAAATTTGAATTTGCGGATGGTGGTTTGTGGTTGTAAGCCTGGTTACCGGTTTTCCTTAAAACAACTTTGGAGAAAATATAAAAAATGATTTGCAGGTAAAGAATGAGAACATGGTAATTATGTTGTGTAATGTGTGAATGGTAACATGGGCATTCAAATATGAATGAAATAATTGTAACAATGGAATTATGAGATAAGATGTCTCGAAGAAATACTTCAGGCTCCAGTATGAGATGCAGTAGGTATTGAGATACAAGTGTCTATGGGAACCTGAGGTTTTATATAGTTAAATAAATATTAAATGATAATGTGATAAATTATTACTTCTGCATTGTAATTTTTTCTTTATACAACTTTGTACAATTTATATTGAGTTTTTATTTTTTTAAACTCCATTGGTGATGGCATATTGAGTTGTAGTCACACCCTACTTAGGCTTCGTAATTGTTACCAAAATAGATTTTGTGTTTTCTAGACAATATAAGGGTAAAGTCTATATGTTAGATCGATGATATGGTGTGTAGTGTGGATAAGGGAACTAAACATGATTCTAGAACCACTTGGGGGAGTCTTCAATGTCTTTATTTTGGGTTTTATTTTGGATACATGACACGTACATTGGTATGGAATGTATTATGCTTGAGTTTTGATATTTTATTTCCAGTTTTGGAAACCTTGTGTTACTGGTTCTTTTTGGTGACAGATATATATTTGGTTATTATTAATTTATTTTTATTTTGGTGTTTTACTTTGAAAAATTGGGTATAGTATCCCAAGGAAAGATATCATACCATTTCTACGTGTTGATAGCCTCTGGCATACATGGAGACACACTTAAGTTCATCTAGTTAAATAACCTGGGTCATCAGTGCAAGGCATACTGGTCGAGATAGCACACCATATAAGGTGGTTATAGATGATTAAAGATTATGAATTCACAATACATTACCACCCTAGGAAAGAGAATAAAGTAGATGATTCTTTATGTAAAAAAAATCATTCTTTCCTATCCATGATGAGGATTAAAAAAGATCAAATATTTCTTGGATTTGCAATGGATGGATCTAGAAATCCTAAATGAGGGGGATAAATCTTATCTTTATCAAATTATTTTTCAATAATATATACAAGTAAATATTAAAGAGGCACAAAAGAAAGATATAGAGAAGAAAAAGAAGTCGAGAAATGTTATGGAGTATAAACTTGATTGTGATAGAATTATAAGGTTCAGGTTCTATGTACATGTTCCATCCATACCTAATTTGAAGAAGGTTTTATTAGAATAGGTCTATAGTTATTCATTCTCTATTCATACTAAAAGTACATAGATGTATAAATTTTGAAAGAGTATTTCTATTAGAATAGAATGGAGAGAGTTATCACAGATTTTGTATCTCAATGATTGGTATGTCAGGAAGTTATGGTTGAGAGACAAAATTATAAGATGTTATTACAACCATTACCTATACCAGAATGGATATGGGAAAAACATCATGGGGTTTTTTCATTTCACTCACCAAAATGTATAAAGGGAATAATAATGTAGAGATTATAGTTGATCAACATACAAGGTCAGAAGACATCATCAATATTAGATAATATTTCTTTCTAGATCATCATTATATTATATAAATTGTGAAAGTGGTATGGTTTCATGGAGTACCAAATTCTATTGTGTCTAATTGGGATATGATTTTTAGATCACGTTTTTCGATTAGTTTTCAACAAGATCTTGTTACAGAGATGAGTTTCATCATTATATAACATCCACAAGAATATTTCTAATCTGAGGGTGACATTATAACCCTATAGAAAATTCTATTATTCTCTATATGGATTTAAAATTGTGTTAGGATAAATACCTTCCTCTAGTCATGTTTTTTTACGATAGTTTCTTCCACCTGAGAATTTAGATGGAAATTTATGAGGACCACTATTGAAAGAAGTGTAGAGATCCAACATGCTAAAATGAAGTTGGAGAAAGAATGCTATTGGGAACTGATATAAATAATGAAATGAAAGATAAGTTTATAACTATTCAACAAAACATAAGGTATGTTCAAAGTTGATATAATATTGTTATTGAAAATCTTTGACGGGATCTGGAATTCAAAGTTGGTCACATGGTGTTTCTATAAATTTTTTCATGGAAGAAGGTTATGATATTTTTGAAGAAAGGAAATGTATTCCCTACGTATATTGGCCCTTACAATATTCTTGACTTTGTAGGTATGGTAACTTATCATTTTGTGCTTCCACTAAACCTCTCTCAAGTTCATGATGTGTTCCACGTATCTCACTTAAGGAAGTACATACCTCATCCATACAATTTAACAAACCCAGATGTCATACAATTAATGAATGATATTTCTTATGAGGAACAACCATGGACGATTATGTATCATTCAAATAAAGTTCTATGAAACCATAACACTCACATAGTCATTTTTTGGTTAAACCCCCAGTTTGTGGAAGCTATATGGGAACATAAGGATGCAATGAGGCAGACCTATCAGCAATTGTTTGTACTAAAGTGATGGTATTAAAAGGGTGAAATTAATTTTATATGGGTTATAATGTAACTCCCTAAGATTTTATGAAATATATAATTTTTCAAATAAAACATAATTTATTCTATAACTTACCTTACACACAATACCAAGTTTTAACAAACCATGATATACTATTAATATTATTATTTAAACTTGACCATTATAACATAACCACTAAACTTGATGGTATTGATAGGAATAAACATGTTTTCAAAATTAAGTATAAAGGTTTTATATAAAAAAATATATTTATAAATATGTATTTAATTTATAGTAAAGTCATTATATGCTTCAAATATATTTTTTCCCAAAAAATGATTTGATTTTTATTGTGAAAATAAAATAAAATTAATTTTTATTTTTTAAAAAAATTTATTTGATTTTTTTGAAATTTTTGAATAAAAATTTCAAAATTAGATTTGGGTTTATTTTTGAGAATTTTTAAAAAGATAATTTTTTTGGTGAATAGTACAGAATAATGATTTTTTAAAACCACATTTTCTTTTAAATAATTAACAAGTTTCCATCTTATTAAAAAGTTATCTAAATGTAAAATTATTTTAATTATTTTATTATTAAGCTGATTTAGTTCATTTGAATAGAATTTATGTTGACTCTTTATATTAAAGCTTTTTATACTTGAAAGGTTTCTCTCTGGAAAACCTCGCTTTTTTCACATTTTTGGGTTTAATTTTAAATTAAAATATTCCAAAAAATGTGAATGTATTTTAATAAAAATATATTCAATAGTTTAATTAGAAAAATTATTATTATATAATATTTTCACCATATTTTTGGTGAAAACTAACTGTAAAAATAATAAAAACAATTACCATGGTAAAGGTTAAAATAGGATTAATAGGTAGTTAAACTAAAAAGATAAGATTAAAATGAATTAAAAACTTATAAAAATACAATTTATAGAAATATTTTGACCTTATAACCGCTAAGGTTCAATAATTATCTATTTTGGATAATTTTTTCATGTTTAAAACTTGGGTATACCTTTTTCTTTTCAAAAATTCAAATTGTGCCCTCATCCACAATTATAAAATGGAACCCCTCATCTCTCATATTCACACATATAAAACCATTTGGTCCAGAAAATAACTAACAACATAAATTTTTTAATTCCCTAACTACATCCTAGAGGCCTTATTTTAATGATTAAACCCTCGTAATAAGTCTTTATGTTTATACCCATAGAGGTTCTCTGAATAAGAGGTAAAATTGTTAAACCAGTGTTTTTTGTTTTATTTATTCTTCCACCTTCTTCATATATTAATATACATTTATGATTTAATAATAAAATTATACCCATATACTTATATTTTATTATTTTATTTAAATAACCAATATCCATATTCTCTTCCATCAAATGAGAAATGAAAATATCAAGCGTGTGTACGATGGACTACAACATCACAAAATGATGTATTTCATTTTCCATAACTACCTCTCATGGATGTGTATAATTATGGATTTAAAATATTTATATGATATTTTTGAAGTAATTATATTTATATATTTATAATATCACATAAAACTTCTTACATTCCATTTCATGGTTATACGATAACTTTGCTCGTGTGTAAGATAGACTACCGCCTCGCAAAGCGATATGATTAATTCTTCACTTACACATTACATGGAAGGTAATAAGTATAGTTTTAATGAAATTATGAGATATATATGAAATATAAATTACTTTTTAATGGTAATATATTATTTCACTTACTTTCATTCCATTCATCGAGAAAAGGGAAACAAGGTTCATGCGTATGTACAACCTACCATCTCTATGAACGATGCAACTCATTTTCTATCTATAACATTAATGGATTAATATTACTACATATATAATGAATATATATGATATTTATATCATTTTAATCATTATAGAGACTATGGACTCATGATAAAATTTAAGGACCAAAAATATCCAACCAAAACATAGATAGAGAACGAAGCAGTTTATACCCAAAAAATGATTTCCGCAAGAATTGTTAATAAACATATAATCAATGGAAAATATTAAATAATATATGGTATTTTAAATTTTATAATTAACATAAAATATATTTATTAGAAAATTATATTTATTATAAAACAATTTCATACATCTATGATGGAAGTTAGAACTTAAAATAAGGAATTATCGTCTCATATTTATTAATGTGGGACATATTCCTTATACATAACTTATTTCTTTTGTTTAGTGTATATACTTACCATGAATTTATTTTAGGATAACTATTATGATAATTATGATATATAAATATCTAAATAATTTTTTTTCCTAATGGGTTTTATGATTCAAAATATACCAAAGTGGTAAAGGTTTTATGCTATGATCTCATTGTTCCTCTAGATTGTTTATCATTATACATACAATATTGATATATTATAATAAAACTCTCAATAATATCATGAATTTTATTCCCCTATTATTATTTCCTATAATTACATGTTTTCATTTCAATTTACCCTCTTTATGTACTCAATATTTAAAAAGTATGTTTTAAGTAAAAATCAAATTGATTTATCTCATTGGTTCAAAACCCCTTTTCTTCCTTGCCCATGTTTCCAAAAAATGTTTTAAGGGATGTTTTAACATTATAAAATTATTTTTTAAAGAAATTTATACCCATGCTTTTCTTTTTAAAAAATATTTTAAAAGGAATATTCTTATCAACTTCTAAATGATGTAGTTTTGAATTTTTACCTAAATTGTGAAAAGAATCTTTGTTGTAATGTGTATAACATGAAAATAATTTTTTTTCATCATGAACACTCACTTATTTTATGTTCCATTTATAATTTCTCATGTTTATTTTTAAATAATTTTTTTCTTAATATTTTGTTAATTTTTAGATTTTAATAAAGTGATTTCAAATTAAAGGGATGTTTTCCTCAAGAATGTTTTAATGGTCCTTTTTGGAATTTATATTCATAAATGACAAAAAAATTTCGTGTTTCTTTTATTTTAATGGGGATTTGATCAAATGGTACCATCCTTATTTTTGTTTGAAAATTTTATGTCTATTCTTATGATTATGATGAAAACGTGTTTATGAAACCCGTTCATTTTCCATGGTTTATGATAAAATGAATTAATTAAATGTTTATAATGCCCATTTCGCTTCCTCGGGTTTTGATATGTTGAAATGTTAATGAAACCCATTTCATTTTTCATGGGTCATGACATGATGAATATTTTATGATATTTTGGAACAAAAATGTATGGATTATGTAATTGGTGGTACCTATATCTTTTTTAATTCATTGGGTAAAGATATATATCTCATGAGATAATGATGGGAAAAATATGATGTGATTTATCTACTAGGGGAAATAAGCTGATGTTATTGATCCCTTATGGTAAATGGAGATGATACTGGATTTTATCAAATGAGAAATCGGTGTTGATTTTTGATCTATTATGATTTTATGGTCTCAGTTGTTAACACTAACATATGAAATGGTTTCTACACATATGGTGGTGTTAGACTTATATAACAATAACTTATGGTTTATAATTGATATATGACTATTTCTTCCATTGATTGTTCTTTTATTTTTAAATGATTATTTTTTATGCCATAGATCATATTTACAATCCCTGATAGATTTGGTATGAAATTTGTAAGTTGTATTGATAATTTGATACCCTTATCCTTATCTTATGATTTTATTTGATCATCAGTTTATATCTTCAATGTTTAACCTTACTATGTATATCAAGTCACCTATTAATATGTTTCTTTGACCAAGGTTATGAAGAAAGGATTATGTAGGGAATACATATGAAGTTTAATAAGTAACAAGATATGTGTGGGTGATATTTAATATCTTTAATGAAATAAGAATATTGTGTATCAAGTCTCTAAATACACTAACCTTTTATGCTCATTGGGAATGAATTTGTAAAATATAATGAATATTCAACTATTTAGATGTAATATCTAGTTATGGATGTCCTGGGTAATTTTAAATATAGTCACTTTATATCTCTAGTAGGGGATTATAAGAGAGCACCCAATATTCTCAACATTGACTCGTTTCATAACAAGTCCCAATATAACAAAAAATAAAATACAAAACTAAAAGAAATATACTTGGGTTGATTCCTATTTATCTCTTTATTTAATATTAAAATATTAACATACCTATCTTATACATTCCAATTTTAGATATAGAATTAATCTTTATTGAAATTTTTAATGTATATCTTTATTCAATGTCTACTGACCATGGAAAAATGATCATGATCCTAACTGATCTCATTTGATCTATGTGAATTGATCTTGATCACCATGAATGGTCCCAACCAACATGACTTTATTTCTCTTAAAAACTTCATATGGGTTTTAAAAAATAATATTTATACAAATGTTAATGTTCATTAGTTTATTTCACAACCATACCACTTATTGGTCTTCTTACTATTGATTTTGATTTTCTCACAAGAATATATTCTTATCTCTACCAATCTATCCAACCACAATAATCTCTTCTTCCCAACTTGGTGTAATTCTATTTTTACCTTCCTCATAGCCCATGTGGTTTGATGTTTGAGCTCTAGTGGAAGGTGGTATGGTTTTCCATATATTATCTTCAATGGTAGAGTACTAATTTGATTTCTGAAATTTTGTCTGGTACACTTGAAAAAAATCATAAATATTTTTTCTCAAATCATTCCATCATTAAATTTGGATTTTCAATAGAATTTTCTGAATCACATGGTTAGCTAATTCTATGTTATCACTATTTTATAGGTGATTAGTTGTTTTCATGTTGTTTTTTAATCCATACTTCTATATAAATCCCCTTAAAAAGATGATTTTTAAAGTGAGTACCTTGACCTATTATGGGTAAACAAGTGATTCAGAACCATGAAAAGATGTTCTTCCATAATAACTTAATTACCACACTAGTTTTTTTCATGGATATTCCCTTAGCTTCCACCCATTTTTACATGTATAATACAAACACAAGGATTTATATGTGACTAAATGATTTTTGAAAAGGTTCCATGGAATCGATTCCTCAAACATCAAACACATTATCTTCATGAATTGAGTGTTTTGGATTCTCATTTCTCTTTCTATAATTTGATATTATTTATCACTGATCATGGATTCTCACAAATTCCATTGAATATTGGGGGATGATTTTCTAATATAATTCATTTAATATAATCTTATTCACTATTCTATCTAGCCCATGGTCTCTACTAGTTAGTTATGAATAATAATTATATAGAATTATTTTCATCTTGGACTCTAAAACACATCACCGAATTAGTTTGTCTCTATACTTCTTGAATATTAGGGGATCTAAAGGAACTCAGTGGTATGAATTTTTTATTTCATTTTATGCTAATATTTTTAAGTGTTTCAAGTCTTGTAAAAGGCTCTGGAGAATCCAGAAAAAGTTGTTTGAATCAGGATTTATGGAGAAAAAGGGATTTTCTGTTGTGCATGACCATGTATCACACTATAGAACTTAGTATCACACTATTTTTATGTCCTTATGATGTGAAGAATGATTATCTATAAAGTATTAGCTTCATCATGGATGCTGAGGTTGTTTCGTAGGTTCTGTCTAGAATAATTTTAGTTATATAGGAAATATAGTGATTCTCATGTCATGGTATATAACTATGTTATAGAATAATATTCCTTAATTTACCCATTATATAGAATAATATTATTCTATGGGGGTCTATATTTAATATATCAAAATAAATCTTGGAGTTTTTCATTTTTTGTGCCTATATGGAGTTGCACCATAGAGGACCCATAGACCAAAACCAGTCGAGCAAAATGAATGTTGTGCTACAAGGGTATAAAAATTATCAAAAAGAAATATATATCATGTTTTGGTTTCTCTAGAATATTGGGGATGCCCATGCGAGAGTCTAAGGACCAAGACACATTGGTGTGTTTTTAATAAATAATGTATCTAGAAGATTGAGTATATATTTGTTGTGGAGGTTTTTCTATGCCGAAAGAATTCAAGAAGTTTGAGAATAGATAATGGAAACAAAATGGCTTCATCATATAACATTGTATCATGCCACTCTTGTATAAATCTAGGAACAAGTAATTATAATGTTGACATGGATTTATCTAGAGAGTTTGGTAGTTATTCTATCTTTTGAAAACTAAAATTTCAAATTTAAAAGGTTGATATAAAATGGAGAATGCTCTAAATGATAAAATTAATGTATAATTATTTGGATAGTTATTATAGTATTATTTTTATATTTTAAATTTAAGCAATTCTAGATAAGAATAAATCTATTGTCGAAGAAATGAAAAAGAAAACATAAAAAATATAGTCTTCATGAAGAGAAATAATCATAGGAATGTGATGAAGAAGTAAATGTGTTTAATTCAAGGGTTAAAATAGGAATATGTTGTGCATCTCCATAATGATCTAGAAATGAAGAACTGCTGCATCATCGAATAACACACTTCTTTATTGATGTTACTTATTTTTATATAATGCCATCATAAGAATCACCTATAATTTGAATATATTTTTATCCCTCTTAAAAAGTCATGTGTGGAATAGGGGAATAAGTTATAGAGTTTTTATTTGCAGTAATCTCTTTATAATGTCATAATCACATACATGTGAGGTAAATATTAATTATAATATCAAAATAATATTGATATATTCTCCTTAGAGTTTTCATTTATATTTTATCCAAGAAAAATCATCATGCTCGTGATCTTTAAATATCTGCACTTGACCAATATTAATAATCAGATTCCAGTTTTCTTTACCGATGTAAAGACAACATATAAATTGATCTTAATAAATGAAGTTGTTTTCCACCTTAATTTATCCCTCTCTTAAGTTTTATAGTTTGAAAAGGGTAAAACAAGTGGTATTATAGCCATTTGTTTTTTCTATAATCTATTAAGATATTTCTATTATCATGGAATACATAGTTAATTTTATGGATGTTCCATTTTTTGATGAATGTAATTTTCAGATCTAGAAAAATAGGATGTGATCTCACCTTAGACCTATTAAGATAAATATTTTTATTGATGCAGTTCATGGGCCACAATTTAGTTCCACCACAAGAAGTTTTATTATGGAATCTAATAAATGATTTTTGTATGATGATGATAAGGTTCATTATGCCTTATCTAGATCACTTTCCAATCAGATGTTCCTGAAGGCGATGGAGTTCTCAATTACAAAAGGTTTTTTTTCCAAAAACATGCTAATATCTTTAAAGGTGATACCAAAAGTGATGGTTGAAAAATTTCAGGTCATGGAAAATGGGTTTGATGATATGAATATGAGTTCAAATTAAAAGATAGATGGTTTCTTTAACCATATTACAAAAAATTATTAGTTTTATTTGAGGGTTTTGTTAAAAGTAAATGATTTTGAAATAGTGAAACTTATTATTAGAAGGTTACCTCATTTTTATAATTTAATGGTTTCATCACTCAATGAAATTAACCTTAGAGAATTGTATCTTATTGAATTACCTAGTAAATTTGTTTCTTATGAGATGTAAGTAAAACTAGAATTTTCTTTAGAACATCCATATTAGGATATTGGATTAAAAGTAGATATGTATAGGTTTTAGGATATTGAAAATAAAGATGATATACGTGTTAACTTACTTACACTCTTTTCAAGGAAGTTTAAAATAGGTAATGGAAGATTTAAAGTCAAGATACCTCAACCATGTTTTCATAGTGGAAAGGTTTGACACATTTCTTCTAGTTATCAAAAGAAGATTTATGCTGAGAGTGGTGAGTCTAAGTTCTCACCAACATAGAAGAAGAAGTTTCCATCTATATGTGACTTAAATTATATAAATTTTCATAGTAAGAAATGTTGGGGGAAAGTGATTGTAAGCAAGTAAGAAGAGGATTATAAGGGAGATCCATTATATGGTGTCAAAACTAAATTTATCTAAGATGTGGAAGATTTTATTATGGTATCCATGTAAAAAACTGATGTTTAAGAAGATGGTCAATAAGTGTAAGTTGTTGATCTCCATCTAGAGATGGATGGATCCCTTAAAAAACATTATTTATAATGAAATATGAATAATAAAATTTAGGGTTTATTGAAGGAGTATTCAAGATACAATCAGGAACTCAAAGCTAAATTTGATCATCTTGAGAAAGTTATGGAATATTATGAAAATAATATTCTAAAATATAAAGAAAAAATGAATTAAAAATTGGAGTTTAAAGAATAGTCTAATATATTTGATTACTTTAACCTTCAAATATAGGAAAATTTAAAAAAGATTTAAATTCATGAAGAATAAACAATCTCTTTTTTAAAGAATATTAAACCAAAAATCATAACAGATGGTTCACATAATAATCTTCAGTTTAGAAATGATTATGATAATTTTATAAAATAAAGGTATATATGAAGTACAAGAACATTGGAATAAATATTGATTCACCAGATTCAAAATAGTATGATAAAATAAGGTATTGGTTTTAAGGTGAAATAACAACGATAAATTCTATAATCATGAAGAACATTGGGAAACCAATAAAAGAAAAAATTTCCCAACAAACAAGAATTTGTCATAAATAAAGGGATTATTCAAAATATGAATTAATGTGGAGAGGGGATAATTGTATTTTTATATTTATGAAATATTAGTTTTTTGGTTTTGTTTCCCACACTGTGTCCTATTGTAGGGATTACAAAATATATATAAGAGGAGAATACATTGTAATCCATAAAATGAGAATTGGGACATACTCTTCATATAAGAGAAGAAATTACATCTACAGTTAATAAAACATTATATTTAAAGTATTTTATTATTGGTATGGAATAGGAAGGTATTTATTTGGAAAAAAATGAAATTGGATACAATGAAATATAATCTTGTTACATTGAAGAATCAATTTTATTCTCCCTTGAAGATGAATTTGACTTGATGTCATTTTCAAAAAATGATGGAAATATACTAAATAAGGCCTCAAAAAATTTATGAATTTCATGGAAGGTAACATGGAGTATTGAAAATAAAAATAGGATGACAATTTCCCTAAAATAAAAGAAATAGTTTCACCTATATTTTGGAGAGTGCGTGGTTATCTTATATAGAAGGCAACCTAAACTTTTTGAAGAATTTTTAATGTATAGTTAATGGAATAATGTGGTTCAAAAATGATAGAGAATTAAAAATAAAAGGAAGGGAAAATCGTTGTTTGGATATAGAATAATGGATAAACACTAATTCTTTTTATATCTTTGTTTTATGATATAATTCGTTATGATTTAGTTAACTTTTTGACTAAGGTTCGAAAGAAATATTTGGTAAAAAAGTTTACTATAAGGATGGTAAATCATGAAATCCTTTGATGAATGGTTGGAGAAAAAATAGAAACATATATCAAGTTGTTAGAAAGGAAAACACTTTGTTTTAAATTGTGTAAGAAGAAAAAAATATTGTGACATCAGAGTGAATTCCATATTAATAAAAAAATATAGAGAAATTTTCAATATTCAAAGAATTTGTAGATATTACTACTTATAAGAGAGATTGGGAAAACATATTATATTCATGCATGTGAGGAAAGATAGTTCATAACCTGTATCGCCTAAATAGGAAGAATTTCACGAACCAACCTACATTCACCCTAAAATGAGTGCTTGAGTCAGCCTGTAAAAAGCCACAAGAGATGTTCTTAATCCTATTAGGATAGAAACTAGTATCAAGCATCTATAATAGCTCAATTTGGAATCATTTTACCCATGAATAACTGATAAAAATGAACTAAATTAATAAAACTAACACTGTAAGTGGGGAAGAAATAAAAAACAAAACATACCTCCATGTGACCTCACGAGACACCAACAACCACAAAACCACACTAAATCCATTATCAACTTAAGAAAATTCTAACTTGAAACTGAAATGATAATGTAGGTGTGAACACTAAGATGATATGTAGGGATTCCAGTTGATAAAACATGCCCTATGATTTACCTTTAAAATGAAAAACTTTTCATTCTAGTTTGGAAATATAAATATATAGAGATATGGTTTTACATTCATTTTAAAATAAGTGTCAAGATGATATTTCAGAAAAATTGTTTTCCCAATTTCACTTCCAAGATAATTTCTAAAGAATAAAAGAAATTACAGTAAACCATTTAAAATAATAAATGTGTTCTAAAATAAGAGTTTTAGAATGAAAACCTAAATATGAGAACTTCTTTATTAATGATCCACATACTAGAGGAAATTAGATTCATGTAAAAACATTTATCATTGGAATTTACCAGACATCAAGTGTACTTAACCTAGACATACTCTTTTCTGAACTATATTCTTCCTTATCGATGTGCATTCATAAGTCAATAACACAATTATATGCTCTCAACTATCCTCACTTGTGGATCAAAACTCTAATGCCTTTATCTTCCACAGTGGATCTAGTCTTTCTATTTGAGACTAAATAGTATTCATCTCTTGAATCCAACTAATATTACTTGGATCCCATGGATATAGTAAAATTTGGAGGTGAGGTGGCCTTTATATGATATCACAATCATGTACATCAAATCTTCCTATCCCATATCACAACACTATGAAACTTCCCTTCTCCCTCATAATATGTAGCTTCCCTAGAGGTGTATGCTTTATGTAATAAATTAAAAGGTACCAACTGATCCTTAGAATTTGGAAAAAAATATTGATCATTTATAAAACCAATTTTAAACCATAACCTTCATATTCTAAATGTTCCAACTAGGCCTTCCCACTTTTGATACAAATACGTTCATTTTCCAAAACTACTCTACACACTTAAACACATATGCACCTTGATTTATATATAGGAACCAATTATCCCAACGTACACATTCCCACCACCATGTGTGAATATGTACAACAAGGGTACCAATATATATATATATATATGTGTGTGTGTGTGTGTGTGTGTTTATATGTAATATTTATTATATCAAAAGGATTATAAAACTTCTTGATAACTTTTAGGAAATCAGACATGCCATTACTCTTGTATGGAAACCCTATACAAATTTCTAAACCATTCTTATTCATTTCAAACTCACATTTAAAACCAATTAGAAAATAGATAAAATCCCCAAGGTTCATGGTTATTTAATCATTATTGAAATCAAAATTTTATAAGGGGATCTATGAAATATACATAGGGAAAAATATGTAAAACAACTGAGTAACCAATTCTAAAATAAAAAAATATTTAATAAATTTACATCATAATATAATAAAAACACCTATTAAAAATATCAAGTAGTTAAATTTTTCAAATGAAATGCTTGTACATAGGGTAACCTACTTCAAAGATCATCTCTTTTTACAATAGATGCTCAGATCCACCTTATGAAGGTCCAAAGAGGCAAGAGAGAACATAAGAAAAACAAAAAAAATAAAAAATCCCAATTTAAACATAACTTGACCTGAACCTTGGAACACCCAAACCATGGATGATGAAGAATATAAGGGGAAATAGAAGGAATTAAGAGATGAATAATATATGATGATATTACCTTGAATAATCACACAAAAAACTTGAATAAATCCCCTAAATCCACTTGGATGAGGAAAGGAACCAAGGGGAGAGGTATGTGAGGATCTCCCCTGGGGTTACATAGTCCAAATGAGGGTAGGAAGGGGAAATATGGGTTTAAAAACTAATAAAGTATAAAAGGGTAAACTTAATATTTAATGAATTATGGACACGATGCATGGTTTGGAAAATCATGTGATGACTATGCACCCAAAACATACATTCATTAGCACTTAGCATGGGTAGGTCACAACGTTTGAAAAATCGCACACCTTAAATGTTTTCATGTTCTAAAAAATCATATAGTTTGTCACATGATCAATGTATTTTTTGGAACACCGTCTTCCCTAATTATGAAACATGCTCTCTATGGGAATAAAATTCCCAATTTTGTGGAAAAGGTACTTATAAGGGAAGGAAAATAAATAGATTTATGAAATATATAAAATAATAGAGTATTGTTGTATTGGGGTGTGACAATTCACCCCACCATGAAACTTTATACCCCCCAAAAGTATAATATAATTTAGTTGATCGTGACATAAAGCAAGGATAAACTGCTTCTCAATATAAGACCTAAAATCTTGAAGAACGAAGAACCAACACCCACCTTCCTTCAAAACATGAAACTCTAAAATCCCAAAAGAGTCTAAAAATATCATCCACAAAGAGTTGACTTGAACATAAAAATAGTAACTTATCCAGGACAAAGAACTCAATCCATCAAAATAAATAATCAAAAGAGATAGAGAGATTCACACCTCAAAATGAAAACCTAGAATATGGACACCCCAACCCATAACATAGAAACCACCGACGGAACTCATCATGGTATATTGGAGATCTCCATGTGAATCTATCCCATGATCAACATTTTCTAGGCTATCCAAAACACTATAATCAGGTTTGGGTGGGAGGGAAAAAGTAATTAACTCCTCGAGAATGATCATGGACTAGATCATCATGAGCTCCTTCAATGGTTGTCTCCCCTCCATAATGGTACCCTAGACGATCACTGATTCCCATGCTGAAAAGAACTCATGATTACTGAATAAATCTATGGAAATGATAAATGAGACACATAATGAGAAACAAAGCTATTACATGACAACATGATTTATAATTTTCTAAAAGATACTCATATTGAAACAAAATTCAAATAAGACCCACAAAATCATCCTCCATTTCCAATAAAAAAGGAAACACTATAGAAAACTACACTGAAATAGAAAAAAATTATGACAAGAGAGAAACTTTAAATATATATTGCATTAGTTCCATATTAATCTAACTGAACTCAAATATTATTTAAGTAATTGGATCCTTTTCCATGCCTCTTCCTAAAAATACCCCTATAGAATCTTTTTTGGTTCCCAAAATGACCATAGATAGGACAAGTATTTGGTGTTTCTTGGAATGATGAGTTATTATGACTTGACATTCCACACTATTGGAATGCCTAAAGCTTAATCCCAGATGAATCATGGGGGAAGATACACAAAGGACTTTTCATACCAATTCCGAGAATTCTAGATACATCTTTCTTCCCTTTCCCTTTACTAAAACCACCACTACTCATAGGGATAAGAAAGATGTCAAACACCTTTGGCTCTCCATCCATGCCAGCTTCAGTCCAAAAACTATACGTCAGCACATCTTCATAAATATTAGATTTTAATGATGATGTTTCAAGAAGAAGTTTTCATTAGATGCCTCCTATAAAGAATCAATCCTTTTAAGATTCATCTCTTTCTAGATTTGGAAGATACAATTCATATTTAGTGAAACTCATAGCATACTCTGAAACCATTGAATCATGTTATCAGATATCATAAATCCCCATAAACTTTAACACCCTTATAACTTTGTAGAAGTGTTGTTTGATGAATATGGAATTGAAAATTCCCCATGATTGTTTTTTTTTGGATTTTGTCTGATTCTTGAAATTACACCATTTAAAATGTATGAATTACAACAAAATTGTGGTAAAATTGAACATGAGAGGCTTGAGAAGCTCAAGATGAATGATTAGATCTTTTATTATTTACAATAATTAATCTTCCTTTCTTGGTTTTAACTCTCCAAACAAATGAGAATGATTCAACTATTAAAATATTTGGATAAATTCATCATGATGAGTCATTATATGAGTAAATTTAGTTCCATATCCAGAATAGAAAATCCAAAATAAAATAATGAGACTTGATTAGATAGAAATAAAACAACGGAAGATCCACTTGAAGATCCCCTTCAATATCCCTTTGAGTTTATTGAAGAAGTACTCTAAAAATATGGAGCATGGAACTGAATCAAACTATTCCATAAATAAAAACTCTACATCTCATACATAAATGTATTACCCAAAATCAAAAAATCACACTCCCAACATAAAAAATACACAAATTCTAGAGAGAAAAACCTTAAAAATATATAGGAAACACAAAATAATACACATTCATCAAAACATTGAAATTCTCTTTTTTAAACCACTTTAGAAAACATATCCTGAATTTTGAAATTAAATAATTACCAATAGTACTCTATAAAATTAACATACATGTATATGACAAGACACCCTCACATGAACACCCAAGTATTCACATAATAACATTATTTCCATGTAACACCCCGAGCTTCCATGATACACTTCTCTTTCAATAATGCAGTAGCGTGTGTTGTACACAACTTCGAGTTCTAACACACACCACAACCAATCAAAGTAGCCGTTATGAATAGTAATACCCAATTTTTGAAACTATATATATTTTATATTTCAAAATGGACTTAATTTTTGGATTCGGAATATCGAAATTAGCCTATGTTAAATTTTTTGGTATTTTTCTAAGAACTTCTAATTTTTTATGAATAGTGAAAAATACTTAAAAAAACCTTTTTAATCAAAATAATATATAGTGATAAATTATACTATTTAGTGGTTTTAAAGTATAATTAGAATATATTTTTACCATTTTATCCAATGGTGGTCAATATAATTAATTTAACATTGAAATTGGACATAAACAATTGCCAATCTTTTGATATAAATTGTTTCTTAAAAACACGCTATTTGTTGTGAAAACGGGAATTAATTATAAAATTAATTAATGTAACTTATATGTTTGGAATTTTGTAAAATATAAATCATTTTTGAATTCGGAATATCAATTATAGCTTAGGGTGAAATTTTGGCATTGTTTTGAAAAACTTCAATTTTTGATGAATAGTGAAACCACTAAGTGGTAGTTAAATAACTGATTTTTCATTTAAATGAAATATTACCACTTCTGTGATTTGATTTTCAAAAATCCTACATACATGGTTTTCATTAAGAAGTGAAATGTGGTTCAATGAGATTAAAATAATTTTTGGTGAATAGTAACTTTTAAGATCTTAATTGCGATTAGAGGTAATTAGTGTAGTTTAAGGTAAAAATAATGTTTTAATAATATGAGATGAGCTTGACACATGTCCTACCCTCATTGGATGTGCCACGGCCGACCAAGACAATCCATGGGCCAACTTGGGGACCCCATGGAGCCACTTTAGTTGGAAAATGACGTAAATACCTTTTATTTAATGTTAAAGTGAAAAAATGACACAAACATGAAATGTTTTACTAAAACAATTTTTACATGGGGTTATACAAGTCATATTTTTGACTATAAATAGTAACTGGAAAGATAAAATGCTTTCCTACATCATAGTATTTTTTTTATAATTTTGAGGCATTAAATAAATTAAATTATTTATGACATCATGATGATGCAGCGATGACCTCATTATTTAACGATTTTAATAAAATAAAAATATAATGTAAAATCCAAGGCTTACACTTGTCCAAAGACTATTGGATGGGTAGAGTTTGAACCCTTATCACCTTAGCCTCGAATTATATATGTGTGGGACCTTTATAATCCGAAAATCACTGTATAATAATGTAAAATTTCCTTACTTTCCAAGAGTGCCCCTCCTCTCCTCTTATAAAAGGCCCCCACCACTCCCACCTTATTCACACATTTAAGCCATTTGGTTCGGCCAAAATCTACCCAAATACTCTCCCAACTTCCCCATCTTACTCCTAGAAGCCTCCCTTTGGGCAGAATTCTTCCCAAGAATCCTTTGGCTCAAATTAAAAAAGAGTTACCCAATTTTAAGGTAATGTATTCTCTTATGTTATTTTGTTTTATTTTGCTTATCCAACCCCATAAACTCTTTTTATTAATTTCTTTTGTAACAAACCCAGCATCCTCAATATACTAGGATGTTTTTATAAGAAGTATTTGAGCTACACTTACACACACCTACATCCAATGGTTAAAGAACATACAGTTTCTGTGGATGGCGAATTTCTGCCTCACGAAACGATGATTGTTCAAAACTCATAAAACACCTTCAAAGGTGGACATTAAGATGTCAATCTATTTATAAATGATATATACTATGTTTATGTTTTACTTAAGGTTCTGTATTTTTCATTTATTGCATACCTTTATTATTTCCATTATGGGTAAACGTGATATTTTCATTTTAGGAAGTGCGGACTACCGCCCCTCAAAGTGATTTGAATCATTAATACCATATGTGGGATGTATAAAGGATGGAGTACATGATATTATATATGATTTTATACTGGAATTATAATATACCATTATATCATTATGATTTCATTAAATAAGAAATAGAAATGAAATTAGCGTTCATGCGTACGTACGGCTTACCGTCTCCATGAATGGTGCATTTCATTTCTTACCTCTAAACGTTATGGAATATTATAAATGCATGTATATACAGGATATATATGGGATATATGATATCTATATCATGAATATAATTCTGGATATAATGGATATATCACCGCATGGACAACTTGTAATTATAAGAATTTTATTTTTGACTCAAGTACCTAAGATCGACAAAATGACCGTTATAATCTTTAATAATTACATAATGTTCATAACATGTTAATAAGGGATATAAAAGGAATAATGAACATGAAAAAGGTTCCTATGTAAATAGAAATTAACTCTAGTTTATTATTCAGGAGGTTAAAGAACGGTCGAGTCAGGACAAGACGCAAGGTAAGGGAATTTCTTAACCCAATTTCCAATCTTTGGGTTAATCTCCTACATTCAAATTATGTCATGATATTATTATTTCCTATCTTGTATTTGTACTTTCTTTATGTGTACTTATAGTAAATACACATAATAGATCTATTTTATTTTAAAAATGATCTTTTTAAGGACTTCGCCTCAATCTCCTTTCATTGAGGCATATTTGGTTTTATACACAACTTTCTTTTATACGGTGTATAAACCCCTTTGACTTTTATTTTTATTCAAAAGGAAAATTTTTATACGAAGTGTTTTACTAAATGACAAAAAGGAATGTTCTTCTTGTCGTACGTATGCAGCGACAACGACTTCCCCGCCGCCATGGCCATTATTTGGGTTTTAGCTTTCTCTACAAGCCATCACTTTTTTTAATGAAAAATAAGTACACAGTTTTAACATTATTTTATTTTGGTATTGAAAATGGTTTTGAAAGCATTTTTACTATATCAATGTGTTGTATTGATATCTTGTGATTGAAATGTGGAAATGTTATATTTCCTTTGTGCATGTTTTATGTGATATGATTATGTTATGGTTTATGATATGTTTAATCATATTCATACGAGGAATGCATTGGACTTAATAAGTGACGGGTGGAGCCCGCTATAGCTCCTCGATGCATCGGTGGGTCTCATGAGACAAACTAGTGTCTTGGCACGAGGCCTTGACAAAATCTTATTTGTGGTCTTGGCACGAGGCCTTGACTACGTGGTTATGATAGTCTGGAATTATGCATTCCATCATTATGAAAGTGGTTATTGATATTGCATGTGATTATTCGACCAGTAGAATATCCATGTGAATAAGTAAATGGCATTATCTCATTTTACTTTTGCCATATTATGTTGAAGTTCATGTTTAAAAGGCTTTTGTTTTAGTTATACATTTCCTTAAATGTTAATGTTTATTTATGAAAGCTTCCGAAATATTGTTATCCGTACTGAGCATCTAAGCTCACCCCCTTCAATGTTTTAATATTTTCCAGGATGTGAAGAAGTATATTATGAATGACCTGCATGGATATTATAAGGGGATATGAAGAGAAGATGTTGTAGTTTTTTTTACTTTATGATGTAATGTAAGACTTATTAATGTATCTAGTGTTTCAAAGGCTACTAAACTAATCGGTCTTTCGAGACTTGATCTTTTGTGATCATGCCAATGTTACGAAGTAATGCACTGACTCTGGGTAACTGGGGTCGGGGTGTTACAGTTGGTATCAGAGGCAGTTTAGTACTAACCTTGGAAGCTAGATTTAGATAAACTCTGATTAGAGCACATAGCCCGAAGATAGACTTTGAGGATTAGTATAGAAGAACTTCCTAGAATTTTGGTACTATACAGATGTTGTGAGTTTTCTGAGAATTACATCCCTGTCTGGATACGAGCAGGTAGAGGCGGCTCTGGAACAGATGTACCTAGGGGTAAAAACCGAAAACACCTCTTTGAGCTAGACTCGAACGGGAACTGGTGCACGACAACGGGCCTTGCTGCACTCTTGGTTACGACACTCCCGAGGGATATGCTTTGGATAATTCTCATTTTCTTTATTAACCACTATGATGGGTTATGAGTATATACTTCCTCAAAGAAAACATTTTTATAGATTATATCCATAAATAGTTCAATTTATGTTAAGTATCTTACAAGTATTGAATTATGTATTTTGATTCATAAACTAATATAGTTTATGCCATTGTTTAGAAATGGCGCCTAGTGGAAGGAATGGAAACCATATTAATGCATGCACTCCGTGTAGGGATTTCCATCCTGCTCAAGATAATTATTGTGGATCTGGAGATACAACTGGTGCTGATCAACTTATTACCATACTGGGACAACTCACTCAGGTTATGAATAATAACCTTACTCATATGGATCACCCTGATCCACAACATGGAGGATCAATGTCAGACCTCTTCATGAGGCAACAACCACTAACATTTAATGGGGGTACAAATCCATTAGTAGCTGAGTAATGGATAAACTTCTTAGAGAAAATATTCTAAGCCATGGGGAGTAGTGAAAGGGAAAAGGTTATCATGGCAGTTTACCACCTCACTAGAGATGCTGATCAATGGTGGTCATTGATTCAAAACACAAAGGAAGATGATGACATATCGAATATGGAATGGAGGGAGTTCAAAGAGATTTTCTTAGAAAAATACTTTCCTCATGACCATCGAGCAGATATGGAAAGGCGATTTCCGAGTCTGAGGCAGAAGGAGGATGAGAATGTCGCAAAGTATGAGGCTAACTTTACAAGGTTAGCGAGGCATGCTGCCGATTATATACGTAACCCAAGGAGTAAGATTGATCATTTCTTTTTTGGGTTAAAACCATTTCTCCGTCGATCTTTAGTATCACAATCCTTCTCATCATATGAAGATATTGTCTCGTGTGCTATCAAGACAGAAAAGGAATTCTCTAAGTCTGATGACAACAAAGTAAAGCAAAAGAAGAAGAGAACGGTGGAACTTGATACGGATTAAGGGAAAAAGGGAAAGAAGTATTTTCCATTATGTGATAATTGTGGGAAGAATCACCCTGGTACTTGCCTAAAAGGAATGGGAGTTTGTTATAAATGTGGAGAAAAAGGTCACCAGGTGCGTGATTGCAAGGGAAAGAAAGAGGATATCAATGTTGAATGCTTCAATTGTAGAGAAATGGGGAATTATGCAAATGAATGTCCTAAGCGTCAGTGAAACTTACCTCAGAAAAGGCCAAGGGATCAAGGACAATCTTATGTTGTTACTACAGTTGAAACGGAATAATTAATGTGTTGGTGCTTTTGGACTCATGGATTATATTTTGGTTATTAGAATAATGTGATATATATATAAGGATTGTACTATAGTACTTGTTGTTTCAGTAAGGTTTTAATATTATGAAGGTAATCATATTTTTAGTATGTGACAATAAGAGAAACATTACTTTGTTTGGGGAATCTGATAAATTGATTTTGGAATTAAGAGACATTTTAGAGAAAGTCTGGACCGAGGTATTTTGGATAACTATATAGGTTGGAATGGATTAAGTTGAACCTTGGATAGTATTGTTTAAGGTTAAAAAATTTATGAAGATTATTTTTGGAATATTATAATACTATAGTTTTAGGAAAAGGACAACCTGCAGGGTGGGGCATAACCCGTCGTGTCGGACAAAGCTACAGGAATCGAACCCACAACCATAGTGCGACAGGCCTTTATTACCTACCACTAGCCTACTTGAAGTCCATGGTTATTACAAAATATTTTTACTATTCTAAATGGTATGTGTTAATATTTTGAACCTTATACAATTAGGATAAGTAGAATATTTTTGAGTTCTATTACCTTTTAGAGTGAAAGATGGGGTTGTGGTAAATATTTATTAAAGAATGAAAGTCTACATGACAAGTATGTATATTCCCTTACGTTCTTAGTAAATCTCCTAAATAAATTCCTTAACATTATGAAAGGTTACTGAAAACAAAAATGTTTCCGGTTAACTTTTCCAATTGGGGATTCAATGATCGTTCAACCCATCACAACTTTGTGACTTTCTTATGGTTACCTTTCTCCTAATCCTGTTTTCTACAACTCTCCATCAGACCTTGATGGTTTTTTGCTCATCCATATCCATATTTTCATAGAATCCTAGTATGGGCTATCTCGGGTGACCTTTGTACTTCTCTTTCATTCTTTTAATGTTATATTTTTATTAACCTTATTTCCGATGTGGGTTTTCCACAAAGGTATTTTCTATTTTCAACCATTTATTTTAAAAGAAAATTTTCAAATTACGAGGACACAATTTATTGAAGGAGGGGAGAATGTAACACCCTGAGCATCCATGATACGCTTCTCTTTCAATAATGCAGTAGCGTGTGTTGTACGCAACTTCGAGTTCTAACACACACCACAACCAATCAAAGTAGCCGTTATGAATAGTAATACCCACTTTTTGAAACTATATATATTTTATATTTAAAATGGACTTCATTTTTGGATTCGGAATATCGAAATTAGCCTATGTTGAATTTTTGGTATTTTTCTAAGAACTTCTAATTTTTTATGAATAGTGAAAAATACTTAAAAACAACTTTTTTAATCAAAATAATTTATAGTGATAAATTATACTATTTAGTGGTTTTAAAGTATAATTAGAATATATTTTTACCATTTTATCCAATGGTGGTCATTAGAATTAATTTAACATTGAAATTGGATATAAACAATTGCCAATATTTTGATATAAATTGTGTCTTAAAAACACGCTATTTGTTGTGACAACGGGAATTAATTATAGAATTAATTAATGAAACTTATATGTTTGGAATTTTTTAAAATAGACATCATTTTTGAATTCGGAATATCAATTATATCTTAGGGTGAAATTTTGGCATTGTTCTGAAAAACTTCAATTTTTGATGAATAGTGAAACCACCAAGTGGTAGTTAAATAACTGATTTTTCGTTTAAATGAAATATTATCACTTCTGTGATTTGATTTTCAAAAATCCGACATAAATGGTTGTCATTAAGAATTAAAACGAGGTTCAATGGCATTAAAATAATTTTTTGGTGAATAGTAACTTTTAAGTTCTTAATCGCGATTAGAGGTAATTAGTGTAGTTTAAGGTAAAAATAATGTTTTAATAATATGAGATGAGCTTGAAACAAGTTCTACCCTCATTGGATGTTCCATGGCCGACCAAGAAAATCCATGGGTCAACTTGGGGACCCCATGGAGCCACATTAGTTGGAAAATGACATAAATAACTTTTATTTAATGTTAAAGTGAAAAAATGACACAAACATGAAATGTTTTACTAAAACAATTTTTACATGGGGTAATACAAGTCAAATTTTTGACTATAAATAGTAATTGGAAATATAAAAAGATTTCATACATCATAGTCTTTTTTTATAATTTTTAGACATTAAATAAATTAAATTATTTATGACATCATGATGATGCAACGATGACCTCATTATTTAACGATTTTAATAAAATAAAAATATAATGTAAAATCCAAGGCTTACACTTGTCCAAAGAATATTGGATGGGTCGATTTCGAACCCTTATCACCTTATCCTCGAATTATATAAGTGTGGGACCTTTAGAATCCTAAAATCAGTGTATAATAATGTAAAATTTCCTTACTTTCCAAGAGTGCCCTTCCTCTCCTCTTATAAAAGGCCCCCACCACTCCCACCTTATTCACACTTTCAAGCCATTTGGATCGGCCAAACTCTACCCAAATACACTCTCAACTTCCCCATATTACTGCTAGAAGCCTCCCTTTGGGCAGAATTCTTCCCAAGGAAGCCTTTGGCTCAAATCAAAAAAGAGTTACCCGATTTTAAGGTAATGTATTCTCTTATGTTATTTTGTTTTATTTTGCTTCTCCAACCCCATAAACTATTTTTATTAATTTCTTTTGTAACAACACAAGTATCCTAAATATACTAGGATGTTGTTATAAGAAGTATTCGAGCTACACTTACACACACCTACATCTAATGGTTAAAGAACATACAGTTTCTGTGGATGGTGAATTTCTGCCTCACGAAACGATGATTGTTCAACACTCATAAAACACCTTCAAAGGTGGACATTAAGATGTCACACTATTTATAAATGATATATAATATGTTTATGTTTCACTTATGGTTCTGTATTTTTCATTTATTGCATACCTTTATTATTTCCATTATGGGTAAACGTGATATTTTCATTTTAGGAAGTGCGGACTACCTCCCCCTTAAAGTGATTTGAATAATTAACACCATATGTGGGATGTATAAAGGATGGAGTAAATTATATTATATATGATGTTATACTGGAATTATAATATACCTTTATATCATTATGATTTCATTAAATACGAAATAGAAATGAAAGTAGCGTTTATGCGTACGTAGGGCTTACCGTCTCCATGAATGGTGCATTTCATTTCTTACCTCTAAACGTTATGGAATATTATAAATTCATGTATATACTGGATATATATGAGATATATGATATCTAAATCATGAATATAATTCTGGATATAATGGATATATCACCACATGAACAACTTGTAATTATAAGAATTTTATTTTTGACTCAAGTACCTAAGATCGACAAAATGACCATTATAAACATTAATAATTACATAATGTTCATAACATGGTAATAAGGGATATAAACGGAATAATGAACATGAAAAAGGTTCTTAAGTAAATATAAATGAACTCTAGTTTATTATTCAGGAGGTTAAAGAACGGTCGAGTCAGGACAAGATGCAAGGTAAGAGAATTTCATAACCCAATTTCCAATCTTTGGGTTAATCTCCTACATTCAAATTATGTCATGATATTATTATGTCCTATCTTATATTTGTAATTTCTTTATGTGTACTTATAGTAAATACACATAATAGATATATTTTATTTTAAAAATGATCTTTTTAAGGACCTCGCTTCAATCTCCTTTCATTGAGGCATATTTGGTTTTATACACAACTTTCTTTTATACGGTGTATAAACCCCTTTGACTTTTATGTTTATTCAAAAGGAATCTTTTTATACGAAGTGTTTTACTAAACGAAAAAAAGGAATGTTTTTCTTGTCGTACGTATGAAGCGACAACAACTTCCCCGCCGCCATTGCCATTATTTGGGTTTCGGCTTTCTCTACAAGCCATAACTTTTTTTAATGAAAAATAAATACACAGTTTTAACATTCTTTTATTTTGGTATTGAAAATGGTTTTGAAAGAATTTTTACTATATCAATGTGTTTTATTGATATCTTGTGATTGAAATGTGGAAATGTTATATTTCCTTTATGCATGTTTTATGTGATATGATTATGTTATGGTTTATGATATGTTTAATCCTATTCATATGAGGAATTCATTGGACTTAATAAGTGACGGGTGGAGCCCTCTATAGCTCCTCGATGCATCAGTAGGTCTCATGAGACAAACTAGTGTCTTGGCACGAGGCCTTGAAAAAATCTTATTTGTGGTCTTGGCACGAGGCCTTGACTACATGGTTATGATAGTCTGGCATTATGCATTCCATCATTATGAAAGTGGTTATTGATGTTGCATGTGATTATTCGACCAGTAGAATATCCATGTGAATAAGTAAATGGAATTATCTCATTTTACTTTTGCCATATTATGTTGATGTTCATGTCTAAAAGGCTTTTGTTTTAGTTTTACATTGCCTTAAATGTTAATGTTTATTTATGAAAGCTTCCGCAATATTGTTATCCTTACTGAGCATCTGAGCTCACCCCTTTCAATGTTTTAATATTTTCCAGGATGTGAAGAAGTATATTATGAATGACCTGCTGGGATATTATAAGGGGATATGAAGAGAAGATGTTGTAGTTTTGTTTTACTTTATGATGTAATGTAAGACTTATTAATGTATCTAGTGTTTCCAAGGCTACTAAACTAATCGGTCTTTCGAGACTTGATCTTTTGTGATCATGCCAATGTTATAAAGTAATGCACTGACTCCGGGTAACTGGGGTCGGGGTGTTACATTCCACGTGATATGAAGACAAAAAAAAGACATATTATACAAGGAATAGACTTTAGAGGAGGATTCAAAGCAATGAACATTTACCATAGTAGAGTTTTATGGTTTGGAAGAATGAGAGGGTATGGAATTTTTCATCAGTACTAGGGACGTACATATATGCATAAGAAAATTAGCTGAACATCCACACGAAGGTGCAGAAATGATCACGATGAAAATACTGGGGAGGGGTGGTTTTCAAGTAGTCATAGTCTGGGATGAATTCCTATAAGACCTTTGGTCCAAGTAATGTTAGGAAACAAATAGACCATGTAAGGGTTCCCCTTAAACTCTTAAAAAGTAAATTATAAAAATTAATAAAAATTGATGGCCTTAAAGCCATTCAATAATGATTTTAAACTGATAAAAAATTATTTTACCCTTGGTGTTCTTTATGAATATTCACACACACACACACAAAGTAAACATAAACAAAATAAATAAAATGAAAATAATAAAACCCAACACATAAATAATCAAAATTAAAAAAAATTGTAATAAACTGCTACACATGGTTTATGAACATAGTTTGGCATGTCATGCACCATCTGTATGAAGCTCACTGGAGATTAATAGAGGCAGCAACATGGTCTGAGCAGAGTTTTCCAGACCATTATGGGTAAAAAAACCATATGGATCCCTCAAAACAAACACCAAATAATTTTTAGTTTCCAAAAATAAACCATAAATTTTCAATTCCAATCATAAAAACTCAAATAAATATAAAAAAACTTGAAAAAATCTATGAACTAAGCTCAGATTTAGGATACAAACATCAAAAACCACCTTAGAAACTCAAGAATCCGTCTGAATAAGATGTGATCAAGAACCTACCTATGAAATACCACGTAAATTCTAACAATTCTTCCTCAAAAATACTTTATAATCCCAAATAAAAAAGTTCAACCTTCTCTGATACCACTTTTTCAAAAACCAACTCTGGTGTACTTCGAACTAGGCACCCAAGCTGGATTTTGACAAGACCCAAGAGGTGTTCCCAATCCTTCCATGCTAGAAACTAATGTCAAACATGAGAAATAACTCATTTGGGGAATATTTTCCCTCTAAAAAATGATATACATATAATAAATAAATTAATAAAACAAACACTGATAGTAGGGAAGAAATAAAAAACTAATCATATCTCCATGTGACATCATTGGTCACCAGCAACCACAAAACCACACTCTCTCCATGAGCAACTCAGTATAAGAAAAACCAAAAAAATGAAATGATAATTTAGTAATGAACACCAATATTATTAGTAGGGATTCATATATATAAAACATGCCCTATTTTTTACCTTTAAAGATAAAACGGATATATACTAGTTTGAAAATATAAATATATAAATATATGTGTGTCATTTACTTTAAATACAAATAACAAGATGGTATATTATAACTTTTTTTCCCATTTAACTTTAAATATACTTTCTAAAAATTGAATAATTTCCAACAAACTATTTTTAAGAAGTAGTGTGTGCTACAAAATAGTTTCAATAAGAAAACTTAAATGTGGAATTCTCATTATAATGAAACCACATAACAAAGCAAAGAGTATACATATTAAAATAGTTATCATAGGAATATCATACACAAAAAGTAAAAATACCCCATAAATACATATTTTTAAACCATATTACTTCTTATAGATGCATTTATAAGTAAATAAAACACTAATCTACTCTTAACTTCCCTCACCAGTGGTGTAGCCCCCCATGGACTTTCCCTACCACGGTGGTTCTAGTCTATATAATCAAGTGTCACGAACTAGCCTAAGTTGACTCGGAAACAGTCACCGAGACTGGCCTACGAGATGTCCCAAGAGGAATCCCCGATCCTACCGAGATGGATAAAAGAACCAAGGGAATAAGTAGGGTGACAATGGAATGATTCAACCCACATATAAACAATTGGACACCAAACAGAATGAAACAAAAAACCTAGTACACATTTACATAAAAGTTGAACGTAACATTATTTGCACATGGAACTGAATGCACAACTTAACCAAGAAACTTAACCGACCAAACCTGACAAAAAACTACCACTATGTGAACCCATTGGTCACTCTAAAACACAATTATTACATGTCTCCCAAGTTAATCAAACTTGAGTTAAAACATACTCAAGGGATACAAACAAAAGAAGACAACATATGTTAGTATTAAAACTAAGTAGGTTAGCCTGACATTCTATACCAAATGAACTGCGATTAAAATAAAAGAAGAATCAATTCTAGGTTTTAAATAAAATATTTAAAAGTATGTTTTCCAAACATATTTCCATTCTATAATCACTATAAAATAAAATGGTTTCAAGTTTTCAGAACCAGGAAATGTTAGTAACCAATTTCAAGGAGATGCAACTTCAAAATAAATTTTTTTGGAGGTATAATTTAAATAATGTACACTTCTAAATAAAATACACACTTTTTTGAATTTATGAACCAAATAAATCATATTCTGATGGTGAGTACATAATAGAAAATGATCACAAGTCACAGGAACACTCATATACACTAGTTTGTTGTGGGCCCTAGGTACAATGTATCTCAGTGTAAAAGTAACCATAAAAAAATATTTGTTCTCATGAATGAGCCAGTAGTATGGAATAAATACCCATAAACCAATGGTCCCCAAAATATTAATCATAGTTTTTTTAGTGTTGTCATCATCAAACATGCTATGCGAAACATGGAAGCAACCACTCTGTATCACTAGCATACTAGTACACGTCTGCCCACCTAGATACTCGTACATCCCTTTAGAGCTCAATCATGTTACACATATTATCAAATAAAATTTTCAAATTATAATGTAATTATAACTCATACACACAAAAACATCCGGCAAAAATGCTTCACATTTTTTTCACGGATCAATAAACCACATAAATTTTTCGTAAAACAATTTCAAGAAGTGTAACTAGGCTTTTCACATAAAATCCATTCAGAAATGATCCTTAAGGGCCAAACCCCACCATTACCGTATCAAAATATATATTTCTTCCACATGACCATTAAATAAATCAATTTAATGGACCATAAAATTTCTCCAAATGATAAAACATGAAGTATACATGAAAATAATTTTAACAAGAAAAATGCCAAACAAGACATTATTAATTCGTGACAAAAACAAAAATTATATAAATAACCAATTAAACTATTCATAAATAGGTGTAAACATGCCATTATAATTAATATAAAATTTACCTAAACCCCTCAAAAACTCATGTTACATATTCAAAACCCATCCATTTCTATAATGGTTCCAAACATGCCATTTACCAAGAACAGATTCCAAAACACTCTAAAAACCAAAAATAACATCATTATGAAATGAAAAACAAGATTGGAACCCACATAAATTACCCATGAACATTTTTTCACATGATTCCAATATTTTTCATAAGCCAAAAAATCATTTTACATCACCCTAAGTACACAAAATCCAAACATGCACTTTCACGAAAATGAGGCAGGCATCAATTAATAAAACAAACTATATTTTACACTAAAATTGTTATAAAACCAAATTTTAATGAAAAAAATTTATTTAAATAGATAATATAGGTTATATAAATTATAAGACTTGTGAAAAATAAAATATATTATTTAAACAAACACTTAGTGTGAACACTTTATCAGAAAAACAATTTTCAAAAAACAAGGCAAAAACTACCGTTCTTGCACACTAAATAATTTATAAAAAGGGTGAAAAACAATACCGATCATACATATGATGTAAAAATAGAAATAAATAGATGAACCTTGAATTATAAAGTCAGTTATTGGGAGAAAATACCTTAAGAACAAGGAGGAATGGAAACACACGCCCAATAACACCTTTAAAGGGTTTATAAACCATAAAACCATAAATACTAGTCTCAAACGAGCAAAAACACCATTAAAATCTTGGGATAACATATCTCTTGTTCGATCATGACTAGGGGAGACTAGAAAACCATGAAAAATTAGAAGGATGACAAATCAGAAAGAAACTCACCTTCATAAATAGATAAATATTCATATTCCCTTAGATCCACACCCCTAGAGGTAAGGGAATGGATTGTAACTCAATGGATTGGATCCATAAGTTTGAAAAAAATTATGGAAAGAATATTATTATGATAACTAGTAAAAAATTAATGATTTATGAAAGAAACAAATTACGTTCTAAAATATGAATGATTTAAGAATCCTTGAGGAGTTTCGCCTTAATCCTCGATGAAGATGTGGTCCAAAGAGGTAAAATATAACATCGGGGGTGCACTAGGGGTTTTGGGATCGAGTGAGAGGTGGAATGGACAAAAAATATTTAAAATGAATAAGATATAAAAGAAACAATTTTTGTAAAACTAGAAATGAGCTCACGGGTTGGACCAATACCTAAATAAATAACCCAAATCCACCATGATTATTAATTCTTAAGGGGTAAAAATAGATATGGTGGTTTTAATAGGTCAGGTTAAGATATTTTGGAAGTGGAACGAGTAAAAAATGTTAAAAAAATAAATAGTTATGAAAAATTTGTTTTTAAATCTAGAATGCAGATCACGGTTTGGCCCCAATAATGAACAATGCACATGTGACAAATCACAGATTTCATCACATAGTTGCTACAGGGTTCGGAAAACTATTCACTTTGATCATGTGACATGATCTGTATTCCCAAAAGTCCCAATTTTAGGGGGAAACTACCCGTAAGAAATGAAGAACAGGTAGACCTAAAAATAAACAAAATAATTGAGTAGTTTCTGATCAAAGTGTTAAAATAAGAGTATTAGGTTCAATAAATTTGATTCAAATAACTGAGTGTGGTCAAATTGGATATAAATGAACATTTGATGAGAGATATTTCATCATATTGGTAGATTATTACAAAAATATGGGGTGTGTTATGTTCATGAATACAGAAATATAAGTGTTAAATTTCATAAATAGTTTTAAAATAATAGTAAAAAATTAAACTGGAATAACTATGAAAATTCTAAGATCTGATAATGAAATTGAGTACACATATTATGAGGTGTGAAATTACCTTGAAATAGATTCTATTAGGAATGAAGTGTATTTAGTGATATACCCTCAAAAAAATTGACTAGTGGAAGGAATAAATTGTATAGTCAATAATATGTCAAGAACATTGTTGAGAAATTGTGAAATCTCATGTCACTAATGGAAATATTTAGTTCAAGTCGTAGTCTATACTCAAAATAGAGTATTACATAGTTTAATAATAATGAAGATGTCCTATTAAATTTTTCATGGTATTAAAATATCATTGACATATCTCAATGTATTTAGAATAAAATATTTTATCTAAAAAAATATAAGGAAATCATAGAAGGTAATGTGATGTAGTGGATAACAGGTATTTTTTTAGGATACTCAATAAAAATGAATTCCTTCAAATTTTTCCATAAAATAAAATTAAACAATTATTGCGACCATTGATGTAAATAATGTTTCGAATAAAACCAAAATAAATTCAATAAACTTTTTTTATAATAAAGTATTTAATAAATTAAAGTAGACAATATAGATTTGTGAGAAACTCAAGATGTTTTGGATGATGAGGATTCTATAATGGAATCAATATAAGAGAGAATTAGAGAAGTGTTTTAACATTATATTAGTTAAAGAAAGAAAATTGTTGAATTTGATACAAGAAATATCATTGGAGACAAATTTTCTATAACTAAATCATGAATAATTAAAGAGTAGAGAATATTAATTTATTATCTAAGATTGAACCTACTTAGTTTGATTAATAATCAAATGAGGAATTGTAACACCCCATGATTTTATATGAAATTTTCTTTATAATTTCATTGATTTCTTGTGTTGTATGCTACACCAAAATTAGCTTTATCTATACGCAACACCGTATTAGCTTGTATTATACACAAACACTATTCTTGGATTGTGTTGCATGCAAGGGCAACCTTCCTCAGTAGCGTGTGTTGTATGTAATACTGAGTTTCACTAAATAATGACATATTGTTTTAATATTATTATGGACTAGCCGTTATTAATATTAGTAACTACATTTTCAATTTTATGACATTATAATTCATCTTACACATTTTATAAAACATGGTATGAGAACAAAATAATTTTTTTGGTAAAATATGTTATTTAAAAAAATTCAGTTTTGCCAGATTTTGATGGAACACCCACTATAAATCTCGTTTTGACATGTTTATAAGTTTCATTTGATGAAATAAACTTATTAATTTCAATAAGGATATAAAATTTTACATTGTATAATTTTTTAATATTTTTATGTTGACTTTCATATTTTGATGAATAATAAAAATATGATAAATTTTAATTAAAATCAACTTTTTCCATCAAGATAATTTATATGGCTAAATTATAATATTTAATTGTTTTAAAGTATAAATATAATATATTTTTACCATTTAATATAATGTAAGTCATTAGCATTAATTTTACACTGAATTAATAGGTAAAAACATTTCAATCATTTGCAACGTTTTATATTTAAAACACATTTTCTCAACAGTGGGATTAATTTTAAATTAAATACTTCAACTTCTGTGTTTTGAATTTGGAAAAATGGATTACATATTTTTAGTCAGTTGGTCCAAATTATGCTAATAGTCTACTTTTTATCTTTAGACATTATGAATGGCAACTGTGGTAAATTTAATTTACTATAGTTAAAGGTAAATCGGGCAATTAAGGGTAAAAATAACATTATAAAATTACACTAACACCTTCCAAAATTCTATTGGATTAATAAAGGTCGACTCATATCCAATATATGTTGGAATAGATTCATTTCATGGACTTTTTACCCTGAAAAGGATGTAATTATTATTAAAAACAAAGAAAGTGACAACATGTCAATCTCTTATATCTAATAAGTGTAATAATTTTAATTTAGTGATAAACTTAATAAAACTTAGAAAATAAATATCCACCATAATGCTAATAAAATTATCTACCTCATAGTAATTTATTTAAAATTTTTAGGGATTAAATAATTATCATTAATGGCGACACAATGGTGATGTTGAAATTGTTTTATTAATTGAAATATCAAATTAATGGTTT
The DNA here is from genome assembly GCA_963277665.1 of Viscum album. NCBI lineage: Eukaryota > Viridiplantae > Streptophyta > Magnoliopsida > Santalales > Viscaceae > Viscum > Viscum album. The sequence goes on along the minus strand of OY728133.1, from coordinate 606,185,685 downwards.
TAGAAATATTAAAATAAATGTTTTATGAACTATTTAATGTTCTATACAAATTTTAAAGACTAATATTACATGTTAGGGATATATTAAATATTTTCCTTCAAATATATATTCTATGTGGATTTTATTTAAATTCAAATAATTGAAAAGTATCAAAATTGACACTATTGATATTTTATAGAAATAACAAATTAATAAATTGTTTAAAAATAAATAAATATTTAAAAAATTTAAATTGAAATTTATATGTTCTAAAATTCATAAAGTATCCAATTGTAGACAATTCACAACACACAATTAATTATTTATAATAATTTAAAATTTAGAATATTAATACCACAAATAAAATTAAATAGATTAAATAAAGATAAATCAAGTTGATGAGGTTTAAAATAAATTCCCAACATGTCTAAATTTTATTGTATGATGATATTACAACTCTATATCATATAATAATCTAATTTCAGACATTGTAGAAGTTTTTTGGTGGGGTTGGAGTTTATTATAAATTAATATTTTGAAGGCTCCCAAAAGTCCCCCTCTCATCACATACAAAAGGGAACCTCTTCCCTCTTCTATTCACAACTTTTTTAGCCTTAAATATCAACCAAAACCTATATATTTATCTTCTAAACTTCCATATAAACATACTAGAGGTATTGGTATTCTTCAAAGACCACCTTTAGTGCCCTAAGAGGAGGTTTAGAACAGGCGCGTCAAAGAAGAGGTAATATCCTTTACTGAATCTTTCAAATTTATTTCTTCTTCTAATTCATCTTATTTATTTGTGCCATTATAAAGTAATAACATCAGAATCACTAATATACTTATATCTTACTATAAATATGAAACAACCCCATTTCACCTTTTATCCATCCTATGGAAAACGAAATTACCGCGCGTGCGTACGTATGACTTACCGTCTCCACGCCGTGGTGTAATCTTTTTTTCCACCACCACCTTACATGGATGGGTATAAGTAATAAATATATATTATTATTATAAAATTATTCTAATTATTATATATTATATCATCCACTCCAATTCCATTCAACAATTATGGGAACGATATCATCGCTCGTGCGTATGTACGGATTACCATCTCCACGACCCGATGTGATTCATTCTCCAAGTTAACCATTCAATAATGATTATAAAGTATATATAATAAATAATAATGAAAAATATGACATAATAATTATATTGGATTTATGTACACATATGTTTCATTTACTTAATTCGATTCAATTCAATAACAAAACGAAAGCAACATTCATGTGTACGTACGACCTACCGTCTCCATGAACAGTGTATTTCATTCCATTTATCGATATATCATATAAATTTATATGATTAATATATATTATATATATATATCATGTTTTACATTATTTAATTAATTAAATCAGGTTATATGTAATAATATCAAGAACAACAAGCCAAAGCACGTACTATAAATGAAACGATTTTAGCCAAAACGCAGCTTTAACATTGAATTGACAAATGAACGGGTAATATAAAGTCATAAGTGAATCATATATGATATCATAAATTTTATTATGGTTCTTTTACAAGTTAATAATTGGTTTAAATCCACTATACTGGAGTTTCAGACACGAATGGAAGAAATTGGACCTATGGTAAGGGATTATTTCATCTCACTTTTATTTCTGTGAGATATATACCTTAATCAAAATCAATTTATTTTGTATGGTGTTTATGATTACCATGACTGTTTGATTAATTTTATTATGGAGGATATTATATTTACATATGCATGTAATTATCTTTATTTTATGACATGTATGATTCCACCAATCATAAAAGGTAAGGGATAATTATTCCAATCTCAATCTTATCTGAGATTTTTTATTTGTAAGTATTTACCGGGGTTATATTTATCAACCATGTCCTTGTTTTATAAAAATGTCTTCATAAAGTGTTAAAAATTATTCCATGTATTCTTAAATTCATTTTTACCTCTTTTTTACTTTTACTATGTGGTGTGGAACGAATCATTCTTTTGTTTACCATATGAGGTACTTTTTGACTTTTCTGACAAAAGTACAAGAAGAATGTTTTTTTATCTTATACAGAGTGTAGGAATTTTTACAGTTTCATAATGTCTTATTTCTATGAAGCTTCCAATACAAGATTTCATGATTATTTTCAACAAAATTCTTTTCTTTCAAAATCCAACGTCATTTTGAGAAAAGAAAATGATTTTGAAGAAGAAAGGATATTTTCCTCAAGAATTCATTTCAAGTGTTTTATCAAAACTATCTTCCATTTAAGATGACATTATTTAATATGGATATGCTTCATGTATAATGTACCTATTATTTACATGGTTTTATATTGTTTATGATGAAATTATATCCATTGTTTTATATCGATTATGTTATGATGGGATGACGTATATGAACCCCATTTTATTCATTGGGTTATGATGAATGATTTATGATTATTTTTTGGCACACAAAAGAACGATTTTATTATGAGATGGGTCAGACCAATATCTCCCTCCAATGTTTTGGGTAAGGATTTATATCTCATGAGATAGACATGGCTGGAATAACATGTAAATCCGGTTCAGTAATATTGGGCGGGAATGACAAGTAAACCCGGTTCAGTAATGGACATTGTCTACTATGTTGGTCTTGGAAGCAATGCCTTGGTTACTATTGAAACCATAACATGTACTTAATGGATGCCACAATTAAATGTTTTATCCCCATGCTACTTTATCATGATTAATGTTCCTTTATGATCTATGACTTGTGTACTGCTATGTTTTATGTCATTGCTCAAGATTTTGATGTTTAGATTTTTTGTTCATGTTTTTACGTTCAAATGTTTATAGGTTGTTTTATGTTATCCATATTTACCCTTACTGAGAATTTTAGCTCACCCTTTATATGTTTTATTTTCCCTACGATATAAAGAAAGGTTTTAGGAAAAGAAACAAAAGGGGAAGATATTTATGTGAGATGTTGAAGATCTTTCACCATGATTAGAAGATTATGTTTCTAGTTTCCAAAGACACTAAACTGTTATGGTCCTTAGGTGTCTATTTTTGTTATGTATTAAGTATTCCACAAAAGTAATGTAATTTCCATGTACTTCAAGCTTTGGGTCTATATAGTTGGTATCAGAGGATATGGTTAGTTAACCATTGGAAATTAGGATGTGAAATATTTACTGAAATCCCTATAGATATTTTTAATGTATATCTTGGGATGTCCCTATGGATAAGTATAAGTATAGTTTATAGTCCAAGAATTATGGTAACGATCATAGAATTAAACCTAAGATGTTAGATATTGAAGGTACTCTCCCTTTATTATGTTGTTTTCCTAGTATGATTTTTTCCTCTCACACTATTCTTTTTGGGTTTTAGACGATGTCTGGAACCCGAAGAAACCGTGCTGATCAATGTAATGGACAATGCAATGATTTTACTTCAGAACAATCCAATTTCATAGGAGATGGAGTGAAAAATCTTATTTCTATACTTAAACAGGTAATGAATCATTCTGGACATCCAAATGAGTAGAGAAGGGAACAATATTCTATTGAGTCCTTCATGAGGCAACATCCACCTTCTTTCAATGGGTCTTCTGATCCACTTATTACTAAATAATGGATCAGTACCATTGAAAAGATATTTTCCATACATCACTGTTCAGAACATGAAAAAGTCATCCTGGCTATTTACCATTTAGAAGGTGAAGAAAAATATTGGTGGACTCTAATTAAGAATATGAGGCCCCAAAATGAAATTGAATCCATGGAATGGGATGATTTCATGAAAACATTTTCAATAAGTACTTTATTCGTATTCTTCGAACGAAGATGGAAAAGGAGTTACTTGAGCTTAAGAAAAAGGATGATGAATCTGTTGGTATATATGAAGAAAATTTTACAAGGCTTGCAAGGTATTCATATGGATTTATTATCCAACCTGAAAGTAAAGTTGATCAATTATTTAGTGGCTTAATACCAAGTATTAGAAAGGCATTAGCTATAAGAGACTTTAGTAGCTATAAAGAGATTGTGCGTTGTGGAATCAAGGTAGAACTAGAAGTTGTTGTTACATATCCATCTCATGGTTTTGACAAGAAATGAAAGATGGAGTTCAAGGTAAAATCTCAAAACAATGGTGAAAAGAATATGAATGTTTCGTTATTCTCAAAGTGTGGAAAGAAACATGGTAGAGGTTGACTTAAAGGGACTAGAAAATGTTTCAAGTGTGGAAAATAAGGTCCTCGAGAAGCTGAGTACCGAAGTAATGGGAAAAAGGTAGCTAATGATGTGAAAGGATAAAAGACTACAGAGAACACACCAACAACACTTAAATTCTACAAGTGTAGGGAAATGGGGCATTATACTAACCAATGACCAAATCCAAGGGTTAATGATGAGCGACATAAACAACCTCTTAAGGCAAAGGAAAAAGGGAAGTCACATGCGATCACTATTGGAGATGTTGAATATGAATACGAAGTGGTGGAATGATTAAGTTTTTATGTAACGGGATTACAAAATAGTGTTGGGGAATCTCATTAATAGTATTGTGGAATATTGGAATAACTATGTATTGGTTGGTTGTGGTTTTCAATAATTATATAGTATCGGTAACCATGAAAAGTGATTAAAATATTTTTGGAAGGAACCTAATATGCGCATAATGAAGGTATAATGAGATAATGAAATGTTTGATAGTATTAATGAGATCATTAATGATATAAGGACAATGTGATATCTTTTAATGCATTATGTTGGACATAATATATTATTGTTTAAGGCTGGATCTTTTTTTTGATATTATTTATGAAAAGTTACAACTCTTTTCATCAAGATAATTTATATGGTTAAACTATAATATTTAATGGTTTAAAAGTATAAATATAATATGTTTTTAGCATTTAGTAAGATGTAAGTCATTAGAATTAATTTTATACTGAATTCATAGATATAAATATTTCAATATTTTGCAACGTTTGAACATTTAAAACCCATTTTCTCATCATCGGGATCAATTTTAAATTATATACTGCCACTTCTGTGTTTTGAATTTGAAAAAATGGATTCCATATTTAGAATCAGTAGGTCTACATTATGCTAATAGGCTACTTTTTTATTTTTAGACATTATGAATAATAACAACGGAAAATTTTATTCACTACATTTAAAGGTAAATCAGGTAATTATGGGTAAAAATAAAATTATAAAATTACCCTACAACTTGAGAAAGTTCTATTGGATGAATAAAATTCAACCCATATCACCTAAGGGTCGGAATAGATTCATTTCCTGGACTTTTAACCAAGAAAAGGATGTAATTATTATTAAAACCAAAGAAAGTGACAACATATCTCTCCCATTTACCTTATAAGTGTAATAAATTTAATTTTGTGATAAACTTCATAAAACAAAGAAAATAAATAGTCACCAAAAATATAATAAAATTATCCACATAATGGAAATTTATTTATAATTTTTAGGGATTAAATAATTGTCATTAATGGTGACACAATAGTGATGTAGAAATTATTTTATTGATTGAAATATCAAAATAATTGTTTTCGAAATATTAAAATAAATAATATATGAACTATTTAATGTGATCCATGAATTTTCAAGATGAATATTACAATTTAGGGATCTATTAAATATTTTGGTTCGAATATATCTTATGTGTGGATTTTATTTAAATTCAAATGATTTAATAGTGGAAAAATTGAGGCTATTGATATTTTATAAAAATAGCATATTATTAAATTGTTTAAAAATCACAAAAAATATTTAAAATTATAAATTAAAATTTATATGGTTTAATATGTCATAATTTATCCAATTATGGACAATTCACAACACATAAGTAATTATTTATAACAATTTAAAATTTAGAATATTATTACCACAAATAAAATTAAATAGATTAAATAAGGATAAATCAGGTGGATAAGGTTTAAAATAAATTCCAAACACATATAAATTTTATTGGATGATCATATTATAACCCTATATCATCTCATATTCTAATTTGAGTCATTTTTCAAGTTTTTATGTGGGTTTTGAGTTTATTATAAATTATTATTTTGAAGGTTTCCAAAAGTGCCCATCTCCTCTCTTATAAAAAGGAACCTCTTCCCTATCCTCTTCGCAACATTTTGAGCATTTGATCTCGGCCAAAACCTATCCATTTCACTTATCCACTTCCATAGGAACATACTAGAGGTCCTGATCTTCTTCAAAGACAAAATTTAGTGCCCTAAGAGGAGGTTAAGAAGAGGCGTATCAAAGAAGTGGTAATATACTTTACCGATTCCTTCAAATTTATTTCTTCTTCAAATTACTCTTCTTTATCTGTTTTACAATAAAGTAATAACATCAGTATCACTATTATACATATATTTTATTATAAATATGAATCAAACCCATTTCACCTTCTATCCACCCTACGAAAAATGAAATCACCGCACGTGCATGTGTACGACTTATCGTCTCCACACTGTGGTGTAATCTGTTTTTCCACCACCACCTTACTTGGATGGGTATAATGGTGGAAATAATAACTATATATGATTATTATAACGTGATTCTAATTATGAGATATTATATGATCCACTCCAATTCCATTCAACAATTATGGGAACGATATCATCGCTCGTGCATACGTACGGATTACCGTCTCCACGACGCGATGAGATTCATTCTCAATGTTAACCATTCAAGAGTGATTATAAAGGATATATAAGAAATAACAATGAAATATATAAAATAATTATGATACTATATTTATGTAGATATATGTTTCATTTACTTAATTCAATTCAATTGGATAACGAAATGAAAATAGCGTCCAGGCGTACGTATGACCTACCGTCTCCATGAACAGTGTATTTCATTCCATTTATCAATATATCATATATATTTATATAATGAATATATATTATATATAAATCATATTTTACATTATGTAATTAAGTAAATCAGGTTATACGTAATAATATCAAGAACAACAAGTCGAAACACGTACAATAAATGAAACGATTTTACTCAAAACACTGCTTTAACATGGAATTAACAAAAGTATGGGTAATATAAAGTCATAAGTGAATAATATATGATATAATAAATATTATTATGGTTATTTTACAAGTTAATAATATTTTTAAACCCACTATACAATAGTTTCATACACGTACAAAAGAAATTTAACCTAAGGTAAGGGATTATTTCATCTCACTTTTATTTTTGTGAGACATATGCCTTAATCACCATCTATTTATTTTGTATGGTGTTTATGATTCCCATGAATGTTTTATGTTTTTTATTATGGAGGTTATGATATTTAAATATTAATGTAATTCTATTTATTTTATTACATGTATGATTCCACCGATCATAAAAGGTAAGGGATAATTATTCCAATCTCGTTCTTCTCCGAGACTGCTTATTCGTATGTATTTACTGGGGTTATATTTATCATCTATGTCTGTGTTTATAAAAAAAATCATAAAGTGTTTAAAAATTTTCTAGGTATGTTTAAAGTTATGTTTACAACTTTTTGACTTTTACTATGTGGTATGGAATGGATATTTCTTTTGTTTACCATACGTGGTACTTTTTGACATTTCTGAAAAAAGGAAAAGAATAATGTTTTTTAAACTTAAATAGCGTGGATGGATTTTTACGATTTCATAACACCTTATTTCCATGAAGCTTCATCTACAATATTTCATGATTATTTTAAAACAAATATATATTTTTTTAAAATCACATGGCATTTTGAGAAAAGAAAATGATTTTGAAGAAGAAAGGAAATTTTTCCTCAATAATTCATTTCATGTGTTTTATCCAAACTATTTTCCATCTAAGATAACATTCTTTAATATGGATATGCTTCATGTATAATGTAACTATTATTTACATGGTTTTATTTTTTATATGATTAAACAATATTCATTGTTTTATATGATTAAATAATATTCATTGTTTTATATGGATTATGTTATGATGGGATGACGTATATAGAACCTATTTTATTCATTGGGTTATGATGAATGATTTATGTTTATTTTGTGGCACATGAATGAATGATTTAATTATGAGATGGGTGGTACCTATATATCCCTCCAATGCATTGGGTAAAGATTCATATCTCAAGAGATAGACATGGATGGAATGGAAAGTAAATCTAGTTTTGTAATACAGGGCTGGAATGGCAAGTAAACCCAGTTCAGTAATGGACTGTGTCCACTATGATGGTCTTGGCAGAAATGCCTTGGCTACTATGGAAATCATAACATGTGATTAATGGATTCCACAATTACATGTTTTATCCCCATACTAAATTATCAAGATAAATGTTCCATTATTATCTTTTCCTTGCGTACTGCCATGTTTTATGTCATACATCAAGATTTTGATGTTTAGATTTTATGTTCATGTTTTTACGTTCAAATTTTTATAAATTGTTTTATGTTATCCATGTTTACCCTTAATGAGAATTAAAGCTCAACCTTTATATGTTTTATTTTCCCCAGGATATAAAGAATGGTTATAGGTAAGGAAAAAATGGGAAGATCATTATGGGAGATGTTGAAGATCATTCACCATGAGTAGAAGATTATTTTCAGAGTGTCTAAAGACACTAAACTATTACGGTACTTGGGTGCCTATTTTTTATGTATTAATTATTCCACAAAAGTAAACTAATTTCTATGTACATCAAGATTTGGGTCTCTATAGGAATCATGAATGAAAACAATAATGGAATAATTGGAAGAAATTGATTAAAATCGAACTTTGAAGCTTCTAAATAGACCTTAAAATTACAATATAATTGTTAAAAAATTGGTCTTTAAAAAAAATTGGATGGATATGGAACGTTTTTATAGAATAATTAAAGATTGATTTACAAATTTTTTAATAAAGTTGAAGGCATTGGTATTGATGAATAAGTTTCTCTCGTGTAGGGGATAGAGTCTATTGGAATCTTTTTAGTAGTGGTTATCCAAATAAATTTCATTGTTTCTTAGATGGATGTGAAGACTATATTTCTGAATGAATTTTAAAAGTAGGAGGTATATATCAAAAAAATAGTTGTAATTGTTCTTGTAAACAAATATTATAATGTGTGCAGGATGAGAAAATATTTGTATTGGATAATGAAAGAAACTCATGCTTGGTATGTCTGGATATATACTTTTCTAAGGCAGATAGAGTTCAAGATATGGGGGTTGATCACAACATCTATACGAATGTTTCTAAATAAGATTAGTTAAAAGTATTGGTATATATCAATAATATAATATTTAGTGGCATAAAACATAATTATGTTGATAAATTTTCAAAATTTACAATTTTAGAGTTTGAAATTTCAATGGTTGGTGAGTTTGAATATATTTTGGGGCTATTAGTTTATCACGGATAAGGGAAAAAAATTCATTTCACTAATTATGTATTACAAATAAGTATTGATGAAATTTATCAGGGTTGAGTGAAATATTGGTTCAAATATAATTTTTTTTTCAATAAAAATTGGGAACAAATAATTCTATATAGGTGGTGGATTCTACATTATATAGAATAATCATTTGTAGTTTACTCAACCTTACTACTACCAGGTCTAATATCTTATATGCAACATGTTTGGAAGTAATATTTTAGAGATTTTAAAAGTGGTAACACCTTCTTTAAGTGAATAGAATAATTAGGTACGTTCAAGGAACATTACATTATGTATTTTTCAAATATACAAAAGAATAATATATATTATAATGCTTATATATTGATTAGGCTATTGAAATTATGGATAAAAAATACAAAATTGGTGGTTCTTTCTATGTTGGGAATAATTATGTTGGTTGGATAAGAATGAAACATTATTGTTATTCCTTATTCACCTTTTAGGTGGAATTTGTATCAATTAGAAAATATTGTACAAATATTATTCAGATGAAACAACAATTAAAAGACATTAGAGAAGAGGTGTAGTGTCCTATGATGCATTAATGTGGTAAAAAAGTGCTACTGGGTTGTCTAAAAATATATTTCAAATTTTATTGTATAAATCATCTAAAATATAGTACCATTTAGAATGTAGAATGTGGATAGTGACATATTTATTCTATAATTCATTGGAATTTAGGATCAAGTGGAATATATATCCATAAATACATTTTTTTACCTTATATTTTAATGGAATAAATTAATCCTTGGAGTTTAACCTATTTCCTCAAACTAAAAATGTTCAGAGTTACACCCCCGCCCATTTTATGTAATGATTTATGGGTATTTGTGTATTATTTATGGTTTATATATTGTAATTGGTCTCAATGTTATGGGAAGATACTAATAAAGGATATATAATCTTAGGGGGAGTTAACAAATATAAGGTAATGTCTAAATTTCATATAACCACATTATAGTTATTGATAATTTATCTTGTTTCTTACACCAATATTTGACCCAAGTAGGTTTTGAGAAATGGTTAGTCACTTTGATTTGTTTATGAAGTTATGTAAAATTTAAAACCAATTTATATTTTATTTCCAATGTGTTTATGAAACAATGGTCAAATTGCATGGTTTAAAACATTTCTTATGATTTAAAATACCAACAAAATCTAAAAGGGGGGTTTATGAACCCAAATGTATGAGTACACCTCAATAGTTATGTACTTTTGATTTGAAGAATGATTCACTAGATGATTCTATCTTCCCCATTGATTTTAATGGTATAGCATAGGTGTTGTCTAGGATAATCTTATCTGTGATGGAATTTTAGTGATACTTACACCACAATCTATAGCAATTTCATAGAATTCATTTTATTTTTTTATCAATACCATGAAATCACATTACATAGCATAAAATATATATTTAAAAATTAGAGGAAATCTTAGTGTTTTCTTAGTTCATATAGAGAGTTACACCATAGAGTACCCCTATTCCAAAACACATCGAGTAAAAGGGATAATATTTATTTATAGAATATGGTTCAATAAAATGGAAGATCAGATGAGTTTTGGAAGTTCTGGAATATTGTTTACACCCACACAACATCCTTAAGACCACAAAGCACTGATGGGTATGTGATATTCAGTGGCTAACAAATATTTAGGGAATCTACACCATAGAGATTGTGCAGCAACACATGTCTTCAAGAAGTTTGAGAACAAATAGTGGAAACGAACTAGATAGAAAATAGAATAGAGTGTCTTGCCATAATTTTTTAAGTCTAGGAAGTTTGAAATATGGTACTGACACATATTTCTCAAGAGATTTTGGTTGTTATTCAAACTTTAGAAAGATACAATTTAAAATTTAAATGTTTGACATTAAATGAAAAAATATCAAAATGTTGAAATAAGTGCAGATAAATATGGGTAGTTATTATAATTTGAATTTGAATTCTGAAATTTAATGTATTCTAGATAAGAAGAGATTTATTTCACAAGAAATGGAAAATCACATAGAACTGGATATCGAGTATTCTTGAAAATGAAATGTCGGAGGAGTATAATCTATATATAAGTGTATTAATGTCATGATTTAAAAAGAAAACCTAATGTGTATATATTTGAATATATAGAAATGAAGAATTTGAGTACCATAGGAGAACACCATTATTGATTAGTGTTACTTATAATTTATTGAAATCTATTTAAGATCAACCAGTAAGTTGACTCTATTTTTATACCTCTTGAAAATAAGTGTGTGAAAGAGAGGAAGAGTTTATAGAATTTATATGAGTAGTGATATATTCCTAATGTTATAATTACAAATAGTTGAGGTAGTGATTGATGGTAATATCGATATAATATTGATATGTGCCCCTTCGTGTAGCTTTTTATCGGTGAACCATGTAAAGTAAATGTGATCATGATCTATATATATATGAATTTTGTCAGGATTAATAAATATATTTATATTGAATTTTCTAATGTGAAGAAAATATATAATTTTATCTAAATAAAGGAATATAATTTTTCACCCTAATTCAGTTCCACCCAATCTTAAGGGGTAAAGTGGTACTACAATAAATAATATTATCCCAAAATTAATGTTTTACATGATTCATAAATGTCTTACAATATTAAAATGAAAATTATGGATAGATTTACCCATTTACAAAATAGTTTTATAATTAATTAATCCATTGTAAATCATGTAAATAAATATAGAAAAGTTTCTCATCTAGGAATTCATCATCAATATCTATTTTTTCCTACGCTTCAATATTTCTCAGTTGTAACTATTATAAGTGATTATCTATTGCATTATTTAAGCCCTTTTTATCTCTGATCACGATTTCACACTATTTAAGTAACATTATCTATTAAATAATTTTCATCTTAATAAATTTTACATATAATAAATAACTCAAGTAGTGATGAACATTGAATATACTTACCGTAGAGAGTACTAAATATTATATAAACGTCCAAAATAAAATACCACTATAATAAGTTCCTTCTTCATGGTAGTAACATTTATTTTGGATTTACAAATTTTAAAACTTTTATAATAGATATTTTAGAAGATATTTTCAACCCACTATCCTAGAATATCTTCTATAGTGAAATCACTCACACTTCACATAAGCTTGGAAGTATTCCCCCAATTAGAAGAGATCATGACTGGGGTGGTAATCAAGTTCCCCTTCAAATAAAAAAGGCCTCCTTATATGATTCATAAACGTTAAGAAAAACTTCAATCAATAATATATGGGAAAGTGTTTAATCTATCAGATACAATTATTTGAAAAAAAAGAGTATAATCCTACATGTTTAATAAAGCTTCAGATCCTTGTCACTATAGTATGAATTATTATTTCTTTTATGAATTTATTTATTTTGGATCAAATTTAATTCATTTCTTATATATTTTATTCTCATGAAAAATTTACTATTTAATTATGATGTTTCACGTTTAATAATTGTGAAAAAATAACTTTTTCATATCTTTTAAGAACTAAATAGAGGTTATTAAGGCATATGTCAAAGGATCTCCTATAAACATAAATATTATCCATGCAAATCTCAAGAAACATATCTTCCATGTCATTAAAATTTTATTTCACAACACTTTGAATGTTTATTGGTTTATTAAATAGTTCAAATGACATGTGATGATAGGAAAAGGTCCAATGTGGAAAAGTAAGTATATTATAGGATTAGTTAGAAAAATCTATCTTTATTTATTCATAATTGGAGTATCAATATAAGAAATAATAGAACTCATATATTGATAAAATTTATAAAATTTGATTCAGGAACATGAGTGGAAATTCATCATTTCATGTGGCTAGGTTTAGCTGCTGGTTATCCACAAAAAATATCAATCATGTAACCATGTTGGTAAGGATCAACTCATTTTAATTTTTATTCATCACATCCACGACTCCATTTTTGACATGAATTTAAGTGGGATTACCCATTCAAATATTTTTTATTGACAATATGATTCCTTCATCAATTAGTTTTGACAATTTCCCTGTTAAATACTTTTATCATTGGTTATATGAGTATTATTTTTAGTTGTTGGTTGAGTGTGCTTCTTTCTTCCAGATGCACATTATGTGTGAAAATGTATGGGTTAATGCCTTTTACTTTAGTAATAGAACAAGTGAATTCTTTCGTACTTTTATTCAAAAATTTATGTATCTTTTCTAATTTATCATTTGATTATTCTTTATTTACTATCACTAGTAAATATTTTTATCTCTTAAGAATAAGTACATCAATGTGTTTAGTTATTTATTCAATTCAATAATTGGTGTATTGATGATAGATGGGTCCCTTATGTGTAGTAATCCATTGAAAAGTGATTTTTCGAGAGTATAACTTATAATCCCTTTTCCTATGAATATATTTTTTCACTCTTTCATATTCTATCTAATAAATGAGTTACATCAGGTTTTTCTATTCTTATTATTTTAAAATCATGATAGTGAGGTGTTCTTCAAAAAAAAGTTAGAATAATAGTCTGTTCGATTAAATTCCATCATTTATAGTGTAAATGGAATTATATTTGAATTTTTAATCTCAAATTAGAATATATGTATTCTTCAGTTGACATCAATCAATGGTTTACCTATTTTTCAGAATGGTCTCCCTACCACAATGGGAATATAATATTCTACTTCATCAAGAATCATAATGTTGGTGAGGAATATAAATTTACCCACCTTCATAATAATATCATTAAGAATTACTCAAGGAAGTTTTACTGACTAATCAGTGACTTGAAGTGGATTTTACGTCGGGTTTGGTTCATATAATCCAAATTTGTGAAACACACTTAGGGCCATATGATTGACAATAACTCTTGATCCACAATGTGCCTACCCAAATGTGCATGATCTAATAATATATAGAATATAAAATGTAACGCCCCAAACCTTGTTACCTAGAGTTGGTGCATTATTAAATAACCTTAGCTTGATCACAATGAAATCATGGCTCGAAAGACCGATCAGTTTAGTATTATTGGAAATAAGATTCATACATAAGTTCAACTTTATAGTTTGAAGAGAAATACAACACAGATATATTTCATTAGAAACATCCAAGCCTCTAAGAGTTTTCCTGAAAGTCACTCATAACTAACTTCTTCCTATCCTGGGAAAATTAATCATAAGAAAGGGGTGAGCTCAAACGCTCAGAAAGGGTAGAAATGTAGTGGAAAATGATATAAATATTAATCATGGTGAATAATTGAAACCACATGTCTTTACCAATAATAAACATGAATACTTGTATGGAATGAATATGAGTTGAGTATATAATTACATAATAAAACATAATCGTGTGTATTCTACTAGTGGAATGACCACATGATCCATCAATATTATTTCCTTAATGATGGAATGTATAATGTCGGACATTCTGAAACATTTTGTCAAGGCCTCGGCCAAGATGCCTATAAATGATTAATGCCTCGGCCAAAACCATATATCAAAACTGGGAAAGGCCGTGACCAATTCCACGTCTAGTTGTCTCATGAGACCTACCGATGCATCGAGGAGCTATAGCGGGCTCCACCCATCACTTACTAATTCATATACATTCCTCATATGAAAAGGTATAAACATATCATAAATATTCGTATTAATACTAGCATACGAAATGTCAATACATTAACCATAAACCATGAATGGTATAAAAATAGCACATCCACAGTCAAGCATATCAAAAAACCTTCAATACAATATGAAAGTTTTGTATCATAATAAATCAACTTCAAATAAATTTAAAATCCATCAATGGATATTGACATTGATGAAATCTAAACCCTTTTTAGTGAAATATCTCTTTCTATTTTGAAATCATTTAAGAGTCACATAATTATAAAGAAAAAAATTATTTTGAAAATATTCTTATAAACATGTAAGGGAATCTCTGATGATTTTATAACAGTAGAAAATAGCTGCACCCGTCGTATAAGTTAAAAAAAATTTCTTACCTTAAATTTGTCCAAAACGTCAAAAAGTGCCTTGTTTGGAAAATGATGGAAAGATTCCTTTCAAAACACACAAGGGTATAAATGACTTTAACCCATTTTCCAGTAAATAGTAAAAAAAATTTGAAATATATTTTGAAGAAATGTGGATGTGGATGATGATGAGGTCCCAGTAGAAATTACGTATAAACAACCTTGGATAATGAAGAGATTGTAGAATTAACCCTTACCTTGTACTTTTCCTTAGTCGAGGGTAGGTTAAACTCTTGTATAATGGTGAAATAATTGTTATTAAATTATAAAATAATCATATACATTAGTATGATATCATATATGATCTTTTAACACTCCTTTGTTAATAATATCTTAGTATTATTGTCGTTTCGGGTGTCAGCAGATTCATTTTACTTTAAATTATTTGTTATGTGAGTCATATTTTTTATGGATGGGATGTATCATTTTCATATCCAGAAGGATATCAAGTCTTTAAACATTATTTTGAATCATCAAATGAAAATTAGTCTTGAATGGATAGGATGTGGAATGAATATCATCACGTTCGTGGAGACTATAATCCCTACGTATGCATGAGTGACAATATCATTCTTTTGATATTAAAATAATATATAATTGGATGGAATATAATATATACAGAATCATTATCATGATATATTCATTATTTAAATCAATTATAGATCATTATTATACCCATCCAAATAATAATGTGTTGAATAACAAGTACAACACGATGTGGAGGCGGTAAGCCGTACGTACGCACGTATGGTGACATGTCCTTAAAAGGATGGATGGAATGATGAATATGGATGTACTATATTAATAATAACATCAAAATATATATAAGATACTGGATATATTATTTTAGAATTGAAATAACAAATAAAGAAGAAGTGGAAGAAGAAAACAACATGAAAGAGGGTGGTGAAATTATTACCACTTCTTCGGGTTCTTCCTTTTGATTTGATCATGGGATCTTTAAGTTGGTTTTATGACTAAAGGAATTCCAATAAGAGGAAGTTAGGGAAGTAGAAAGGATATTTGGGTAGGGTTTTGCCAAGCCAAAAGGCTTTGAATGTGTGAATTAGAGGGAAGGGGAGTGTAATATTATAAGAGGGGTGAGGGGAACCTTAGGAAAATATAGAAATATTATTTTATAACAAAATGATTTTGGGTTTTTAATGGATCCAAAATAGATTATTTAAAGGATAATGTGGGTCTGGGTCTAAAAACACACAACCAATAGGTTTTAGATACATTTGGGTCACTATATTAACCCTAATGTTTAGATTTAACATATAGTTAAATAGTTTGACAATTACAATCTCTCTTTGTATTTTTATATTATATAGTTAATAAACATAATATATACATTCATGAAAACCCCAAGTGGTTAATTAATGATTCAAATATCATTATATAAGTCTTTTGGCCGAACCTTATATTTTTAGGTATAGAATATCAATTAATAATATAATATTTGTTAATAAAACTACTTTATGTCAATTTTGACACTATTTAATAATTTATTTTTGTTATAGTCATAAAACGTTATTAATTAGAAACAAATTCATTTAATAAATCCTAACAAGTAATATTAACCAATAAAATTCGTGGATGGCATCATAACTTTAAAATTATATTTATTTTAGCATTTTTAATACCAATTATTTAATTCTTTCATTAATAAGGAAAATACTGCATCATTATTGTGTCATAAATTAATTTAATTATTCAATGTCTAAATATTATAAATAAAATATTATTATGTAAGAAATATTTTTTGATTTATAATGAATATTTATTGTCGAAAATATAACATATATAACCCTATTTAAAAATTGTTTTTCTAAAAGATACATGCCTATGTCATTTTAGTAATTACTTTAACTTAATTAATATAAAGTCATATTATCGCCTACAAGTGGCTGCATGAGGTCCCAAAATCGACCCAAAGATTCCCATGGTCAAAAATTTATCATCAAATATGGTAAGGACACGTTTTAGGGTAATTTAATATTAATATCATAATATTAGTTTTTACCCTTATTTACCGGATTTACCCTTTTACCATGGTAAATAATATATTTACTGAAGTAATTATGCAAAATATCCAAATTTAAAAGTAACCTATTTAAACAATTTGAATCCCTTATTCTAAATATGGAATCCAATTTTCTAAATTAAAAACACTAAAGTGGAAGAAATTAATTTAAAATTAATTTCCGTTGTCAAAACAAAAAAGCGTGTTTTTAAGAAATAATAACTATCAAAAGATTGACATTTTCTTATGTCCAGTTTAAATGTGAAATTATATCAAATGGAAAAAATTGGATTAAATTGTAAGAATATAATCTAATTATTCTTTAAAACCACTAAAATTTATAATTTATCACTATTAATTATTTTGATTAAAAAAATTGTTTTTAATTAAAATTTAGTAATTTTCACTATTCATCAAAATATGAAAGTTATCAGAAAATTACCAAAAATTCACCCGAAGATAATTTTGATATTCTGAATCCAGAAATGAAGTCCATTTTGAAAGATAAAATTTATAATATTTTAAAAAGTGGGTATTACTATTCATAAAGGCTAGTTTGATTGGTTGTGGTGTGTGTTAGAACTCGAAGTTGCGTATAACACACGCTACTGTATTAATCATAGAAAAACGTACCATTGAAGCTTTGGGTGTTATATAAAATCTCCATTAATCACTTTTATTTGAATGCATATTCCATTGAAGAATATTTTAACATTTCTCAATTAATTCTCTATCTCCTAGATCCTATAATTTCTTATTTATTTGAGATAAATTCTATAAGAAACATTTCATATGGAAGTATGTGAGAATTTTTTTCATATGATATTGATATGGAGTTTTTTGAAGATGTCTAAAAATTTATTATATAAACAGTCAATTTTCCTTACCACATTCTCTCCTAGAAATGTAGAGGGGGCCTATATACTCCCCAACTCTCATATCCATCCTGCTTCTTATGTAGTATTTATTTTCTCGAATTTTTTCCTTTTTTACTTTCTTTCTTATCTAAATTTTTATCTCTATATTCTACTTAATTTTTTGATTTATCAACATAATTTTTATCCTCCTTTTTTTATTTTCCTTCACATCTCATCTATTTTGAATTTTTTATATCGTTGACCTACTCCCTTGAATTTTTATCTATTTTTCTAAAGATACACATCATTAAAGTATGTAAAATTCATATGAAATTTAACATTTGAGATCTAGAGAAGGGGGAGTTTTTAGATTAGGGTTTCAGATCAAAATTCCAAGAGTTAAAGAATCTAAATAAGGTGTTTTAGACATGTTTTGGGGATTGGGGGGGGGGGGTCTGATACGTGGCTCAAGGGGCTCAAAACAGGGAAAGAACACGTGGTGAACATCTGTATTGTTTTGGTTCAAACTAGGTACCTAAAAGTTGTTCATCTAGTACTCGATGCCATGAATAAGTGTACTTGTAGGGTTTGGATTCATGTTGGATACCTGTAAGGGGTGAATCAAGTGGGAGATGAGTCTTTGGGTACCCTATGATGGTTGGCTGAGTACCCATAGGGTAGGGTGGAATTTTTTTAGGGAGTGGTAAATGATACTTTTCTAAACCCATATACCATTTTCCTCTCATCCTCCACCTTTCTCCTATGGAATTAGAATGGACTAGGATCATTTTTTCATGCTAAATAGATGTATTTTTCAGCTATTTCTTTTTTTATGGTTCCTTATTTTTTTATCCTTAATTTTTCTATTCCTCTATGATAGGGTTTTTATTAGATTTCATAGAGTTATGGTAATAAATGATAGAATTGATCGGGGGTTTATATTTTTGTGTCTTGTGGCTGAATAAATATGGGATATGACACCCATTTCGTTCCATTTCATAGATGGTAAACCATCCATTTCATTTTTCTAGAGGATTTATCAAATTTTTATAGAATTAATGCTAGATTGAGAATTGAATAATGACGATTTTGTTTCATTGTAGTTCCAAAAGAATTTCATTAGATATTTTTTTTTATTTCCCATAGATTGGCCATAAGAGGCTACTTGGTATGATTTTTTTATTATTCCTCATTTCGATAAATTAAATAAATAATAATTATTGTTTATATTTTATTTTTTATACCATGTGGCGTGATATATGGGATTAAGTGAATGTGGTGATTGGTCTGAGGATGGATAATGGTGGTGAGAATGCATTATGGATGGTAACTCTATTTTTGAATTAGTTATTCCTTTTAATAGTAATACATATGCATGTCTCTATGTGCATTGCATCTGTTTCCCTTGGGTTTTGATTCAGAAAAACTATGAAGAGGTCAATTGATTCTAGAATTTTAAGATAGGATTAGGTTAATACTCATTATAGTAAAATCAATGTTTCACACTTGGGTTAAAGGTTTTAGAGGCACATAATGGTTATTTTTCAACTGGGATGTGATGTTTATGATGACTTAAGAGGCCCCAAAAGGTATTGGATCATGAGATGAGTCATACTAAGCATGGTGTGAGCCATAGAAAACTAGTGATTAGCTCCCATGAGGATGGAAATTATGATAAGGTCGTGTTAGTGGTACAACTTGAGAAATGTGTGTGAAAGGCTGTGGAAATATCCTTGTAACCTTAAAACTTCTCAAGGGAGATGATTGAGATGATTGAAATGAGTCTCATATTCAGGGTAATCCATTAATATTGGGATATTTATGTGTGTTTCATATAGTTATGGAAGTGTACAATCACAGCCATGAGAATTACTAGTGGAACATGATGCTCATAATAAATTTAAAGGGGTTTTTTATAGCTCGTGGCTATCAAGGGACTACTATGATAATGAAAAATCAGTATGGATAACTAGAGGAAAATATTGATAAAATTTTCTAGCATTGAACATGGTATGAATATGATTAGTTCGAGTGCGTTTGGGTTAGTATGTTCATGTATTAAAGTAAGAGAGTGTTTTAGAAGAGGACTGAGTGTCTAGTAAGATACCTTAGGGTGTAGTTGTTTAGTAGAAATATACTAGGGGAATAGGGGAGGTTTCTTTATGTTTCCTTAATACTCTTCATGGAAGTGTATGGATTGAGTGAGATGGTTAATAATCAGTGTGAATAGTTGTTACCTAGGGGTTATGCTTATGAGTGTGGTATGTTATAGGGACCCATGATCAATGTGAGTATTTTTATATACATATTTTACTATTGTAAAGTAATGATGACATTGCTTAGCCTAGTGATGATGAGTTGTATGTGTGACCATAGAGAAGAGATCTTGTAAGAGGTATGAGTGAAGATATCTAAGGGATGAGCCATGGTATATACTTTCAATATTTTTATGATCTTTTAGGCTCTAAATAGGTTTTTTTGCAATTATAGGCAATGCCCTGAGTGAGATGGTGGAGGTATGTGACATTTTATGAGATGTGATATAAGAACTTACCACAAGACATGGGATAGTTTTGAGGATGGGATATAGGAACTTACTTGAGTGATAGAGTAGCGATCATGACGTGATATAGTAACTTAACCTAAGTGAGAGGGTAGTGGTTGGGGTGTGAAATGCGACCTTACCAGTAGTGATAGGTTAGTGCTTATAATGTGATATTTGACCTTACCCTGAGTAAGAGGATAATAGTTATTATGTAATATAAGACCTTACCCTGAGTAATTAGTTAATGTTTAGGATATAATATGGGACCTCACCATAAGTGAGAGGTTTTTGGTAGAAGATATAACATGAGACAAGGTACTATATCTCATGCTCATTGAGAGGGTGGTTTTATGTGACTTGATATGAGATTGGGACATTGTATAAGACCCTAACGTAAAAAATAGGTTTGTGTTCATGAATATGTTTTGAGAACATACCTTAAGTATCCTGGTATGAGTTTGGGGTTTTTTTTCAAGATGAATACTATTAAAACATTGGTCAATGTTGGTGATGTTAGGTAACATGGTTGTTTGGTTAACACATGATGGTCTGACACAATTTCTTAAAAGTTATTGATTCCCAATTTTTTTAAAATTATTATATCTTATATGATATAATATATGAGGGGAACTCGGTGAGGCCATACCAAGTTATATGATTACACCTTTCATTGGAAACTTAGATAATGTATAGAATTTATGTTTTACTTTCAAGTGTCAGTTAGTGCAAGGGATCTGACTGGAGTAATTGGATGAATGTTGGTAGATAGTTCTAGGGAGAGATGTGGGTTCTTAGGTAACTTCTATTTATTTTTATTTATTTTCTGATGGTTGTACTAGTGGGTGATCCATGTTGTATGTTTATATTATTATCATAGGTATATTATAATTATATCATGTTGATGTTATATATTATTATTAGGTGGTTTTTTGTATTTAATACCTAGAAATTACTATATTTTTTATCATTTATTTTTATATTGTATGGTTATTTTATTTAATGGTGCTAAAACTATTTCCCCCCATGTTGTTTATAAACTTTGTCCACTAGTTGAGAGCCTCTAGAATATATGGGGATCTTGAGGTCATATGGATCACTAGATAAAGTTTCATGTGGGTTATTTTTGTTAAGGAATTTAAATATGGTATCAGAGATTTGTTTTGGTTAACTTACTATTTTTGTATGGTTGTTGAAGGCAGGATGTGTTGGAGAATCTTGGGATAAACCTTATTCTTAGGTATACTTGACCCTTTAATGAGTAAAATCTATGCTACTATGGATTTTTTTTAATTTTTATATTATTATTTTTATTAAGATGTTGATTCAGGAATGGTGTTCAAGGTAATCCATTATTTATTGTATTCACTCATGTCTTGGGGAGTTAAGACAGTGTGAGTTCACAAATCATAAAATGCAAGTAGGCATACTTATACATGTGCTTGTCTACTGGTAGGTGATAAATAGTTTTTAAAAGAGGAAAATGGTTTTATAAAATTGTAAAAAAGTAAATTTTTTGATAACTAGATGTAATATTCCTCAATTAATTAATGCATAAAAAATATCTTATCTGGTGTTTTCTTGAATAACTTATTAGCATTGTCTTAAGTAATTAGGAATATTACAATGTTTTTATGTCTTTTTAAACATTATTTTTGTTTTTCTCGTGGTAGATGATAACTTTATAATGGGTAGGTTGGATTATGGGGTGGCTTATGTCATCGGACAAGTTCTTAGATATTTTTTTTGTTTAAGGATGATAGGTTTTGATTGGATAATGACCATTGAGTGGTTTGATTTGTTATATGATTCCACCTTAGAATGGTGATGTTACAATATCTAGATTTAGTTGGGAGGGGGCCTTGGAGGGATTTTTTATGGTTACAATAGTAGTGCCAAATAGTTATAGTTAGATAGGATGGGTTGGTTGATCCTAATTTTTCATGATGGTAACAAGAGTGAGTCATGTTTGTGCGAGGTAAATGGGAGTATACAACCTATATTTAGTGGATCAAGGTTTTTTATTTTTATTTAATATTTACAATCAATCATGGTGGGTTTATTTGTTCAATATTGTATAAGAATAGCTTGGGTATGTTGGCAATGAGGGCACTGTAGCAGCCATGAGCCTGTCCTCCTGAATCTAGTGTTGAAAACAAATAACTCACTACACAGGATTTGATACACATCTATGATTACAATATATTTCTCAAATTTAAAATCCAAGGAACATTTATTTTTGAGTTTTGGGGAATTAGAAAAAATTACCAAGTAATAAAATCCATATCATTCTTATCCAATGTAAATAATTCTTTCACTATATAAGATGCTACAAATCAACAATAAGTCATCAATAAGTGTCATAATGTATCCAAATTATCCACTACCCTATACACACCATATGTACTAATTCCATTTATAACCAAGGTAAATGAAAACATAATAATGGGTTAGCTCAAACTCATAGTAAGGGTAAACATAATAATAAATCATAACATGAGAGACACGAGGCATAACATGATATCATAATGAGGATGATAATAGGATTTGAAACATGGAATAATGAGATGAAATCATATAAATGTAGAATAAATAATTATTATAGCATAAGATTTGGATATCATATGAATATAGAAAAAAAAACCTGGCATCATAAATATAAGTCAAGGATACATACCTCATTAACATTATATAGTTAGCAATGATAACTACCCATTCACCATACTTGGATAGGCTCACTTCCCACTCACCATTATATCTCATTACATGGAAACATTACCAAATGTATTGAAAGGATATATAAATATAGTTCCACCAATGACATAATGAAAATTATATATATGTGTGCCACATGGTTGCAATAAAAATATCATAAATACCCATGGAAATAAAATGGGTTTTATATCCTTTTTAAGTGGTTCCATAATGAATCATTCATAATTCCATCAATAATCATATAATTATAAAACTTTGGAAAATAAATCAGTATATGATGAATTTATACATATTTATAGGTGAAAACTAATCAATAAATAAGATTATGCATTTGGTTTTTACGTTTTTTTTGGAATTTTATATACAGTGTGAACAATAATTTCACAAGATAATTGATGTATTGAGAATCTATGTGAACAAGATTCAATCAAGTAATAGAACAAAGATCATCCACAGAGTAAAGTGATTAGAAGTAAATAATGAATATACAAGTGGATAATTATTCAATAATAAAGAATTGATGGGTCATACCATGTATGTAAAACAGTATTTCATAATCCATCATGATAAATAAGATGGATGTTATCATTAAACCCTATGAGTAATAATTTTATTTTTGAAAAATTGAAAGTGTAGAGAAGAAGTATCTTAGAAATTGAAAAGGGTGGTAGAAATATAGGTTCCCATAAAAATTTGTAAACGAGATTACATACATAGAAAATAATCTATGTGGAAAGAAACAAAAAAAGTCATTCTAATTTTTTTTAGAATAGATTCTATGTTGTTGAAAATAGAATTAAAATAATTTGAAAATTAGGTATTTTGGAACATTTTATATCATTACTTTAGAAGAAATATTTTTTCAAATATAATTATGGGGAAAATGTAAAAATTACATGAAAACAATTTAGTGAAACCCATATCATAAAAATTATGATAAAAAATTTCATTGATAATAGTTGAAGAGAATTATGATGTTCACCTACAACATTATTGTATATACTTCTGATATGTAAACCATATATATGGAAGAAAAATAACTATTATAAAGTATAATGGATGTTTCCATCAAAATTGTGATTTTATTTGTGGAATAATTTAATCAAATGGGAGGATATTTAATAAATATAATTAATATATCTAAATAAAAGGTAAATCTACCAATTAGAGAGATAACGGTAGAAAAAATATACTCAGAAGATAAAAGTCAAGAAAATATTTCATGACTCACAGGGAAAAATACTCAAGTCGAGAAATCAGTTATCATTTGGGTAAAGTTTCAAAAAAAATCATTAAGTATAAATAGTAAGAAAATGAATCTAAAATAAAATGAATAAAAAATACTTCCTGATAAAAAATCAATTGGGAAGAATATACACCATTTAAAATTAAATTGGTGCATAAACTAAAATGTGACTCAATGATGGGAGTTTGAGAGAAAAATTACTTACTGTTTTCACCCCTTAGTTGTTCACACTATCACTTAATGTTAAACAAACATAAATATAGTAATAATATTTTTCAAAACCGTATTAATATCTATAACCTTTTTATATACTTCATTTAATATTATTTACTATGACTATAATGGTTCATTATAGATTATTTTTGGAATCGAGTGTTAATAATTTTAATTGTCCTGCACATGATTTAAAATGTTAGTGTCGATATGGGACCATAGATATAAAGTTCACCATTGATATATTGCCCATGTTTCATTTATATATATAAATATCCCATTAATATTTAAAATATTCCACTTTCAACCCATGATATTTTTAATTATGACTCTTGAAGACAAAGGTGGATACAATCCTATTTCAATAATTTTTTTAATGATTGAATATGATATATTATTAACATTTCTACATGTTAATATCTTGACTCCATACAATTTAAAAAACATTTAATAAATCATTATTAAATTCCATTAATATTATATAACATTCCTTAATCATTCAATATAATACTACAAATTGAGGCTCTATCCACAGACCTCTAGCCACGACTATTATAACCTTTCATATAGATATCATATGACCATGTGTATTTCATATCCTATGGATGTATTCACCCCCCATTTCTCCATTAAACCACCATAACGTTATGATCATCCTACTCTATGTGACCCTCCACCCTCAACGCTACCACTAAACCTCTCTCAATCCTCCTCTATAGACACCACCAACTACCTCTGCATAGTCCCCACCCTCTAACATGACCACCCCACTAACACTACTTTGACAGAACCTATGAACCTTCTCTAATGCACCTGTGAATTTGGCACTCCTCCTCCCCGCAATCATTATCCTTCTATGTGACCCTAACATGGATTTGACATAGCCATCCCACCTCCTGGGATCCTCCCCATTTGATGTGGTCACCCCCAATCCTTTTCCTCTAATGTGACCATTATCATCTCCAATTTCTCACTAAAACCAAGGCATACCATAAAAATATTTCTCCTCTTGTAATTTCTCACTAACAGAAATTGGAAAATCCTAGACAAATACTTTCTTATATAATTTATCATGAAAAATAACTACCTCCTTCTCTTATATAAAATTTAATCTTTATAAATGGTTAGCGTTTCCATCAAAAGGAATTTTTCTGGGTATGTGGATGGTAAAAATTGTAGGCAAGATACTACATATTTTTTTTCATCCCCCAATATTCCAATATAAATGGATTTAAATTTATGAGTTTATATTTCTCCCAATATCCCCTATAAACTAATTTTTATTCAATAATAATATGTGTTTAGCTATACAGTCAACCATATTTCTTTGATGAATAATCAATTTTTTGATTGTATCCTCGCAACAATGGACTCTTTGGATCCCATTTTATTATTGTTTTTAAGGTTATTTTACCATTTTTTATACATGATTAATATATTTTAGTGTTATGACTTGGTTATATTTTATATTCTTCCATAATGATATTTATTTAAGTTTATAGTGGTGACTAAATATTATGTTATTTACCCCCTTTTCTAATCTAATCATACCAATGTTTCAATAGTACCAATGTTACATGAATATTATATATATAATAATGATTTTAGGAACTACTCTATGATTTTTATATTGTTAAGGTTTATTTGATAACAATTTTTGAAAACTGATTATATTACTTATCAATTATTGTAAGTGTTTTCAAGAAGTGTTTCCCATTGATGAAATCCTTCTATAAAACTTATTTATTCATATTTTTAGTAATAGAACAAATAATTATTATTTTTTAAACATATTATCATATGTTATAATAATGTAAAAAAATTTCAATTAGTTCAGTTAGTAAGACACTCAATCTTTTTGTGTTATGTTTTTAAATTGTTTTCAATAAGTACAATTAAATTTTCAGGTCATAAAGGACAATAAATATAGAGCATAGATTAAATTTTTTTGGTATATTATATTTTTCATGAATTTTTTATAGTTATTTAAGTATTTTAAATAGATTTTATTTACACTATGATAAATTCTATTATTTATTTTCCATGATATGAATTTTTACTTTTGGGGATGTCATGATTTAAAAATTATTTACATTTTTTGTCATTTACCAGGATACATAACAATGTGACATACAAGTCAAAATATCAAGAATGATTTTGTAAGTAAATAAAGTGTTATTTTATACAAGAATAATTATTGGGTATTATTTGTTTAATGGACATGAATATAATTTTTTTTGACCATTCAAAAATTTTTTTTTTTAAAATCTTTTCTAAATTTATAACTATTTTAATTTTGTTTATACAAGTGATGTGTTAACAGTGGAAAATTTGATGGGAAAATTTCTTTTAGGTTTAATATATTTGTCATTGATTATCCATTTTCTATAGACTTTTAGTATGATATATTTTCATTTTATAGAATAAAGTAATGAAATTATAATACATAAAGGTGGATAATGAATGTGTGTATGATCATATTTATATTATTTTTTTGGATGGATTTATTTTTTATTTACCCTTGACATGAAGGTATGTAAATGTAATTATTATTTTTGTATAGTTTTTATGTAAATCAGAAAAAAAATATCTATTATTTTTTTTATTATGGGAATTTATTCCCTATGAATTAGTAATTATTATAATCCTTCCAATATTATATTTTTGTAAATTTACATTGGTGGCTACCATTTGTTTCTATTCCATTTTACATTCTGATCATTTCCAACATTGTGATATTATTGATATTTCCTAAATATTAAAATTACCCTAAAAATGTTGGGAACTACTATAATATTTCCATCAATCTTGGTACTATTTGATAACAATCATTGAAAACTATTTATAACACATATCATATATGATAAGTTCTTTTATAGAAGTGTATCTTATTGAAAAAACCCGTTTTATGGAACTTATTTAAATAATAAATGATGAAAAACCAGTATTTTATGTTATTTATATATTTAAGAAATTATATTCATAATAAATTACTCTAAAAAATGCATGAAGGCATATATTTTCTTGAAAAACTACTATTTTATGTTATTTATTTATTTAAGTAGGCATGTTCTTAACAAATACTATGGTTGATCTGAGTGGTTATATATTCAAGTGTGTCTATCTGTTATTTTCTCAATATATATTGTTGTATAACTATTATTATTTTGGAAGGAATGTTCCTGATAAAGTAATATTTTTTAGTCAGTCATCTATTCTTGATAAATAATAGATGTTGAAAAACTAGTATTTTATGTTATTTATATATTCAAGAAGGCATGTTGTTGATAAAGTATTTTGAGAAATAGAAGAAGTTGTATATAATCTTACAAAACTAATATTTTAATTTTATTTATATATTCAAGTAAGAGTATTTTTGATAAACTACTATGATTAATCTGAGAACATATATATTCAATCGGGTGTATATGTTATTATCCCTATATTTGTCTCATCATAACTATTTTTTTTAAGTATCCATAATTGCTGGTTCTTGATAATTCTTCATTTCCAACATGTTTGTGAATCCCTAAAACTTTCCAATAATTGTTATGAAATGTCACCAAAGTTTATGTGCTTAGTCGAAAATAGACCAATCATGTTTCATATTTTTGTATTTCATTACAAGTGTTATGAGCTCAAAATATTATCAAGAATTTGGAAAAATATTGTTTTAATAAATTTTAAAGCCACACTATCCATTAAATCCTTGACATGTTCATCTTATAGAAAACATATTAGATAATTGAATAATAAATACTTTTAATTTTTCATGATTGTTAATATCATCACTCTACATTGAACATTCCATGTCTCACGAGGAAAATTGAATGGATTTTACTTCATCTTAAGGGTTCTATGATAAATATTTTGTGTCTACTCAATTTCTTCTTTTTTATGGACTTTTTGGAGTTTTGGATGCTCTGGAAGTCCACATAATGTTGAGAATGTTTTCATCTTATTATAGGTAACATTTTTTAGTTCTATATATGATAATACATTTATCGAATGAAAAACTCATAAATAAATATGGGTAATGGATAATTTATCCATAAGAAATTTGAAAATATTTTCACTAAATAACTTGAGTGAAAAGTGTTAAAACTAGTTTCCAATAAGTTCCATATAATAGAGGCAAATACCTACCGATATATTCTCTCATTTTTTATGTTTTGGTTTTTAATATTGGGAGTGAAATCATGTCTCGAAAATTTCTGGAATACTGGAGTAATATTTTGGGTGAATCAATTTCTGATGGAAAGAACATGATTGATATTCCTAGATCCCTTACGGTTTTAATGTATAAAATGTGTGTGTGTGTATTCGAAATATTCATCATAACATATATATTATGCTATTTTTTTAATATATATTTATATATATATATATATTTATATGTATAGTGTGAAAAATTTAATTCATATATATATCATGTACATTTTTAATATTAGGTATATCTTGAATATATTAATATAATCATACTATTCTTTTATTATTTCAAACACTTTTATTATTAATTTTATTTAAATATATAGTTTGATCTTTTGTTTCCTAAGATACTATGTCCTATGAAATTGCGCATTGGGATACTAGATAATGACTTACCTTTCATTCGTTTGAGGTGATTTTCCACACTTTAAGGTTCTTTATCTCCCAATTTCCCTATTTTTTAATGTAAACATAATTTAATGAATTTTACCAACCGAATTCATGTACATAATCTTTTATTAATATATTGAATTATTTTTACATACCTCTTAATGTTTGTTAATTATCACTACTTTTATAAGAAATTTAAAAAATATCTTCTTAAAACCCCTAGTTGATCTGACACCTCATGTTATTATTTTCAAGAATATGTCATTTAATAATACAATATATTTTTACCAATATGTGAAAAGCACACATGGTCACTCCACTAAAAGAAATCACATATTTATCGGATATTTTTAGTATTATATAAATCATCATTTAATGTATATATATTATGTTATCATGGACTTTGTTGGATTTTATATTGGTACTGAATACAATATAATTGGTGAAGGGTATCAAATGTATTATGATGGCATTAAAATACATTTTCTCTAAGGTCGATTCTTCATGTTTATTTTCCATGTTTTGATTCCTTATTATTTTTGTTAGAGTTTTATTAATCAAATATTTTGTTGATAATCCAAACTAATCTCATTTATTTTCTTTCAATATGATGCATTATATATGGATTTAATGGGTTCAAGGTTTCTAGTACTGGTTCAAGGGGTTTTATTTTGTGTTATATATATTTTTCTGTAAAAAAATAATAGTGACTCTTATTGTGATATAAGAAGTTTTTGAAAACAATAATATGATTGTCATAAATAGTTTTAAAATTGTTTTTTCCTATAAACCAATTGTATGTGACTCAACTATCTTCAACATTTTTATTCCTTGGATGAAGTTATTATTATAGTGTATTGACAAATTTCAATGTTTGATAATATATTACATTTTACTTTTACAATTATTTATTGGAAAATGATATTAGAATCCATGTGATTTAGAGTTCATCAGTTTTTTATTAATTCTGTGTGACCTTAATGATTACATATTAGTGATATTTTTTTTAAAATCACTATTATATTTTCATTGTAATAAATTTTTATTACTTCCAATCTCTTGTGATTAGTGAATTTTGAAATCATCGGCTTGTGATAAAAATATTTAATCAATGATTTTCTGAGGATAAGAGCATGATCTTCAAATATCTGATAGAAAAAACCCTAAGGTAGCCTCTTTCAATTTTAATCTCTTAGATTTGAGAGGTTCAATTTATGAAATTATTGTTTCTGGATTATGGTATTGATCCTTTTATCTTTTTGTGTTAAAATAAAATAATTTTTAAGGATAGGAACCTTAATACCCCTTGTTTAAAAAATTTAATTTTTAAATAATGTAATAGGAACCCCATTTCATTACTACATTCCATACTATAAACACTATTCTTTATCTATATTATATAAATATACTATTTGGAGTGTTTTCCACTCTAAATTATATATTTTTTCTGTGGTAGTTTTTTACATTGTTTTTAATAGTTCATAATAAAACTAAAATAATCCCATTTCAAATATATTTCTTAATGGGGGGATTTATTTATAATATTTTTAAAACCTTAAATTCACCTACCAAATTCCCCTGGAAGTTTCTTATCTATGACAACATAATATTTATCAGGTTTCTAAATAGCCATAAAAACATTGTTTAATCATCATATTGGTTTTTCAATTTAAATATGAAAATGTAATATTAGTATCCTATTAGAATATTGCATGTTGGGTGATATTGTTTGGAAAATTTTATATTTACTAACAGGTACTCACTAGGTTTAAATTCGGTAAAGGTTAATCATCGAGTAATAAAAATTTTTAGGGTATTAATTTGTAAAATTGACATAAATTATTCTTCGAAACTATTATTATACCTATATAGAATAATTGGAAAAATATATTTGGTGGATAATTTTTAATAGATATAAAAAAAATTGATCAAATGCTATGATGCTCTAAATAATCCAATCTTTCCACTGTATGTTCAAACAACTACTATAGAACACATGAACTATTGAAACATCCATATTAATTTTATATCTAAATATCTTCATATAAGTAACAAGGAAAATTACATATATTTAACATATATTAGTCACCTCAAATGCATTCTAATAATCATTATTCATATTTCTACACATATATATTGAATTTTCATCATGTTTAATTCAAAAATCTTCAAGATGATGTCCTTATACATCATGAAATTACAAATCATGTAAAAAAATCCCATTGACACCAATTTCACCTTATTTATTAGGCTTTATCAAAAATATTCTTTCACTTTCACATATTCATCCATATTCATATAGAGTACACCCAAAAAAAATTCCTCTTTAATGAGTATTTTAATTTTATGAAACACAAGATTATTATACTTCAAATCAAATCAACCATCCTTTTCCACAAATTGTGGCTTCAAATATGGTATAGACTCTTAATATCCAAGAAGTACAAGTGAAACTCCATATTAATGTGAAATATACTTACAATGATGTGTAATCACCAAGTAACAAATCCTTGATCCTTTATAGATTTTTGATCGTTATCAAAGTGTAGACTCACTAATACTTTAATAATTACATCATCTTCATCGTTATTAATTAATGTTATTCCATGATGAGCCTTAATAATCTTTCCATGATAGAAATTCCAACGCATGTGTTCTTTCCATGTAAATATGGTTTTTAAACTTCCAATCGGCACCTAAATAATCTCTATGTGATCTCATCCTCCTTGAGCATCAAATAGAGTGGTTGTTTAATCCTAGTAATTTAAAAACATGAAACTATATATATTTAAATATTATGTTTATAGTCATTTTTTCTCAAATGTATTTTGGATATAAAATTCAAGTAGTCTATGAGAGAACACCCTATGTGCTCATGAATTCTCATTATAAGTCCCATGTGTGTGTTTTTATGATTAATCTACAAGAAAACCAATGTCATATAAAAAATATCAATATAATGTGATGATGTTACTATGATTTTTAAAGACTTGGTACATCAACACTTGATTTATCAATCATATAGGATATATGTGAAATTATCAAACGGAGATTCTTAGCACCACATCACCAAATAGGTTGATGTTTTTAAGAAATATTTATTCCTTAATGTGTGGGAAATATTAGGGAACAAGGGGACAATTTTTTATTTTTCTCATTAAGTTATATACTCCATTCCTTTATTATTATTCAATATACCCAAGATGTAACAATTCCGTGGTCATCATTTTGTTCTCAGGGAATATGGTTCAATGACATTAATCTTACTCATTATCATCTTTTACTATGATTTCATGGGATATTATTATTTATTATATTAACTCGTATTCATTCTAATATTTATATATCAATACCCAAAAAAATTACCAATTAATATTATAAATATTGACTAGCATGATTATTGTTTATCATGGTTGATTCCCTACATAAAGATTCACACAATAAATTTTTTTTATAGATTATATGTTGATATAATTTTAATTTTTATTTGATTCAAGTATGAGTAAACAATTCCT
This sequence comes from Viscum album, assembly GCA_963277665.1. Classification (NCBI taxonomy): domain Eukaryota; kingdom Viridiplantae; phylum Streptophyta; class Magnoliopsida; order Santalales; family Viscaceae; genus Viscum; species Viscum album. Next base: position 606,152,463 of record OY728133.1, on the reverse strand, counting down.
ATATGTATCATGATCAAATATTGGTGTTATATTTAAAAATATAGTTTTTCTTGAATCTTTCCCGAAGCTATGTTTATCTCATGTAATCTAGGGATCTTTCCCATTTTAAAAAACTATATTATTTAAACATTGATTATAATTTGTTGGCTCAAAATTATTATAATTATTTTAATATTCTCGATAGTGATAATGAAGTAACTTTAATTGAATCTAATAAGTAATGAACTAGGGAAAATGATATTCTTCACACTATAAAATTTTTAATTGTTATATCTTCCTTTGTATCAATAGGTAACAATACATATATTGATGTTTTTTCTAAAAACAATAAGAAATTTTAAAAAAATAATATTGATTTTTTCTCATTTATTAGATAGTTAAATCAAAAGTGATGAAATACTTCAAACTATTGATTGTGTGTTATGTATTTATTATTATTCTTTAATTATTAGATCAACTTTTATTTTAAATTTCTTTTTCACTTACATAGTTTGGATTTTGAGAATATATACTCCTTCCTTTGAAATAAATGGTATCTAAACACATTTATAATATCTCAATAGAAAATAGAGTTCATTAACTATAATTTTTTGTTATTCCTCTACTAATTTAATAGTATAAGGGGTTATATTTTTTTGGTTTATACATTGAGTGAAATATATTGATAAAACTACTTATATCTAATAATAATTTATTTTACATGGAATTGAACTATAAATAGAACTACTTCTGTATACTTTTCAATAATATTCTTTTTTAATTTACCTTATTTCTACAACTTATTACTAATTCAGAGTTTTAAAATATATATAATATTTAATCATTTACAATTCTATAATTTTTATGAAATTTCAAACAATGAGAGAATAATCATATAAATAACTTATTAAATTAAATAAATATTAGCCAAAATTATACCAAAAAAATCCATTATTATTTATCAATTCATTACTTTTTTTCATCTTTCATTAACATATTCACTCATCAAAAATATTTATATAACAGTCACTAAATAAATAAAATAACAAAAAATATTTCACTTTGGAATATAATTCAGTAAATGATACTCAAAAAATGATATTCATTAAATTTACATACAATGAAATAATTTATTATGATGTAATCTAGAAAAATTAAATAATCAAAAAATTTATGAAATTTTCCATTAATTTTAAATATATATATACATACAGTTCAATAAATTTTTTATCCATTAAAACATATGAATGTTAGTAAATTTTTATTGATATCATTACATAATAATCCATCAATGTCAATATATTTTGGCTAGTATGGATTATTCTTTGGTTTCCCTATAGTGATTTCACATTTCCCAATAGATATACACATGACCACACACTAACATAATATAAAAATCCAAATTATTGATTTGGTTTACCTAATTTTCACTTTATTGTATAGAATTTGAATAAATAATAACCACTAGATAAGTGGCATAAATATCATAATATCTTACTAAAACCTCCACTATTTTTAATGACGGTGAATCCCTCCCTTTCAAAGCTCAATATTTATGATATCTTCATGGAAATTAAAAAAAATTACTTTTTATTATTATCATAATATAGTATCATAGAATAAAAATAGATTCCACATCATTTTGAATGAACATTTTCACATCAAGGGTTTGATTAAAAATTATTTTCAAAATTATGAGAAATATTAAATGACTCTAATTTTACATTTGTGGTAGTGGGATTATTGAATATTGGTCACTATAAACATATATTAATCCTGAAAAGAATTTAATTTCTTAGATTATCCATGTTTCCCATTATATTTTTCAACCCTTAACAACATATTCTAAATTTTGTTTACATTTCAGACTTACAAGTGCTAGATAAAAAAACATGGACCATTAAAGGCAATCAATGAGTTAGATAAAATGGTCCCTGGATTTTTATCCTAGAAATAAATATTTAATTGTTATTATTTTGACTTAGTTAAACCACATTAATATTCACAATATGGAAGAAAATGATCTAATCACTTTTAGTAAAATGATTGGTTATCTCATTTTAGTTTACACTAACTCTATCACCAGACATCAACCCTCAATATTCCACATATATGATGAAGTTTATGTCCCTAATTTGATTTGAAATTTCATATAGATTAACAATGTTTAGAAGTTTTTCCTCATAATGAATTCATTGATGATGAAATTACTATTTGATATTCCTTAACAAATTGGTTGAGTGTGACCTAATAAATTTTCAACTAATCATTTAATGTAAAAAATATTTATATCAAATATGTTCATCAATAATAGTTTAAGAAAATAAAAATGAGGTATATCAAATATGTGTATAAACTTTACATTTTTTCATTAATTAAATGTGTTCTCATTTATATGCATTTGGTTTATACGGATTCTTTTCTCCTTCCACTGATTTAGGTTCATATTCCATTATAGATGTGTATTCTTATAATATTGATGATCTTGGTGGTTTGAGAGGTGATGATAACAATGTTGGTGTTTATGTAGGAGATTACGAGGTTCATGGTGGTTTTGGTGATGCTGATATTGAGTTATATTTCAAATATAAGTTTTATTATTGGGTTATACATTTAATTTTATAACATAGTATTGTTTTTTATGATGATATTGAAATTGAAATTTATATAGTTAATTTGTAGATAGTTTGAATTATCAAGTTATAGATTTTATTTTTTGGTGTTAAATTAAAAGATAAAAGGTAAAAAAATTAATGGAAGTTGGAGAATGCGAGTGATGCTATAAACCGAAGTAGTTGGAAACTGGGGGAATTTAAGTTCAGCTCTGTAGGAATTATTATAATTATATCTGAAGGATATTTTATGGTTACAAACCATGGATTTATACTAGACATAGAGAAAAAATATCCATATTTTATAACTATGGCTATATGAAAATTTAAATGGCTATAAACCATGTCTTTATTTTATTCAGGGCCAAACCTACAAAGACATTCTGTAACATTGGCTATCGGAAAATTACCACATTTACCAATTGTGGCTATAGGTTCATCCCTGTTTCTATGATAATAAGTTCCATATTTAGGAAAATAATTGATTCTACCTATAACCAATGTTCTTATATTTATATTCACATTTTCAAACTTTGTTTGCTACTTAATTTTCTAGTAGTTCTATATATACATTATGACATCTCTCCAATAGGAAGTAAACTGGCCGAAATAAAAGTATTTCACATAGATCGAATGAGTAAGAAAGTAATATTTAATAGTGTTAATATAATATTTATAGAAACTTATACATGTAATATATATCACATATCTCTATAAAATATATTCTAGGACCATTAATAATGGTTTTTTTGTAAATGATATTCAATTTTCAGGGAGGTTGTATTCCAAACGTACACAAGATTAACAATCCCATTTCTCAATGAATTCATGGAGTGAATGTATATGAAATGTTATCATTTAATAATTATAATAAAGTAATAATTATTATATTTTTTTATTAGAGTCCCTTTTAATTCCATCCATTATTTGGTGGTTAAGATAAATAAGATAGTTCATTCATATTGGTGATAGTCTGTACATACACATAAGAAATGATCATATTCTTTAATGAATGGATGAAATAATGGTAAATGTAAAAAAGTGATAATTTTTTAATTTAAAAATTTATATAAAAATAAAAAAAATTCATAAAATCCATTCTTAACACCATCCCTAAGAGTTTGTGATTAATAATTAACCCATCATGTCACGAAGTCAATTGTCTACACATACTCATGATTGATGTGTTAGTTTTTCTTTGTGGATGAAACAGAATGAATTGATAATTTTTATGAAATTAATATATTGAAATTACAGTATATATATCATACTTAATTAATTATATTAAAAAAATTCATGAATATTTGGAATGAAAATATTTTAAAAAAATACTATGTGGTGATTAATACTCACATTAGGAGCTTTTATTACCCATTTAATCATCCTTAGAAAAATATGAATTAGGATAATTAATGATGTATAATAGATATAGTTAGTGGGAGAGCATTATAGGGTAAGAAAATGGGAATTATTTCAATAATTTATTAGAATTGGAGGGTGTGTAAATAAGGGGTGTGATTGTGTCCTTTTTAAGTGAAGGGAAGGGTAGTTTTGAAATTACATTAACTTATTAAAATATTTATTTACACTATTCATGGTCAATGATTTCCAAAATTATAAATTATAGATTATATTCTGTTATATCTCTTAAAAGACTCCCTTAAACGCAATTTGGTGAAACTTATGAGTGATTTAAGCAATTGTACATCCACATTTCACATTACCCATGTGTATTTTTATCAAGGAAAATATTACTTTAACCCCTGATAATTTATGAAAATGTTCTATATTAATTTTTATATTATTAAATAATTTGAGAGGTATACTCTTATATTTTAAAATAATTTTATCAATTTAAATTAGAATTATTAGAAAAATTTAACTTTAAAAAAATGCATTGAATGCGTAAAAACCGTTTTTGTGATAATTATGTTTTAAAGATTAAAGTTTATATACGCGTTAAAACATTTAATGGAAATAAATTTTATGATGTAAATTAATTTATTATAATTTAAATTAAGGTTATGTGAAATTAAAATTAATATATAACCTAATTTTAAAAGAATATTAACTAATTAAAAGAAAATACATAAAACAATTTTCTTTAATAAAGCATCCATATACTTTTTTCGAAAAAATTTGGCCATGGACATTCTCATTTCAAATAATTTTTTAAAATTCAAGATGATATTCCTTAATTTATTGTTTTATCATTCAAATGGTTTTATTACCTTCTTGGCTATTCTTATATATTATTAATGTCATGAAATCTATATTTTTCATAAAAACCACATTTTAAAATAAAAATTGACATTTTTAGAAAATAATCCAAAAACAATTCCAAGTAAAATTTTAAATTATAAATTAAAAAATAAATTGAATTTTATCTAATTCTATATATAAAAATTATATATTTAACTATCAAAATAAAATATAAAATATAAGTTAAACTTCATTTATTTGAAAATGAGATTCTAAAACATTATATATTTCTTATATTATGTCATTCACATTTTATAATTTATAGAATTATAATATTTTATTTCATATATAGATAAATTATATATTATCATAATTTTATTTTAATTAGTATTATTTTAAATTAATAATGTTTCATGTACTTTGTTTTAGTGTGTTTGAAGAAAGACGTTGATCTTAGTATTATTTAAAGGAAAAAAACATAAATATTCTAAAATCTCGAGATGTTACAATATACACCCTTAAAAAAATTTCATCGTCAATTTTTTATCAAATAAATAAATTAAATATATCAAAATTACAGTCATGAATTTAGATAAAATATAAAATTATATGTACACAATAATATCTTATGTAAAACTACAAGTAAAATACTCTTCCTCCATCGAGTTAACTGAATGGTTCATTTTACCTTAGTAGCTAGATGCTTTATGTCCTGATTTTCCACATATAAATCATTTTATAGTTTCTTTTATTTATTCCCTAGAGTTTTTATTCCAACATTTTTTAAATGAAGGAAATTCTATCATTTTTCCTTCATCATCTTCATCAACCAAATTTTCATAACACTCCATCACTTTATTATTTGTAATGAAAGGGAATTCAAATATATTCTCTTTGTTAATCATATTTATTGATAGTTGACTTAGAATAATAATAATATGTCTATCCCCAGTTATTTTCCCAATATATTTTAGTTCAATTCAATCATCGCATTATTCGTTGCATCCATTGTTATATTGGTTCATTCTTACTCAAGACATTACATTAGAAGAAAGTTTAAGGATGAAAATAATTAAATTTGTAAATTTATAAATGGAAGAATATGATCTTAGAAGATAGAATTCCTAAATGATATGCATACACTAACTTATGAGTCATTAGATTCAATCTAGGATATCCCTGGTCATTTTACTATTTGGTTCTCTAATCTAGTTAACGTATATAATATAATACGTTAAAATATGTTATAATGGTTTGTAATGGGAATTAAAATTAACCCTAACATATCCTTAAGGATTGTTTGGATAGGTTCACAATTAGGTCCCATTCATCATGCATCAAAATAATGATTGTGATAAACCGGACCAACTCTTTTAAAGGTTGTAACCCCTAGATTAATTTATTCTAAAACCACATCTTTTTTCTAGTATCTAGATAGGGATTTAATTTTTCAGTAAACCACAGAATCTCTAATTTACCAAAATTTCAAGAGGTCACCCAATACATATAAATATACATTCTTTTTTACACTAATTTTTCATATCATAATCCCCAAAAACATAATATATTAAACACATGAAAAATAATGGATTATCTACACCATTGAAAATAAGATCAACCATAACTCATAAACCTTTGATTTCAGTCCTAAATCTTAAATCACCCCCAACTAATATCATTAAAACCACTAAATGTATCTAAACACTACTTGGATGTGCACTATAGTAACCCAAACCTATAATCTCTAATTCCATTATGAAGAAAATAACTTACTACATTGTTAATGATACATATATTTTATTATATTATCTTTCTCACAATCATAATAAAATGAAATTTTAGTTTAGATTTTTATAAAATTATGAAAAATCACTAAATAATAAAACCCATGTCTTTCTCATCCAAATGACATAATTTTTTCCACTATATAAGAATATTATAATTCCATAGTAGGTCTTAAATTATTCCTTTAAATTATCCACATAAGGTACTCCTCTAGAAACACTATACATACTACTTCCCTTTATAACCAAGGGAAATAGAAATATAAGAAGGGGTGAGCTGAAATGATTAGTAAGGGTAAACATTATAATAAATCATAACATGAGAGGCATGATAAAAAACATGATATTATAATTATGATGATCATAGGCATAAAAACATGAGATAAAGAGATGATATCATATGAACATAAAATAAAAAAATTTCATAACATAAGAGAATGACATCACCTGAATTTAGAGACAAAATAAAAATAACAACATAAGAATAAGTCAAGGCTTCATACCTCCCTATCATAACATATTTGGGTAGGATAAATTTCCACACACCATAGTCGGCTAGGCTCACTTCCCATACATTAAGATTTCTCAAAATATTGAAACATTACCCATTGCACTAGAGAGATATAAAATTTTGGACCCAAAATTCAGAAAATGAAAATCACCCACACACACACATATATATATGTTCCACAAAGTTTGAATCATTATATCATAAATAACCAAGTAAATAAAATGGGTTTTATATCATTTTCAAGTGGTTCCCCAAGGTTAATTCTATCAATATATATATCATGATAAACTTGTGGAAATTAAATGGGTATTTAATGAATTTAACAATCAATATGGGTTGATATCACTCAAAAAAATATTATTAATAATATAGTATTTTCACTATATAGAAAATGGATATAAATTTTATGAAGTAATTACAGCAATCAATTGATGTATTAGGAGTATTGGGGAACTCCCTTTAATCATGTAATTGAACCTAGGGAATTCATAAAGAAAAGGAATTTGGAGTAATTAATTCCTATAATAGTGGAAAATTAGGCAAGAAAAAATAATTTATGGTTCATACCATAGATGTAAAATGGAATTTCATAATCCTTAAAGATAAAGAAGTAGTTGGTATCATTTGGAGAATACCCTTGATCAAGAATACAACATATATGAAAAACACTCTTTGAACTATTTGGATAATTTCATTGAAAATATAAATTTCTATTTTCATTTGAGATTTTAAAAAAAATAATATTATAAAAAATAATCATAATAATAATTTCAATTTTGAAAACATGAAATCATAGAGAATAAGTCTCCTAGAAAAAAAATTGGCAGGAAGATACATTCACATAGAAACATGTAAAAGCGATTATTTCAATAAAAAAACCTATGCATAATGTGAAAAAAATTAGTTTTTAAAAAATATTTTTAAATATATTTAATGTGGTTGAAAATACCCTTAAACTAATTGGAAAATATGGGATTTTGGAATATTTTATAACATTACTTTTGAATAAAATATTTAAGAAAACTAATAATGTAGAAAATGTTCAAAGTACATTAAAACCATTTAGTGAAACCCACATCATAAAAATGATGATAAAAACTTTCACTGATAATAGGTGAGTAAAATTATTAAGGTTACTTGAGAGATTATATACAATGATTTCGATAGTCATAACATGGATATGGATGGAAAATATCCATTGGAAATTATGAGGGTTATTCTTATCTACATCATGCTTTTATTTGAGGAATTATTATATCAAAGGGGGGTTATTTAATGAGGATAATTAATATCCACATAGAAAAATTAAATCTTAATTTTTAAAATATAGTGGTAGAAAAAATAGACTTGGATAATACAAATCAAGAAAATATTTTATGACTCATGGGTAAAAGGATTTGAGTCAAGAAAATAATTACGAATTGAGTAACATTTCGATAAAAACAATTAAATGAGAAATATCCTAAAAATAATCCCAAGATACCTTTAAGTGAATAAATTTAATGATAATATATCATGCATGAAACATATACATCATATAAAAGTAAATTGTTGTGTAAAGTAATATGTGTCTCAATGATGGAGGTTTGAGGCAAAAAATAAGTAACTTATTTCCCATCTAAGTTAATCATACTATAAATTTCTAAAAAAACCATAACTATCACATTAAAATATTTTAAAAACATATTCATCTCAAAAACCTATATATATACCTCATTTATACTTATTTAATATTAAAATTATTGTTCAATATAGTTTATTTTTGATATCACGCATGAACACTTTTAATTATCTTGCACATGCCTTGTAATGTTAATATTGACCCATAATATTTGATACCAATTACATAATTTCTAGAATAACTATTATTATTTAATATATATACCATGACTATTTATAATGTTCAAAATTTATCCCATGATTTTGTTAATTAAGACTTTTGAAGATGAAGATGAAAAAAACTCATTTCAGCGGTTTTTAATGAACAATGATTATATATTATTAACATGTTTAGATATTAATATTATATCTAAATAACCTTTATAAAATATTTGAAACATTATTATTAAATTATACTAATATTATATAACATTCATTAATCATTCACTTTAAAAACATTACAACGTCACCCAAATAGGTTGTAAATTGACCAAAACAAAATCATATCGTAATGATCGAATGAGTAAGAGAGAATTGTAAATCATAGAAACTAATTTAAAGAGATATATGAGGATGGTATAGAAGAGGATTATAGGTCATATGATCAGAAAAATTCTTCAGGATCAGTTCAGGATGAGGAGAATCAAAACATATTGGGTATGCATATTCCTTCACCAGAAGAAAACCACATAAGTGTTCATTGAGAGGTTGATGAAGATAAAGAGATAAATAGAATATTCTCAACTAACAGTGTGATGAAAATATACATTATATGAATTCATATTCTAATTAATATAAATGGAAGGAATTGGAATCATGGTGTGGGTGGACGCATTGTGGTTAAGAGAAAGAAATATAAATTTAGAAAGGATTATTCCTTGCTACCAATGTCGATGGAAACAAGGCCTACCAACATAACCAAGGTGATAGATGATGGAACAATGACCCTAGATCAGTAAAGTAAGAATATTTTCGTAGTATCCTAGAAATTCCTAGTAATTTTTTTTTAAATTATATTAGTTTATTTTGAGACCAATCGCTCAGACAAAAATTGATTCTGAACCTTGATGAGCCTGAAAAAGAATATTTCAACTTTTTTTCGATTATTTAAATAAATGTGAGAGCGGGTTTTTCAAACTTTTAAACTGGTGATTGGAACAAAACATTGAGGACACTTTTGAACTCAGAACATTATGATTTCCCTAGAAAATACCAAAATTTGACCGGTGAGGGTTGACCAAAAAAGATAATTTTTAGACCTTTCAGAAGATAAATTAAATAAATGAAAAAGTTATTTTATTTTTCTTATCAACACCGTTGAGCGATGTCATGCCATTACTATTGTATGAAAACTAGGTGATGAAGAAACCCATTAATGACGCTCGTAAATGTGTAGCATAACAGATCATTAATTGAGGCTTAATAAAAATTTTGTTTCATAATTGAAATAACGTAATGACATGAAGAAACAATATAACAAAAATGTTGCAACACATTTCTATTTTAATGAAATAATGAGTTGGAGGATTATAGTGGGAATTTATCTAATGAACAAAGAAGGATTTTTCTCCAATAAAGAACACGGGTGGATTGGAAAGTGACATCGACACCTTGGGGGAAGGATCCAGGATCAGAGATAGATGAACACCAATGACTTCAAACAAATTGACACGAATGATGATCCATCTCTACATATGGGATAATTTTGATTTTTATTTCCCCATTCTTCATTCTAAAACACTGAATGCAGACCAACCAATGAATAGTGATATTCGTAGGTCACTTTTTCTTGCATGAGGGTAATTTTTATTGGGGTTTTGAATCGAGATATAACATTGATAAAGACTTGATCCTTCCCGGTGTTTCTAAACCTATAACATGGATGGTGCAGGCTGAAACGAACAATGCCCAAGACCCTCCACCTTTTGTGCATTCTTGTGTGTTCTTTGTGGTTGCAACTCTGTATTGACAACAAGTCGGTACTGATGCTGTAACAGGGAAGACGACGAACCGAGATGACCGTAGGTGCAGACAGTTTAAGGAATGGACCACCAGAGCGGGCTCGGTGGTCCACATAATAAACTTCTGGAATTCTAGGGGCGACTGTGGGTGGTTGGAAGCATTCCAAGATGGTTTGTCGATCCCGCAGCTGCAGGCATCTAAGGTCGTGGCGGTGCAGCAGGAGCCTCCTGTTCTAGGCTGATGGCCGACAGATAGGGACATGACCACCCAATCACGTAGGAAAGAACGACATGTGCCACGCAGGCCACAACAACCTACTGGCACGTAGTCCAATAGAACCGTATGAGGGAGAAAAGTTAGTCGGCTAAGCTGGTTGCGGCATGTTGAAATCTGGATGTGTGGGTGTCTGGCTGAAGAAGATTCAACCCTCACCAGTATACCAGGTCGGATCAAGACCGGGTCAGACCCTGGTCGGGTTGGTGGACCCAGGTCAGGTTGGTGGACCCTAGTCTAGGTCGGGTCAGTTCATCCTGACCAGGACAGACTAGACATGAACACAACAGGCCCCTATTCAGAAAAATGTTTGTATATTTCGTAGAGGGCATCAGATTAGCGACCCATTTACGAAATTAGAACCCTCACTATGGGGATCTTCTTTTAGAATAATCTATGGATTCTTTAATGGATGTTGAAATGTGAAAAAATTATTGAGGAGTGTATTATCTCGAAATCATGTATGATGCATGTGGAAATCCTATGGCTGGATGAGACCTGAAGAATGCTGACGAGGGGGTCCATGTAAACCTATAGGCCTAGAAGACAACTAAACCTTGGCAGATCGGCTCTAAGAAACCATGTATGGATCAGATCCAAGCAACCCTGTGTGGATCAACTACCTGTTACCCTGTGTTGATCAACTACCAGTGACCATGTGTTTATTAACTATATGATATCCTATGTGGATCAACTACAAGTGGCACTGTATGGACAAGATATGATGGTCTAAGGGGGAGGTTGCTCTGGGTGACCCAACAGACCCATGATGCTCATTAGGGATGAGTACCTCATCAGTTCAAGGGGTTCAGTGTCATGACTGGTGGTCTTGATTTTGTACCTTATATTATAACTAGGTGAGTTATCTTGATTTTTGATCATGCATTGTGGTTTTATTTTTGGATTGATTTGGGGTCATTCCTTTGTGGTTTGGGGTCCCTACTGAGTATTTTGTTACTCACCCTCCACAGGCTTCACCTGCACATGTTGTGTCTGGTGAATACGACTGCTGCCTTGACTGAAGACTTGGTGGCCTAGGACCCAGTGGTTCCCAGTGAGATCAGGTGGTCCGGGCGTCCTTCTACGGCTTCCAGAAGCTACTCTACACTTACACATCAAGTCGGGTTTCCAATGGATTAATTTTCAGAGATCTTCTATACTTTCCTATTTTTCAGTTTATTATTTTTTTGGGTTTTTATTCTGTACTATTTGACCTAAAATTATTCTTTTACTCAGTGGTTGTTTAGTGGCATGCATGTTTTACCTCTCCAGTTTTTGGGAAGTGGTGGTGTATGAGTATGTATTGGTACTCAGAAAAATCTCTCTGATTTTCAGTTTGATGACATCAATGATAGTTTCCAACCCATAGACTTTGGGAGGCGGGCTTAGAAGAGTCACATCATAGGCCTCATGTGATAGGTCATGAAAAATTGGTATTATAGGTTGTCAGTTAAACCTCAAAGATCGAGAGTCTATCAATTTGTTTTTGGGTAAAAGTTTTAAATGTTCCGATTTTGAATTTTTGATTCAGGGAGTCCAGTGTTGGTGCAGCGGCCGACGTTTCCATACACTAGGAACATTAATTATTCTTTTAGGATATATACAAAAAAAGTAGTTTCATTAATCATATGGGTATTGAATGTTTCCTCATTTTCTTCTTGAATTAGAGTCATATCACTAGGTATAATCTATTGACCATGGTACATCTTGATATTTTTAAGATACCTCCACATAGACATCCAACTAGGATTCTGATGCAAGACCATGAGGGCTTCCCACCTAGTGACGAGGCATTGGTTCAGGGACCCATGCTATGGATGGCCTCACCGGGTGGTGCACCAGTGTTACCACCACCCATTGATCATTAGTCACTACCGGTGTTGCTGGTTGAGGACACACGCAAGCTCAACGCCTTTCATGAGTTCCAAAGATAGATACCTCACAGGTTCAAGTGATAGATAGATCATCAGACCACTGAGGACTAGGTGGAGGTGGTGATGTGGGTCATTCACTTAGTGAAAACTCCACTTGAACAGATAACCATATTAGCAGTGAGACTTCGTCAGGGCTTAGTAGAGTGATGGTGGAGCATGAAGATTTAGACTCGTGATGAGGAAACCCTCTCCTAGGATATCTTTGATTGTCTTTTCCAGGAGGATTTATTTCCCACGACCTTGTTCTCAGTGTGAATACAATAGAATCCTCACCTACAAAAGGATAACATGTCAGTGGTTGAGTAATCTGCGTGGTTTACAGACCTCTCTTGCTACTCTAAGGATATAATATGAGACCCTGTCTTTATTAACTGAACTTTTGATTAAATACTCTGATAGGAGATTAGTGCATCAATTATTTCCCTTAGAAACACCACATAGGCTGGAGTTCTAGAGTGACCTCTACTAGTAGATATCTTCCTCGTAGAGTAGGTACCATTGGTGTGAGCTACCACGAGGTGAGAGTTGGATGAGTCATCCATGGCGGGAAACCAATAGATTACAAAGAGGTCCAAGTGGGCTAGACCATTTGGAGGGATACCCCAGGACATAGGATCGGTGGCGCAAGGCCACCGGGGAAGCATGGGCCAACATAAGAGCATGGCATGCTACTCATACAGTGGGTAGGGACACATGTCTCATGACTTCCTAACCTATTTCCAAGATGATCAATAGACGGTTGATGGACCACCAAGTAAGAGTTATAGGATCAATAAAGGACGTCCATAGGGTGGAGGAAATGGTTGGCGATCATTCCGAGTAGTAGGTGGTGGGAGAAGGATTGAGGTACTACGTCCACCACTGCTAGGTGGTCCACCATGGACTTAGGGAGCAGGTTTACAGGGGAGAGCTCAGCTTCAGGCCGTGGAGGCCTATGACCATGGAAGATTGCAAATGATTATACGTACAATATTTTTCTACTCCACCTCAATTTTAAATCTTATAGACATAGGTTCCTGTCCCTCTTTCTTTTCCATTTCCCTCGTTCAGGGATCAGAGATTCTTGTGGAGATTTTGGCTTGATCCTTATGATTAGAGACTTTTATGGGTGGGGATTCAATGGTTAGACACTATTTTCGGTAGTGTGAGATTACTCTTAGAGGTGAGAGCTTCATCTGGGATCTCTTAGTAGTGGCATCAAGACCTTACGAAGTCATATTAGGTATGGACTCATTATCCATAGTTCAACATTAGATTGACATTATTAGGCATAGTGTATGGTGTGTCTAAGAATATGATACCATATGTTTCTTCACAAGGAAGTAGTGAACTCATATAGTGCAGGATAGACTTTCTCGAGGGATGGTGTAGCCGATCACTCACTAGTTGGCAAGCCTGACTCTCGATGCGGTGGATGAGAGGTGTCTGAGATTTCCTATTGTGGTTGATGAGTATGAAGATGTCTTTCCTGAGGATGTTCTACGACAACCTCCTCACAGGTATGTAGACTTCTATATCGATCTGTACCCCAAGACAACAATGATATCCACACTTACATATTAGATGTCACCTACAATGCTTCAGGAGTTGAGGGTACAGCTGGAGGACTTGCAAGAGAATGGATTTCCGAGGACTAGATTTTCACTATGGGAATCCTCAGAGTTTTTTTCCAAGAAAGAAGATAGAATCTTGAGGCTATGCATGGACTACCTGCGCCTGAACCATGTTACCGTGAAGAATAAATATGAACTACCAAAAATTGATAACCTCTTCAACTAGCTAAAAGTAGTGAGGAGGTTCTCAAAGATAGACCTCAGATCAGGCTATCACCATCTTTGGGTATGGTATGAGGTTGTAACGAAGGCAACCTTTAGATGCTGGTATGGCCACTACGGGTTCTTGGTTATTCCCTTCAGCATAACCAATTCCATTGCAATGATTATGGGACTCATGAATAGGATATTCCATCCTTACCTCAATCGTTTTGTGGTGATATTCATTGATGACATCTTGGAGTACTCATCATTAGAGGAGGAGCATGCTACACACCTTTGGATATTCTTAGATACACTATAAGAGCACCAGCTTTATAGGAATCTCTCAAAGTGTCAGTTCTAGATTCGTGAGGTCCACTTTTTGGGACACATCACCTCAAAGGCTGTAGTTGTAGTGGAACTGATGATGATAGGGGAACTACTTTGATGAGAGATATAGTAAAGACTTCAAATTTATGTATAATGTTTTTCATTATATGTGACAATTCTGAGACTACAAGCTCTGACGCAAAATGATTCTGAGGGCCAAAGAGCCCAAAACAGAATTTTGATATTTCTTATGGTACGTTCAGTAAACGTACAAGAGGGTTTTTTGCAACTGTTGAACCAGAGCTCGGATCAAAAACCTGAGGACACCTTTAAACTCGAAACACTGGGATTTTCCTAGAATGTACTTAAATTTAGCGGGCATGGGCTGAACATAATATTATATTTTCAGAATATTTGGAAAATAATAAAATAACTCTAAAAAGTTACTTTCATTTCCTTTGTCATCCGAAAAGCGGCCACACATCGACGATGTGGTTTGGCGACGAGGCGGTGACATGGTGCATTAATGAGACTCATTAATGGCCCATATCATGATGTGTAATGATGTAATAAAGGAAGGGTAATAGCGATTCTATTTCTTAAACGAAATAAATTAACGACATGATGTCTCATGTTAAATAAAACATTGTGACGTGCTTTCCTTTTTATGTCTAACGTATTGCTGTACGGAGAATTAAACTTGAAGGATTGTCTGAATAAACTTTAGTGATTCTCCTTCGCAATGAATAACGATGAACGCTGGGGGATATTCATCTCCTTTGATGTAACTTGATGAATGGAGCCAGAACTGCCGACGTTGACATATTAATCTCTCAAGGATGAACTCATTGGAATCAAATGTCAAAGTGGTATAGGTTTGACATTTATTTCAAAGTTCTTCCTTGATCTTATTTTTCTAGAAATGAGGAACACAGATCTAACCATGAAGAAGTTGATGTACGATTTGTGCATTTATGTGGGAGGGTGACTTTTCTCAGGTATTATTATTTGAGATTCAAACCGTGCATGAAATGATTGAACTTCAATCCTCGATCCCCCCTTGATTCAAACCTCTAATGCGGTGGGCCTGGGCTAACACGAAAAAGGCACAAACCCCTCTTCTCATGCGTTCTTGATGGCAGCATCTTCAAATTGGACAAAATTCTATTTCTGGGCCTGATTAGGGATGGTGGTGACGGGAGAGGAATATAGGCACATACAATTTGGAAAACAAACCATTGGATTAACTCTAGTGGCCCACGGAAGGTGTTGTCGGTGCCAACAACTGGCGAGGGAGACTGGCCCACACCGGCAACTAGTGGTGGTGACCAGACCATGCCTTACATGTGAAGGGGTTGAACCCAACTAGCATCGTTGAAGTAGTGGAGGCGGCTGGCCCTTGCTGTCCATGTTGGAGGATGGTGGCGCGCTGCGGGAGCATGAGGTTGTGGCCAACCAGCCATAGCGACGGGAGTCGCGCCACCAGGTGGGCGCCACGTAAAGAGGGTAGCCCACGTTCGCGCCCCCCGGATTGGCTGGATGAGCTTCGGTCCGTCGACCATGGCTGGAGGAGGAGACCCAGTGGCATTCTACGGGGTAGAGGAGACCAGACGTAGATGTGTGTCATGTCCCGGTCAGGTGGTGCACCACCGGTTTGCCCCTAGTGAACTGGACTAGGGATAGCAGGCCATGCCCCAAGCCTAGTGGGCCAAACCTTTGATGCAGTGGGCCGAACAGACACTGGTGGGCTAGACCCGCAACTATCGGGCTGAGCCCATTCAGGCTTGCCGAACCCACACCCTTCACTCAGGGCCAGACTCAATTGGGTCTCCGGGTGACCCGATGGGCTGCACCCTTGGCAAAACCTGGCTGGGTCCAGCGAGGCTTATTAGGCCTGACCCATGGGCCAATTCGGACCAGACCGACCCTGACCCGAACAAGGTCAGGTCGAGTTTATCTAAGTAAACTAGGGTATGTGGGACCCCCGGTCCAGATTGGTCGGGTTAGTCCAATTGGGTTGGACTGGGTCTTATAGAAATCATCCCACTATTTCCTAAAATACATGTATGTTACAAACTATGCTTCATATCGATGGTGGGTTTGTATCATTAAGACCCTCTTTATGAGGATGATTTTTTGTCATACGTTTTGGTGAATTTCATGGATAGTGAGATGCAAAGAATGGATTGAGGAACGGTCATCACAAGCGTGCTACGTACGGACCCCTACGATTGGATGAGAGCCAAAGACTACTCAACGAAGGCCTAGTGGGAAGCCGGTCTGTGTGACTTAGTAGGACCATGGTGGAGAGTGACTCTCTATGACCTATAGGACCCAAGATAATCAATAGGAGGAGTACCTCAAATCAGCCATGGTGGGATGTGACTCTAAGTGACCTAGTTGGACTATGGTGGGGAGCAGCTCCATGTGAACCAGTATACCCATGGTATCAGGGATGAGTACCATAATAGTACAAGTTTAGTGAAAATCAGATCTGTGGGGCCTAGAATGCCCACAATACTTGATAGAGGAGGCGTTCTCATATAGTCCAGGAGTTTGATGACATGACTGATGATGCTATTATATCTACACTAGAATATACCTAGTGTGAGATACAAATTTTACTTTGTGCTATGTGTTTGAGATATTTCTTGGTGGAGTTACCTTTGTGGTATTTTCCATTGTGGTTTTTTCCATAATTTATTATTGAGAGACCTTCAGGGATCTTAGGGTCCCTACTAATTGTTTTTATACTCACCTCTTCACAGGCTTTTCCCACATGTTTTGCGTCTGGTGTAGACGATCGGCATTTCAACAGAGGTGATTAGGGGGACGGGACTGATAGATGCTACGATGGTAGACATGGTGGCCTAGGACTAGGTGGGGCCCAATAAAACTAGGTAGATAGGACATAATTCTTAGACTTCCATTATCTTTACTACTCTTATGTTCAGGTGGGATTTTTTGTGGATGTCTATCAGAGCTCATTTTTTTACATTGTTGTTCCAGTTATTTTGTTGGGTTTGTATTTTGGACCACTTGCTTTCAATTTTACTATGTACTCAGTTTTTTTAGTATACATGTTTTTCCACTTTCAGTGTGTTGGGACATAGTTGGGCATGTGTGTGCATACAAGTACACTTGAAAATGCCTCGCACTTGTAGGTTGACACCTTCGACACTAGTCTCCAGCCCCCCTGGCCTATGGGAGGCAGGTTTAGGGTAGTCACGACATGGGCCCTAGGGGATGGGACATGACAAAGTGGTATCAAAGGGAGATTGATCCTACCACAAAGACCGCGAGTCTATGTTATGTTTTGGGGAAATAATGGTATGTGTTGCGAGTCTGACTTTTAGATTTGAGGAGTGTTGTATTGGGGAGACGATCGACGTATCCATACACTGGGACCTGGAATTCATCTTTTCGGCTCAATATATGAAATTATTGGTTGCATAAGTATCTATTTATATTTTTTTGAATAAATTTCAACTCACCTGGTATAACCTTCTAACACCGGTACATCATTATCTATTTCATGATGCCTCTAAGTGGACAAACCGTCAGAATCCCGATACGAGGTCATGATGACAACCTGCCTAGGGAAGAGGCATCCGTTCAGGGACTAGTGCTTGATATGGCCCCACCAGGTGATGCACCAGTGGTACTGCCACCTGATGGTTTGCATATACTGACAACAGTTCCAATAGAGGGCGTTCATAGGCTCAGTTTCCTACATTACTTTCTGATATAGAGAACTCCCATGTTAACAGGAGATATGGATCTTCAGGTCATATAGCACTGGATGGAGGCTGTGATGTGGGTATTTTTCTTAGTGAGGACACATCCGGACTAGATGGAGATCCTAGCAGAGATCCTTCTGCAAGACATGATAGGGAAATGGTGGAGCTTGACCACCCAGACGCAGGAAGAGGCAACCCTTACCTAGGTAGACATCGAGAAATTTTTTTGAGAGGAGTGTCTCCCTAATACCTTTAGCTCTATGAACATTTTGGGATGCTTCACATACATTAGAGTGGCATGATGGCGGATGAGTCCTCAGTGAGGTTTACTAAGCTTTCCTACTCCTCCACATTCATGGTGCGAGACCCTTTCATCAGGGTTCGAGCCGTTGAACATGGACTCAAGTGGGAGATTTGGGCATCTGTGTTGTCTCTCAGTATCCCTACATAGGACATGGTTTTGGAGAGATCCCTTCTTGTGGAGAGCTAGTTGGAAGAGAAGAAGCTAATAGAAAGAGCCTCCCGCAGACCCTGGGTGATATATTCTTCTACAGGCAGCAGATAACATACATGTGGGCCAAAGCAGGCCAGGTATTTTAGAGGATGACCACATGACTTAGGGTCAACAGTACGGGGGGTCCGAGTCTAGGGGGAGTCATCAGGGAGTTGGTTAGTGCTTCACATGAAACGATCAGGCACACATGTCACGTGACTGCCCAACCCACCATACAGATGACTAGAAGACGGTTGAGGGGCCATTGTGGAAGAGGAAGTGGTTCATGCGAGGAGGTCCATAGGGAATAATATGTGGCATGGTAGATGGCTGAGTGGTAGGTAGTGGGCGGCAATTTGAGTTATTACCACCCCCCGAGTGGTCCAACCCGACCTTAGGGAGCAGGTGGATAGGGGTGAGCTCAACTCCAGGCAGAAGAGGATTACGACCATGATGATCAAAAGATGATCTTAGGTACGATCTGTGTGTTCTCCACCCAATCTATAGTAATTATAGACATAGGTTCTTGTTACTCCTTCATTGAAATGACTATCATTCAAAGGTTGGAGATTCTAGTGGAGCCATTTGACAAATACTTACAGTTAGAGACTCCTACAAGAGATGACTTGATGATTACACACTGGTGTTGGCAGTGTGAGATCACTCTTGTAGGCAAAAGATTCATATGGGATCTCCTAGTATCAACATGAAGGCCTTATTACGTCATCTTGTGTATGGACCAGTTATCCATAGTCTATGATCAGTTCAACTATTTTTTTCATACAGTGCAGTGTGTCCGTAGGGATGGGACCAGGTTTTCCTTCATCAGTGAGAAGGAAACCCTTGCAGCATAGGACATACTCGCTCAGAGGAGGGTGAAAACAATCACCCACCAGTTTGATATCCTCACCCTCAGAGTAGTGGATTAGAGGAGTCTGATATTTCCTGTATTGGTGGAGGAGTACAAGGATGATTTTCTTGAGGATATTCTGAGACTACCTCCCCATAGAGAGGTTGAATTTTTAATTGACATATACCCCATGATGACATCGTTATCCAAACTGGCATATTGGACGGATCCTATGGTGCTTCATGATCTGAGGGTACAACTAGAGGACATGCATGAGAAGGGATTCGTAAGGCCCATCATTTCACCATGGGCATCCCCAATGCTTTTTTACAAGAAGGTATATGGGAGTTTGAGGTTGTGTGTGGACTTATAGAACCTAAACCATGTCACTGTGAAGAACAAGTATCCACTTACCATAATTAATGACCTCATTCACCAACTAAAAAAAGTGAAGTGGTTCTCAAAGATAGAACTCAGATCAGGCTATCACCAGCTTTAGATACGAGATGAGGATGTACCAAAATAGCCTTCAAATGCTGGTACGACCACTTTGAGTTCATGGTGATTCCTTTCAGCATAACTAACACCCAAATATTCGCATGGTCCTCATGAAAAGGGTCTTCTAGCCTTACCTTGACCGGTGCATCTTGGTCTTCATTGATTACATCTTGGTGTACTGAACATCAATGGTGGAGCATGCTACACACCAACTAATAGTCCATGATACAATCAGAGAGAACCAGCTATATTTTAATCTCTCAAAGTTCCAATTTTGGATTTGGGATGTCTACTTTCTGGGAACAAAATCTCATATGATGGAGTTGGGGTAGATCCATTGAAGATAGAGGCAATGCTTTCTTGGGAGGCACCCAGAAGCGTGACTGAGGTGCAGAGCTTCTTGTGGTTAGATAGTTACTATTAGAGGCTCATACACTACTTTTCTAGAGTAGAATCATCCATTTAAGCCTTGACATGGAATGGAAAACACTCTTGTGTGGATGAAAATATTCCTGTATAGTTTCCATGAGATGAAGAGGAGACTGACGAGGGCCCCCATCTTGAAACTCCCAGAGGAGGGAATAGGGTTTTAAGTTCACTACGATGCATCAAAGACCGGATTGGGTTGTGTCATGATGTATGTGAGAGCAGTGATCACCTACAACTCACAATATTTGAGTTTTCATGAGAAAACTATGCAACCCATGACCTAGAGATAGCAGTAGGGGTATTTTCCCTAAAGATGTAGAGGCACAAATTGATGGGGGAACAGTTAAATGTAAACTCTGACAACAAGAGTCTTAGGTATATATTCTCACATAAGGACCAGAACTTGAGACAGTGGCGATGGCTATTGTTCCTCCAGTACTATGACTTTGAGATAGTCTATTCTCATGGGAAGGGGAACGTGGTGGAAGACACACTCAGAAGGAGGTCTGGTTAACTGCTGCTGAGTGAGGCGATGAAGCTGCTAGCCGCGATGTAGATATACTTAGCAGATAGTGATGGAGAAACATAACTCCAGTCTATGACTGTCACTCCCCCACTCTTATAGTGAGTTTTGGGGGAACAATCTGTGGATGTTTATTGTGAGGCCCAATGTGCTCAGATATCCTCAAGATGTGCACTCGATTGATTTTCAATAGGTGGAGAGAATTTCATAATTTTCAGAGGGTGCACCATAGTACTTGTGACGTTGAAGGATGAGGTGTTGATGGAGTTCTATGCATCCCGTTTGGTGGTACATCCTAGAGTGGCGAAGATATAACAAGACCTCCGACGTCAGTACTGGTGGCCAGGGATGAATAAAGCGGTGGTTGAGATCATTTCACGATGCCAGAATTGTCAGCAAGTGAGGGATTATCATCCGGATCCAGTAGGTTTTGCTGATCCACTCGAGGTACCAGAGTGAAAATGTGATGGTATCTTTATGGGCTTTGTGATAGGGTTACCATGTACATCCAGAGTGCATGATTCTATTTGGGTGATCATTGACCGAATCACCAATTCATCTCACTTCCTACCCATTCAAGAGCCGGGACTGGTGGAGGGATTCAGACTCATCTTCGTCTAGGAGATAGTGCGGCTCCATGGGGTGCCTTTGAAGATATTGTCAGACCATGATGCACGATTCACATCTCAGCTATAGAAAGGATTACAAGTGGCATTCGGGACTCAGCTGTGCATGAGTACAAATTTTCATCCCCAAATGGATGGTCAGACAGAGCAGACCATACATACCCTGGAGGACATGCTATGTGCTTGCATCTTAGACTATGGTCGTAGTTGGGAGGACCAACTTCTGCTGGTTGAGTTTGCCTACAAAAAACCTACCACTCCACCATTGGCATGACACTATTTTACACCTTGTATGAGCATCCTTCTAGATCACCCATATGATGGAAAAAACCAGGGGAGTCAACACTCATGGGTCCATAGTTTGTATGGGCTACCACCGAGAAGGTGAAGATCATCCAAGAGCAGATGAGGACTACAATGAGTAGGCAATAGTCTTATGTCGATAAAATATGGAGACCTTTTTAGTTTGAGGAGGGAGACCATGAGTTCCTTTGGGTCTCAACCCGAAAAGGTTTACATAGATTTGGAAAGGGAAACGAGCTATCTTCACGGTTCATCGGACCCTTTCAGATCCTGGGCAGAGTTGGAAGGTGGCGTACCGACTATCCCTTCCCCCACCGATGCACTAGGTGCATGATGTTTTCCACGTTTCTCAACTAAGGAGGAATGTGCATGACCCATAGCACGTCATCTACTATGGTGTGGTGGACATTAATGATGGGGAAATTTTTTCAGAGTTCCTGGTAGAGATAGAGGATCAATAGAAGCTGGTCTTATGTGGGTATTCGATTCCTTTGGTGCGAGTTTAGTGGTAGCACATGAATTTCTAGGAGGGCACATGGGAGCGAGAGGCTCATATTCGTGCTCAGTACCCCCATCTATTTTTTAGTTTTTGTTTTAGCTTTTGGGGACGTAATGCCCCAATGTGGAGAGAATGTAATGACTTATAATTTCCGTATAATTATTTTATTATATGGAATTATTCTAGGACTATGCGCTCTAACAACATGTGATTTTGAAGCCCAAAGATCCCAGAACATAATTTTTAATTTTTTTTGGTATGTTTAGTGAACATGTGGGCAGGTTTTTCAATTTTTGAACCGGTGCTTGGATAAAAAATATGAGGACACGTTTGAACCCAGAACACCAGGATTCTTATAGAA
Source organism: Viscum album (assembly GCA_963277665.1). NCBI lineage: Eukaryota > Viridiplantae > Streptophyta > Magnoliopsida > Santalales > Viscaceae > Viscum > Viscum album. The sequence goes on along the minus strand of OY728133.1, from coordinate 606,129,141 downwards.
TATACATAACATTGGCAAGAAAGGGCCCAAAAAAAGTTTATTTATGTAATTTTTGGTAAATAATAAAATAACATTAAAAAGATATTTTATTTTATTTTTCATCCGATGAGCGGCGACACGGAGACACGACGGTGCGACGATAAGGTGGTGACATGGTGTATTAATGAGGCTCATTAATGGCCTATATCACACATTGTAATGATGCAATAATTGAAGTGCAACAACAAAACTATTTCATAAATAAAATAGTGTAACTACACGACGTCGCAACCTAACTAAAATGCAATGACATGATTTCCTTTTTATATTCTAATGCGTTAGTGGATGGAGGAATAATCTTGGAGGATTCTCTAATTAAATTTCGGTGAATATACTCTCAAAAAAAGATAGGAAAATGCTGGTGGATCTTCATCGTCTTCGACACATCTCAATGAATGGAGCAGGAAGTGATGATTTCGACATATTGAACTCTCGAGTATGAACACTTTGGCATCGAACATCAAAGAGGTAGGGGTTTGACTTTTTTCAATGTTCTTTCCCACTCTCGTTTTTTAGAAACAACGAACACATATCAACCCAAAAAAAGTTGATCTGTGATTCATGTGTTTATTCTATTGGGTGACTTTACTTGGGGATTATTATTCGGGATTCAAAAATTGCATGAAATTATTTAACTTCAATACATGAGCCTCCCCCTTGATTTAATCCTTTAACGTAGAGGTCTCAGTCCGACACCAACAAGGCCTGATCACCTCCTCTTGTGCGTACTTGATGGAAACATTATCAATGTGAATGTAATTTTTTTATGGGGCATATAAAGGGAATAAATATACCCAAGAGGTCTGTAGGTGTAGACAGATCAGAAAACGGAAAACCGGAGCAACTCTCGTGGCCCACAGAAGGTGGTGCCGGTGCGGTACCACCGCTGCGTCGGTGCGGGCGACCAGTGGTGGCGGCCAGCCCACACCGGGCGTGTGAAGGGGGTAGCACCAACTATATCTATGGTAGCAGCAGAGGTTATCAGCCCTCACCATCCACGTTGGAGGACGGTGGCATGCCACAAAGGTAGTAGGCCATGACCAAATGGCCATGGCGGCGAGAGTGGTGGCCCAAAGCGAGATCCGCGTGAAGGGGGTGGCCTGTGTCCGGTCACCCGGATCGGCTGGATGAGCTATGGTCCGTCGATCTCAGTTGGAGGAGGAGACCCTGCAGCATCCCGTGGAGCATAAGAGATGGGACGAGGCTAGGTGTCGCGTCCCGGCACGGCGGCGCACCACCGGTTTTCCCCTAGTGGACTAGGATAGGGTTGGTGGGCCGCACCTCCAAGCTAGCGGGTCGGACCCAAACTGACGGGATGGTCCTATGTCCTTGACATGATGTAGTGTTCCATACCTACACATAGTGGACCAGACCCATTCTGGTACGCCGAACCCATACCCTTCGGGCCAGGACAGAATCGACCGGGTTGCCGGGGCAACCCGGCTGGGTGGACCCTTGGCCAAACTGGGCAAGGTCTAGTGAGGCTTATTAGGGCTCGCCCATGGGCCAGGCTGGACCAGACCGACCCCGACCCGAACTTGGTCATGTAGAGTCTGTCTAATTAAACTGAGGTATGTGGGACCCCTGGGATGGGTTTGTCAGGTCAGTCTCACCAGGTCAGGCCGGGTCCCATCACAATTGGCCACCTATTTACTAAAACACCTTTATATTTCAAACATCGCATTAGATTTATGAGATGTTTACGGAGTTGGGACCCTCTTGATGCGGCAGATCTATTATAATGCTTTGTGGTGACTTTCATTAATGTCGAGATTTGAGGAATGGCTTGAGGAGTGTTTCTCCCAAGCGTGTTACGTATGGAATCCTGCAGTTGGCTGAGACCCAAATACTGCTTAATAAAGGCCTAGTGAGAAGTAGTTCTATGTGACTCAAAAGGACCATAGTGGGGAGTGGCTCTAGGTGACTTGGCAGACACATGGTACTTGACAAGAGAAGTACCTCAGTTCGCCCGGGGTGGGAAGCAGATTTGTGTGACCCGACAATCCCACAGTGGGGAGAGGCTCTGTGTGACCCCAAATACCCATGATACATATCAAGGATGAGTACCACAATAGTATATGGTATGTGGGAAGGGGCTCTATGTGACCCGTCTGACCCACTATACTCGATAGAAGAGGATTTCTACAGCATCCAAGGAGTTCGATGACATGACTGATGACACAACTATCTATACCCTAGAATATACCAAGTGTGAGTACAATATTTTACTTAGTGCTATGTGTTTTATATCTTATTTTGTGGCATTAACTCTGTGGTATTTTACTTTGTGGATTAGAAAGAGACTTTCGGGGGTCTCAAAGTACCTCTTTAGTATTTTTTTACTCACCCCTACATGGGCTATTCCCACATGTGTTTTGTTTGGTGAAGACGATCGAAATTTTGACAGATGTGCTTAGGGGGATGGGAATAACAGATTATATGATGGTGGAATTAGTGTCCTAGAACTAGGTGGGGCCCAGTTGGACTAGGTGGAAAGGACATAATATTTCAGCATCCAGTAGTTTCACTACACTTACGACTATATGGTGTTTTTCAAGGGCTACCACTGGAGCCCCTTTTGTACACTTTTGTCCCAGTTTTTTTTGTTGGGTTTGTTTTCTGGTCCACTTGCTATCAACTGTACTTTGTACTCATCTTTTTTAGTATACTTTATTTTCTCCTTTTAGTGTATTCGGATGTGGTTGGACATGTGTGTGAGCACATACAGGTACTCTTTAAAATGACTCCCACTTGTAGGTTAGTGCCATCAGCACTAGTTTCTAGCCACTGGCCTACAGAAGGCAGGCATGGGGTAGTCATGACATGAGCAATCGATGATAGTTCATGACAACCACTTAAGAGAATAGCTGTGGTGTAGAGTTTCCTGGGGTTGGATGAACAATACTAGAGGTTAATTCCAAACTTTTATAGAGAATCAGTAGTCTTATCATCTTTGATATGGAATGGGAAGCCCTTATTGAGGATAGAGAAGTGCAAGAAAATTTTCTAAGAGATGAGGTGGTGATTGACGAGTGCCCCTAGCCAGAGACTACCATTAGAAGTCACTGGGTATGTAGTTTTCTATGAATCATCAAGGACTAGACTAGGATGTTTTCTAATGCATGAGTGAGTAGTGATCTTATACGATTCACGGTAGTTGAGGTTTTATGAGAAGCACTATGTGACGCATGACCTGGAGTTAGTAGTAGGGGTATTTTCTACAAAGATGTGGAGGCACTACTTGATGGGTGAAAGGTTTATCTTCTACTCCTACCACAAGAGTCTCAGGTATATCTTCTCCTAGAAGGACCTGAACTTGATGAAGTAGAGATGGCTGGAGTTACTACAAGACTATGAATTTGTGATAATCTATATTCCTAAGAAGGGGAACGTGGTGGAAGACACGCTCAACAGGGTGTTCGGTTTTCAACTACTGAGTGAGGCAATGGAGTAGCTAGCTACGATGTGGATATCCTTCGTAGAAGATGATGAAAAAACATACCTTCAGTCGATGACTATCACTCATATGCTCTTACATCATGTTAGGGAGGTTCAAATGGTGGATGTTGACTATGAGGCCCGACATGATCAGTTATCCTCAGGATGGACATTCGATGGATTATTAATAGGTGGGGATCATGTCATGTTTTTAGAGGATTCACAGTAGTCTTAGTGGCATTGTGAGAGGATATTTTGAGGGAGTTACATAACCCCCTTTGGTGGTACATCCTAGTGTGGTGAAGATGTACTAGGATCTCTGATGTCAGTACTGGTGGATATGGATGAAAAATGTGGGGGCCGAGTTTGTTTCAAGGTGCCACACTTGTCAATAAGTGAAGGTTGAGCATCCGGTTCCAGCAGGCTTGGAACAACAACATGAGGTACCATAGTGGAAGTGGGATGGTATGTCGATGGACTTTGTGACATGATTACCATGCATGACCAAGGTCCGTGATTCTATCTAGGTGATCATTGATCAACTCACCAAGTCTGCTCACTTCATACCCCTATGGAAAAAGGGATTAGTATAGGTCTTGGGACGCCTTTATGTTCAAGAGATAGTTGGGATTCACGGGGATCCTTCGACAATTGTCTAAGACTGTTATGCTCACTTCATATCCCAACTTTGGAAGGGATTATAATAGGTGTTCAGGACTCATATGAACTAGACCACAGCCTTTGAGACACAAACTAATGGTCAGATAGAGCAGAACATATAGTCCTTGGAGGACATGCTTTGTGATTGGATCCTTGATTTTGGTCGTAGTTGGGAGGACCACCTACCATTGGTTGAGTTTTCACAAAACAACGACAATCACTCCACCATTGGAATGATAGCGATCGAGTATTTGTATGAGTGGCCATGCAGATAACCAATATTCTAGATAGACCCCTGAGAGTCATCACTCATGGGTCCAGAGATGGTACATGCTAGTACTGAGAATGTGCAGATCATCCAGGAGTGGATGAGGACTACATAATTCAAGAAAAATTATTTTTCTCACATGAGATGGAGTCCTTCGGAGTTTGAGGGGGGAGACCATGTGTTTTTTTGGTCTCACCCTGATAAGGATTGTGGAGATTTGGTCGGGGCGGCAAGTTATCTCCGAGGTTCTTTAGACCTTTCTATATCCTTAACAGAGTTAGAGAGGTGGCGTACCGCCTAGGTCTTATTCACAGATGCACCAGGTGAACAATTTTTTTAACATGTTTTAGTTGAGGAGGTATGCGCATGATCTAACACACATTTTCAACTGGGATGAGTTGGACATTGATGATGGGGAGACGTTTGCAGAGTTCCCGATGGAGATAGAGGATCTATAGGAGAAGGTCCATTGTGGATTTTCAATTCCTCTAGTGTGCAATTGGTAGTAGCATGAGAATTTATAGATGATCCCATGGTAGTGGGAGGATCATATTCATTCGCAGTACCCAAATATTTTTGTTTAACCCTTGTTTTGGATTTTGGTGATGTAAATCTATAATATAGGGAGAATTAAATGTCCCAAAAATTCCTTGTAATTTTTTAAAAAAATTATATGGGTTTATTTTGAGACCAGATGCTCAGAAAACACTTGATTCTAAGGCCTGATGATCTTAGAATATAATTTTTGAACTTTGTGTCGTTTATTTAAATAATCATGAGAATGGGGTATTCTATCTTTTAAAACGATGCTCAAATAAAAAATTTGAGGACATTACTGAACCCAGAACGTTGGGATTTTTTTAAAAAACCAATATTTGACCAGAAAGGGTTGACTAGAAAAGATAATTTTTGGAACTTTTGCAAGAGAAATAAAATAAATTAAAACGTTATTTTATTTTTCTTTTCCTCATCGTTGATCAGTGGCATGCCAGCACTGCAGCGTGGTGATATGGAAGCAATGTTCCCCATTAATGAGGCTCATAAATGTGCAACATAATGATCTATTAATTGAAGTATTAAAGAAATGATATTTCATAAATGAAATAGAATAATGACATGATGAATCAGTATAACATAAATGCTTCATCACATTTCTCGTTTAATGGAATAATATGTTGGAGAATCAGAGCGGGAATTTCTCTAACGAACGATGAAGGATTTATCTCCAATGAAGAATGCCAACAGATTGAAATGGAGTGATGATACCATTGATGAAGGATCAAGGACCTAAGATTGAATAATTCCAATGACTTCAAATAGATTGACACATTCGATGAACCATCACCAAGTAGGGGTTACTTTTCATTTTGATTTCCTATTTCTTCTTTCTGAAACAACGAATGAAGATGAACCCCTGAATAGGTTGATCTGTAGGAAACTTTTTCTTTTAGGAGGGTGATTTTAATCAGGGGTTTGCTTCAAGATATAACTTTGGATAATCCTTAATCCTTCCCCATGTTTACCTATAATGTGGAGGGTGGGGGCTGGCATGAACAAGGCCCGAGTCCCTCCCCCTTTGTGCGTTATTGTATATTCTTCGTGGTCATAACTCCGAATTGATGGAATGTTGGTACCAAGGCCATAGTAAGGAAGAATATGACCCAAGAATACCATTATTAATGTAATTGATTGCCCGCGGAAGGTGGGTGGGTGGTGACGCACTGCGACGGTGTTCCGAGGCGGAAACCACAACTAGCTCGGGCCATGGTGATCCGATAGGAGCCTCTGAAAGTGGCCCAGTGACTAGAGGATAATGAAACAACCCATATAGCACAGTCCATAGAAACATGTTGACCCACGGTCCAGCAAGAATGTGTGCGGCAGACATGGTGGCCGGCTAAGTCAGCCATGACGCGCGGAATGCCGGACGCATGAGCGTACGACTGGAGAAGAACCAGCCCACACCAATGGGCCGGGCTGGACCCACCCATCGGGCTAAACCCATGGTACAATGTGATGGATCAGATCTAGACTAGGTTTGACCAGATTCATGTTAGAAGACCGGGGTCAGGTCGGTCGACCCTGGCCTGGGTCGGGTTGGTCTGACCCGGATGGACTGGACCTAGACACAACTAGCCCCTCTTCAAAAAATGGCCATATCCTTCAGATTGGGCATATGATTGATGAGCCATTTGTGTTGTTGGAACCCAAGAGATTAGTTAGTTCTTTTAGAAAACTATAAGGAAGATTTAGTGGAATTAGAAATGTGAATAAAGAATTGAGGAGTGGATTCTCTCGAAATCAAGTGTCTTACATGTGGGAATCCCATGACTTGCTAAGTCCGGAAGACTGCTGATGAGTGGGTCCAAGTGACCCTGTAGGCCTAAGAGGCAAGTTAACCTATGTAGACTAGCTCCAGGAGACCCTATGTATATCATATCCCATCGATCCTATGTAGATAATCTATTAGTGACCCTGTGTAGACTAGGTACCAGCGACCCTATGTGGATCAACACCAAGCGCCCCTTTGTGGATCAGCTACAAGTGTCCGTGTATAGACCAGCTATGATTGACTAAGTTGGAGGTGTCTTCATGTATCCTAGAAAACTGACAGTTCTCATTAAGGATAAGTACCTCAGCAGTCCATGGTGTTCTGTTTCATGACCAATAGTCTTTATTATGTACTTTAGATTATACCTATGTGACCTATCTTTCTTCATGGTCATGCTTTGTTGTTTGCATTGTGGATATATTTTTGGTCCTTACATAGTTTTTTGGTGTACCTAATGAGTATTGTTTTACTCACCCGTACACATGCTTTACTCGAACATGTTGTGTTTGGTGTAGACGATCATCACCTTGATGGAGGTCTTGGTGGCCTAGGACCCGGTGGTTCCCAGTGAGATCAGAAAGGTGGGGCGTGCTTCTAAAGCTTTTGGATGCTACTCTATACTGACCCATCGGGTGGGGTTTCAAGAATAAGTATTTTCAGAGATCTTCTATACATTCCTATTTTTTAGTTTGTCTTTTGTTAGGTTTGTATTCTATCCCATTTGACCCGCAACATTTACCTTTACTCAATGGTTTTTTTAGTGGAATGCGTGTTTTACCATTCCATTTTTTGGGATTTTGTTGTGTGCGTGTTGATATGATTACTCAGTAAAATTCCTTCCATTTGTAGGTTTACACATTTGGTGCAAGTCTCCAACCCCTAGCCTTCAGGATGCGGGCTTGGGGGAGTCATGGAATGGGTCTCGAGGGATGGGTGGTGAAAATTCTGGCCACAAATAATTCCTAGAAAAATTTAATGTTTAAAGAACATAAGAAAAAAGGGAAGGGTGATACGGAGGGAAAGGTGGATAGGACTAAAGATGAAGGAAAATAGAAATGGAAAGGAAATCACCTTGAAGTTATTCTACATTTTAATTAAGGAATGTCGATAAAGGCATTTTATAATAAGGATTTAAAGGAGGAGGTGGATAGAATCTTAGAAATATCTCTACAATTTAATGTAAAAAAGGACCAATGTTCATTGATTTACAAACAAGAAAAAATTATAGCATTCATCTTCAACTAATGGATCATTAATATGCAGGAGTACATCCAAACATGGGACAAGATGGCCAACCATATTGAAGTCATTGTCATAAATAAACCAAAAATGAATGTACATGGAGTTCATTGGGGGTTCTAAAAGGTAATATATTTCAACAATTTTAGTTTTTTTTAAGTATTTTGTAATTTCTTACTATCTATAATGGATCACTATGTATAATTCCCTTGGTTTCCCAATTTTCAATAAACGTTCTTTTGAAATAATAATTATTATTTTCAGTTGGTAAGAAATTATTATTGTATAATTATAATAAACTATTTTATAAATACTACACATATAATATATATCATATATAACCATAAAATATATTCTTAGAACCATTAATTATGGTTGGTTTTGACATATGAAAATATTAATTTGTGGTTGTAGTAGTCCCTACATAAGCATGATTAACTAACTCATTTCCCGATGAATGGATGGAGTGATAGTATATAAAATTTTTATCATTTTATAATTATAATAATGTTATAAATGGTATATTAGTTCAATAATTACACTTGTAGTTCCATCCATTTTATGTGTATAAGAGAAATAAGATGTCGCATTTATAGAGGTGGTTGTTTGAACATACACATGATTAATGATCTCATAGATAAATGAATTGATAAAATGAAGGTAAATGTAAAATGTGATCATATAAAAATATTAAATGTGACATAAAAAGTATAATTATTCATAATAACCATATTTTATACCATCCAAAATATGTTGTGATGAAGAAACCCACCTCTTATCATGAAGGCGATAGTCTACACGCACGCACGATCAATGAATTTATTTTTCATAGTTGATGCTATAAAATGAATGATTAATTTTTTGTAAAATTAATATAATTGAATTTAATTATATATTATACTAAATTATTTATATTAAAAAAGTTGTGGTAGATTAATAATATTAAAATTAAAAATAAAATCTAAAAGGAGAGTAATACTCACATCAAGAACAATTATCTTACTTAGAATTATCCTTATTAATTAAAGGGTTAGAAAATTTAATAGATCATAAAGGTTATGGTTATTATGAGAGAGTTATAGTATGAAAAATGGTAATATTTTTACCAAGTGATTCAATATTTTGGGTTTTTAATGAAGGGTAGTAAGTGTGTCCTTCTATAAGTGAATGCATGGATTGTTTTAGAAATACCATAACATATTAAATTATTTACTTACACTATTTAAGGTCATATACCCCCATACATTAAAATTATAGAGTATGTAAAATTATATGACCGAATATTATCACACCCAACCATATTGGAAACACCTTTGGGTGATTTAGGGTTTTGTAAATTATCTTTTCACTTTACCCATGTGTACTATTTTGAAGGAATCTTTTTCATTCACCTATGTAAATTAATTACAATTTTTTCTATTAATACCTATATTATCTCATAATTTGAGAATTATAATAAAATATATGATGTTAATTTTATAAATTAATATTACTATTATTAATAATATTTAATTTTAACATAAACATGGTTAAAGATTAAATTTCATTTTAGATAATTAAACTTTTAAACAAAAAATTTATGTATGAGTTAAAATTACTATTTTAAATAATTTTTATAACCTCAACTGATTTATTATAAACTAAATTAAGTTTATGTTACATTAAAATAAATTCATAACTAATTTTTACAAAAATATTAATTAATTAAAATAAATGGCAGAAAACAATTTTGATTATTAAAGTAACCATTTAGTTTAGTTCTAAAAATGTTAGCCACGAGGTTTTTAAGATCAAATGATATTTTAAAAAAGAAAAAATTTATAATTTAATTTAATAAATGATAAATTAAATGGTTTTATAACCCTTTAGTTCATTCAAATATATTTTTAGATTCATAGAAATTATAATTTTTTAAACTATATTTTCAACTAAAATTTTATATTTTATGAAAATGCTTAAAAATTTATACTAAGTAAATTTTGATGTTATAAATTTTGTTAGAAAAATAATTTTATCTAATTTTATTTCTAAAAATTATATATTTAACATTTAATATAGAAACAAATATAAAGATAAATAATGTTTAAATAAAAATGATTGTCTTAAACATTATGTGTTTCAAATATCATTTCACAAATAAAATTATATTTGAGGAATTTTAATATATAATTTCATATATATGTATATTATATGTTATCATAATGTTATTTTATTGTTTAATAATTTAATTTAATATTGTATCATGATCTTTATTTTAGTGCGTGTGGAGAAAGATCTCAAACTCAGTATTATTTAAATGGAAAAGAATATAAATATGTTGAAATATCTAGAGGTTATAAGAACCATTGGTACCTCATCCAGGGTAGATTTTCCATATAGAATTAGTTAGATTTTGGGTGTATTTAGGCTTTAGTTGTGAAAAAATTAGTTGGTTTTGGTTTGAAATTGGATATTTCTTTAATGCATTAAAAATATAATTCCTTAAGAGCCATGGTGGGTTTGGTGGTGAGATGAGGCAGCATGCTGAGAAAACCATGCTTTGAAATTACGTGTGTTCTGATTGTGAACATGGAATAATAGTTAGATGATATATTTAGGGTAATGGATGGGTCATTGAAAAATAGAAAACATGAAAGTATCTTGGCACTAATGAGAAGTTCCCAAAAATTATTTTCTCATGGAACACCAAGTATTGGTGGGAAATGTCTGTGATGCATAGTTCCTTGAAGAAACATCCCTATGATTGATCATGGGGTGAAGCATCATAAATAATGATTGTGGATTTTTGAAGAGGGATATAGTCAAGTATTATTTGAGCTTTAATAAAGATCTCTACATATTGTCAAAACATTTTGGGATGCTATTGGTGGTTGATTGGGGAGTTTATGATAAGGAGGATTGGTTCAATACCAAGGTAGTGGTTATGGTGATGGTTAAAAAATTACAAGTGGGAAATCAATTTTCTGTTATAGCATCATTTTATGATATTTAATGATTATTCTAGGTTAGGGTGAGCTAGGATGATGGTGAAACTTGTTAGGACCTTTTTTGAGAGAACTAAGGTATACCATTGGGTGTGCTTGGGAATGTGGGATAACTATTGAGGGAAACTATGGTAAATTTAGATTGGTTACATGGATGTGGTTGAGGGGCCCTTATTGATCGATGTGTATCATTGGATGTGAATTTGAAATATAGATCAGTTAGATAATGCATGGGTTTTTTGAATTGTTTGTCATTTGGAGAACCATAAGTAGAGATTGTGGGTAAAGTTTTTTTTGTTTTTGATGTGAAAGGATCATGTGAATGAAATTAAAATGGGAAAGTGATTTTTTGGTATGGTTATATTATTGGAATCTTGATTTGGACAATCCCATGGTGAGGAGTACACCACTAGTCATGACTAGTTCCACACATATCATAAGGACATTTCTTAGTGCTGATGTGGAATATCGGTTGTATTTGTTATGTTAATTTATTTAGAGGAACTTGGAATTGAATAATGTTGAGTTATATTGATTTCCAATGTGGAGAAATTATTTTTGGTTTTTTAGCGTGCTTAGTGATTGAATTGGGATGTGCATTGGAGAATGGGATTGATGGAGATTATGTGATTCACTATTTAATACATGTATGGGATCGTTTTTTGTATTGTGTGTTAGGGTCATGGATTTCCAATGTCATTTTTTAATAAATCAATGACCAAATGAGTCAATGTGAACTACTGTTCATGTTTATGTTTAATGTATCAGTTTTGAAATTGGTTAAATAATATTACCTATATATTATGCGTGTTAAGTATCAATTTTGGTGTTTACAAAGGAAATTCCATGAGATTGGATCATGCATCAATGTATAAGAGTCGTGACAAGTTGAAATCAAGAATGGGTAGTGGCATCAGAACTTTATAAATAGATCTAGTATCAGTGTATTTTCATAGGATTCCCTCAAGGATTATAGTAGTTATACGGTAAATTTTATAACAATCCATGCCATTATAGTTTTTTAAATTCACAATAAATTTTAATTTTAAGATTTAGAGTATGGTTGTTTTGAGATTGGTGGTTCATATTGGAATTATAAAAGTTGTAATGTCCTAATAGGGTGTTTCTATATGTTTTTTAGGTATTTTAGGAGGTATAGGAGATGTAATAGGGACATGGAGTAAGGAGAGACTAGGTAGTGAATTGAAACAATAATACAATTCACAAATGGTACGCAATGTCTTGGGAAATTTCCCTCTAGGGAATGGATCTCAACTGATCGATAGATTGGGGTGCTCCAGGTGATTGGTGAAGTTTTGGGTACTTGGTGATGGTTGATCATATACTGGGTAAGCATGGGTAAATGTTTTTAGTGAGTGGTAAATTGGTATTTTTTAAACCCCTTATTTGATGCCCCCTTTAGGGTATGTTCCTTTGGCAAGACTAACTAATATGGGGAGACATCTATTCTACCATTCCTCCAATATTACTCCCATGAAACCGAAATGGGTTGGGCTCATTTATTTGTTCAATATTGAAATATTTTTACACTCCTTCTATTTTCCCACTCTTTTATCTCCTCTAATTTTTAGTTTTATCATGCTATGTTTTATGTCTTATCTCATCTATCCATATTTAAATATAACCAAGACAATGGGGGTTTATGTTATGGTAGATTCTACATGTATAATTGGAAATATTACAGGTTTTCCTCATTGTTTTATTAGAGGTACATTACATGGTTATTTTCTCTAGGGTTTTTACTAAATTATCATGGAATTGGAATAAGGTTGAGTATCGAATGATGAGTTTTTTATTACAGGAATTCCAAGAGCATGCTAGAAAACCTTGGTTTTCTATTTCCAGAGTCTTCGTCTCTAAGAGAAAACTCATTGAGAATTCCATTATTATCCCTCCTTGAATAAAATAAAATAATATATTATAAATGGATATAATTATTTTTTTATTATATATTGTATGAGATATGGGCTCTAAAGCATATAGGCAATTGGTCTGAACTTTTATGGTGGTGGTGAGCATGTGTATTGAAAAATAAATCCATTTTAGACGTAGGTGGTCTCTTTAAAAATAATTTACATGCATTTTTACATGTGAATTGTATCCATCTGAATTAGGTTTTATTTTAAGAAATCTATGATGGGTATGGTGGGTCCAGAATTTTGATATAGTCTTAAGTTGAGCCTCAGTATAGTGATTTCAGCGTTCCATACAAGGGTCGGTGATTTAATAATTATTGTAGAGTTATTTTAATAAGGTGGAATGATGTCTAGAATGGAATAAGGGATTCCAAAGAGGTATTGTATCATGATATTAGCCTTTTTTGGCATGGGGTGAGACCTAGTGAGATGAGGATGAGATCCTTAGAGGCTTTCCCTTGATAAATGGTTAAGTTATTGTAACACCCCGAGATTTTATGAAAAATATTCCTTTTAATTTTTTTGATGTCTTGTGTTGTACGCTACACTAAAAAAAGATTTCACTACATGCATCCATGACTTGGCTTTCTTTACACTCAATCACGACCTTCCATGATAGCGTGTGTTGTACGCAATATCGAGTTTCACTAAACAACGATATGTTATTAAAATATTATATAAACTAGACTTTATGAATAGTATTACCCACTTTTTGAAATTTTAAAAATTTTCTCTTTTTGAATGGATTTCATTTTTGGATTTGGAATATTGAAATTATCCTAGGGTGAATTTTTGGTAATTATCTGAAAACATTCAATTTTTGATGAATAGTGAAAACACTAGGATACTATTTAAAAACTGGCTTTTTATTTAAATAATTATTTATTTTATTTAAATTTTTTTTAGGTCAAAATTGATACATAATACCTATATAAGTTCAATGTAATTAATTGAAGTCATTTTATAATAATTTTAGATATATAAAAATTTTGTTGAACTTTTCACCGTCTTTTACCCACCTCCTAGGAGAATTTGGAAATTCATATAAGGCTTAATTTTACCGCTTCTGTGAGTGGAATTTTGAAAATCCGAGAGACACAGTTAATATCAATGACTAAAATGTGGTTCAATGAGATGAAAATAATTTTTGGTGATTAGTAACTTTTTACTTTTATTTACCACGGTTAAAAGTAAATAGGGTAATTGATGGTAAAAATGATATTATTATTACCCTAACACATGTTATAATTCTATTGGATATGTTTAATTCGACCTAAAACAACCTGAGGAATAAAATATGACCATTTAGGTCCACATGGATTCAATTGGGACATTTATTAATAATTTATTTAAAGAAGGGTTAAAATAGGTAAAATCAAAGATTAACAATTAAATAATTTTTAATATAGGGTTATACGTAAGATAAATTATACTATAAGTATTCATTAGTAAGGTAAATATATTTCCTACAAAATTTTATTTTATTTATAATTTTTAGAAATTAAATAATTTATGTTATTTATGACACAATGGTGATGCAGTAATTACCTAAATAATGAAATATTAAAATAATTGATGTTATAAATACCCAAATAAATGTAATTTGAGAATTTTTATGGATTCCACAAATTTTATAGGTTAATATGACATGTTATTATGGAATTAATTAACTTTTTTCTAAATAATAATGCTGTTATGATTTTCACAAAAATCCATTACCAAATTGTGTCAAAATTGACATAAAATATTATTTAAAACAAATACTATATTATTAATTGTTATTATATTCTTAAAAATATATTTTTTTTCCAAGATACTTATATCATGATAGGTGTATCATTAATGGACCAATTGGGGGTATCTTGGATGTATATGGTAATTTTATTAACTATATAATATAAAAATACAAAGTGACATGGTAAATGTCAATCTAATTAACTGAGAGTTAAAAATAAATGATAAAGTTAATATAAAGACCCAAACCAGTCTAAAATATATTTTTTGAGAGCATTTAGACCCATACCCACCTTATCTTCTAAATAAATCAATTTGGAGCTATTATAAACCGAATATGACTTTATTATGAAATAATATTTTATGTTTTCCAAAGGTTACCCTCTCCCCCTTATAAAAAGGGCACCCCTTCCCTATTCTCTTCACACCCTTTTGAGCCATGCATCATGGCGAAACCTGGACTATTTAACTTATCCACTTCCCTAAAAACATTCTGGAGGTTCTGGACTTCTCAAAAGACCGAATCTACTTCTTTAATAGGATGCTTAAAGGAGGTGTGTCGAAGAAGAGGTAATCTCTTCTTCCGATTCTCTCAAGTTTCTTTCTTATTCTACTTCTTCTTGTTTAGTTGTCTCATTATAAATTAATAACATCAGTATTACTTATATAATTATATGTTATTATAAATATGAGTCAACCTTATTTCACCTTCTATCCATCCTACGGAAAACGAAATCACCGTGTGTGCGTACGTACCGAATACCGTCTCCACGCCGTGGTGTAATCTGTTTTTGACCACCACCTTATTTGTATGGGTATAATGGTGTAAATAAATAACTATATATTATTATTTTAATGTTATATTTATTCTAAAATATTATACATACACTTCAGTACAATTCCATGATCATTGGAGTGATATCATCACTCATACGTACGTACGGACTACCGTTTGCACGATGCGATGAGATTCATTCTCCATGTTAACCATTCATGAATGATTATAAAGTATATATAATGAATAATAATGAAATATATGACATAATTATGATACTTTATTTATGTATATATATATAAGTATGTCGTCTACTTAATTCCATTAAATTCAATAAGGAAACAAAAACAGCGTTCATGCGTACGTACTGCCTACCGTCTCCATGAACGGTGTATTTCATTCCATTTATTGATCTATCATATATATATTTATATTATGAATATATATTATATATAAATCATGTTTTACATTCTGGAATTATGTAAATTAGAATATAAGTAATAATATCAGCAACAAAAAATCAAAACACATACGATAAATGAAACGATTTTACCCAAAATGATGCTTTAACATGGAATTTACAAAAGAACGGGTAATATAAAGTCATAAGTGAACCGTATATGATTTCATAACAATGAATATAATTCTATAATAAGTCAATGACATTATTTAAATCATTATACAGAAGGTTCAGATACATACGAATCATATCGGACGTAAGGTAAGGGATAACTATTCAAATCTCGCTCTTATCCGAGATAGATTATTCGTAAGTATTTACTGGGGTTTTTTTATCATCCATGTCCCTATTTTCTAAAAATGGTTTCATGTATGTTTGAAGTCCTTTTTACCCATTTTTAATTTTACTACATGGTATTTAAGTAATATTTCTTTTGTTTACGTTACGAAGTACTTTTTAACTTTTCCAGCAAAAGTAAGAGAATAATGGTTTCTTAACTTATAAGGCATGAACGGATTTTTACGGTTTCATAAAGCCTCATTTTTATGAAGCTTACTCTAAAAGATTGCATGATTATTTTCAACAAAACCCTTTTCTTTTAAAATTGCTTGGAATTTTGTGAAAATAAAATGATTTTGACGAAGAAAGGATATTTTCCTCAAAAATTCATTTAAGTGTTTTATCAAACCAATTTTCCATCTAAAATGACATTATTTAATATGTTTATGTTTCAAGTATAATGTATCCATTATTTATATGGTTTGATTCTTCTTATGATGAAATTATATCCATTTTTTTATATGGATTATGTTATGATGGAATGATATTTAAGAATCCCATTCTATTACATGGGTTATGCTATGATGTATGATTTATGATTTTGTGGCACACGAAAGAATGATTTCATTATGAGATGTGTGGTACCTATATCTTCGTCCAATGAATTGGGTAAAGATTTATATATCATGATATAGACATGGATGGAATGGTAAGTTAATCTGGTTCGGTAATACAGGACTGGAATGAGGAGTGAACTCGATTCAGAAATGGACTTTCTCCACTAAGATGGTCTTGGCAGCAATGCCTTGGATACTATGGAAATCATATCATGTGCTTAATGGTTGCCAAAATCACATGTTTTATTCCCATGCTATTTTATCATGATTAATGTTTCCTTATGATCTATGCCTTATGTACTGCCATGTTTTATGTCATTGCCCAAGATTTTTATGTTTAAACATTATGTTCATGTTTTTAATTTCAAATGTATATGATTTGTTTTATTTTATCCATGCTTACCCTTACTGAGAATTTGGGCTCACCCTTTATATGTTTACTTTTCCCCGGGATTTAAAGAATGGTTTTAGGTAAGAAAACCAAAAGGGGGAGATCTTTATGAGAGATGTTGAATATCTTTCACCACTATTAGAAGATTACATTCCGAGTTTCCAAAGACACTATACTATTATGGTCCTTGTGTGTATGTTTTTTATGTATTAAGTATTCCAAAAAATTAATGTAATGTCCATGTATGTCAGGATTTGGGTCTCTAAAGTTGGTATCAGGGGAAAGGTTTAGTTAACCTTTGGAAACTAGGATACGAAAACTTTAGTGAGATCCCTAGAGATATTTCTACGGTATTTATAGGGATGTACCTAATGTTAAGTATAAGTATAGGTTATAATACTAGAATTATGGTAATGATATTAGAATTAAACCTAAGATGTTAGATATCGAAGGTACTCCCCCTTTATTATGTTGTTTTCCCTAGCATGATTTTTTCCTCTCACACTATTCTTTTTGGGTTTTTGTCGATGGCTAGAACCCGAAGGCACCGTGTTGATAAAAGTATTGGACAATGCAATGATTGTCCTCTGGAACAAACCAATGTTATGGGGGATGGAGTGAAAAATCATATTGCTATAATTACGCAAGCTATGAATCATTCTGGACTTCCGAATGAGCATAGAAGGGAACAATATTCTATTAAGTCCTTCATGAAGCAACATCCACCCTCTTTCAATGGGTCTTCTAATCCACTTGTTTCTGAAAAATGGATCAGTACCATTGAAATGATATTTTCCATACTTCGCTGTTCGGAACATGATAAATTCATTCTAGCTTTTTACCATTTAGAAGGTGAATCAGACCAGTGGTGGACTCTAATTAAGAATACAAGGCCCCCGGATGAAATTGAATCCATGGAATGGGACGAGGTCACGAACTTGTTTTTCAGTAAGTACTTCCCTCATATTCTTCAAAAGAAGATGGAAAAGGAGTTACCTAAGCTTAAGAAAAAGGATGATGAATCTATTGGTATATAAAAAGAAAATTTTAAAAGTCTTGCAAGGTATGCATCTGGTTTTATCATCCATCGTGAAAGTAAAGATGATCGATTCTTCATTGGATTAAAACCAAGTCTTCGAAGGGCATTAGCTATAAGAGACTTCATTAGCTATGAAGAAATTGTGTGTTGTGCTATCAAGGTAGAAATAGAATTTGGTGTTACATATCCATCTCATGGTTTGGACAAGAAACGAAGGATGGAGTTCAAGGAGAAATCTCAGAACAATGGTGAAAAGAAGATGAATGTTTCTTTATGCTCAAATTGTGGAAAGAAGCATGGTGGAGATTGTCTTAAAGGGACTAGAAAATGTTTTAAGTGTAGAAAAAAAGGTCATCGAGCAGCTGAGTGTCGAAGTAATGAAAAAAGGGTTTCTAATGACGTGAATAAAGAAAAGACTGCAGAGAACGAACCACCAACACTTCAATGCTTCATGTGAAATGAAATGGGGAATTATGCTAATCAATGCCCTAATCCAAGGGTTATTGATGATCGACATGAGCAACCACTTAAGGCAAAGGACAAAGGGAAGTCACATGCGATCACAATTTGCGATGTTGAATATGACAATGATGTGGAGGAATTAATAAGTGTTTATGTAATGGGATTCCAAAATAATGTTATATATAGTTTCATGGAATAATGGAATATTTATGTATTGGTCTATTTTGGTTTTAAATAATTTTATGGTACCAGTAACCATGGAAAGTGATTGAGATATTTTTGGAAAGAAGATTATATGCGCGTAATGAAGGGATAAGGAGAAAATGAAATGTTTGACAGTATTCATGAGCTCATGACTGATATAATGACAAAGTTATATCATGGTTTGAGTATATAGAATATTTGGATTTTGGTATGTGGAAGGAGTTAACTTTTGACAACATTCATGTTTTCACTAAGGTTCAGTGGGTATTCATTTTTTAAGAGAATACATGATTAAGGTATTCGCATGATCATAATGTGACCAATAAGATATATGAGGGATAAATGATGGTATTCACATGCTTGTTATATGACCTTTTTAGTAATCGTTTTCTTTATACTATGAGTATGGAAAGAAGTATTTTGGATAAGCCTAAAGATTCGAATTGATTATGTTGAACATAAGTTAGTATTGTTTAAGGAATTATTTTTTTTTGATATTATTGATGGAATGTTATAATAGTACAGTTTTAGAAAAAGGACAACCCGTAGGACGGGCGACAACCCATCACGTCGGACAAGGATGAGGGAATAGAACCCACAACCAAAGTGCGACATGCCTTTATCGCCTACCACTACCCTACAGGATGTCCCTGGTTAGTAGATATTAGTTTTATTTTATTAAGAACTATGACAACTAAAGTACAAGTCCATTTTAGCAACCATATACGATTAATCTCAGCATATATGGACTTCAATATATTTAATAAATTGTGCTAAACTTTTTGCGATTGAAATAGATGGAATGACCTATCATTGTATCGCATAATCTGCTAACACTTCACATAAGACAAATTTAACTTCATTTATTTAAGAGATGAAGTGGAAATTGTTCGAGGCATGAGAAACGGTGAGATGATACCGAAATAAAGTAAGTATTTCTTCTAATTCAAAATCTCTAACCTTAGGGAAATGATCTTGAAAACAAAAAATGTTGTCCTAGTGCTATCATATCTGATGAATCGGATGGTAGCTTAGATCATCAAAAATTTACGGCTTTGTGATTGTTCGATTTTTCATATCCATGTACTCTACCACTCTTCATCAGAATTTGATGGTTATATTTCTCTTCCATATCCTTATTTTCACCTATGTTCTCATATTTGAAAACCCAGTGATTAGTTAATTTGGGTAACCGTTACATTTCATACTTTATTTTTTAAAGTCAAGTTTTGGTAATCCTTTTATGATGTGGGTTTCTATGAAATAAACTTTCATGTAGTAAACCATTTATAACCCTGACGAATTTTGTGGGTGAAATTCATTTTAAGGAGGGTAGAATGAAACACCCCGAAAATTTATGAAAAATATTATTTTTAATTTATTTGATGTCTTGTGTTGTACGATACACCAAAAAGATATTTCACTACACACATCCCTGAGTTGTCTTACTTTACACGCAATCGTGACCTTCCACGATAGCGTGTGTTGTACACAATATCAAGTTTCACTAAACAATGATATGTTATTAAAATATTATAAATACTAGTCGTTATGAATAGTAATACCCACTTTTTGAAATTTTAAAAATTTTATCGTTCAAAATGGATTTCATTTTTGGATTTAGAATATCGAAATTATCTTAGGGTGATTTTTTTGTATTTTTCTGAAATCTTTCAATTTTTAATGAATAGTGAAAACACTAGGTTACTATTTAAAAACCGACTTTTTGTTTAAATAATTATTTATTTTATTTCAATTTATTTTAGGTAAAAATTGATACATAATACCTATATAAGTTCAATGTAATTAATTGGAGTCATTTTATAATAATTTTAGATATATAAAAATTTTATTGAACTTTTCACCGTCTTTTACCCACCTCCTGAGAGAATTTGGAAATTCAAATAAGACTTAATTTTACCAATTATGTGACTGGAATTTCAAAAATCCGAGAAACACAGTTAATATCAAGGACTAAAATGTGGTTCAATGAGATGAAAATAATGTTTGGGGAATAGTAACTTTTTACTTTTATTTACAACAGTTAAAAGTAAATAGGGTAATGAAGGGTAAAAATGATATTATTATTACCCTAACACATGTCTTAATTCTATTTTATAAGTGTAATTTGACCAAAAACAACCTCAAAAATAAAATACGACCATTTAGGTCCACCTGGATTAGATTAGGACATTTATTATTAATTTATTTAAAGAAGGGTTAAAATAGTTGAAATCAATGTTTAATAACTAAATCATTTTTAATATAGGGTTATACATAAGATAAATTCAACTATAAATATTAATTACAAATGAAAAAATATTTCCTACCTAATATTATTTTATTTATAATTTTTATACATTAAATAAGTTAAGTTATTTATGACACAATGGTGATGCAGTAATTATCTAAATAATGAAATATTAAAATAATTGATGTTTTAAATACCCAAATAAATGTAATTTGATACTTTTTATAAAGTCCACAAATTTTCTTGGTTAATATGACATGTTATTATTTAATTAATTAACTTTTTTCAAACTAATCATGCTGTTGTGAATTTCACAAAAATCCATTACCAAATAGTGTCAAAATTGACATAAAATAGTTTTTTAAACAAATATAATATTAGTAATTGTTATTATATTCGTAAAAATCTATGGTTCGGCCAAGATATTTATATAATTATAGTTGTATCATTAATGGGCCACTTGGGGGGTCTCTTGGATGTATATGGTAAGTTCATTAACTATATAATATAAAAATACAATGTGACATGGTAAATGTCAATCCAATTAACTGAGAGTTAAAACTAAAAGATAAGGTTAATATAATAACTCAAACCTGTCTAAAATCTATTGGTTGAAAGGATATAGACCCATACCCACCTTAGCTTCGAAATAAATCAATTTGGAGCTATTAAAAACCGAATATGACTTTATTTTAAGATAATATTTTATGTTTTTCCAAAGGTGCTCCTCTCCTCCCTTATAAAAAGGGAACCCCTTCCCTCTTCCATTCACACCCTTTTGAGCCATGAATCTCGGCAAAACTCTGACCATTTCTCCTATCCACTTCCCTTGAAGCATTATGGACGTTCTGGTCTTCTCAAAAGACCAACTCTACTTCCTTAATAGGAAGCTTAAAGGAGGTGCGTCGAAGAAGAGGTAATCTCTTCTTCCGATTCTCTCAAGTTTCTTTCTTCTTCTACTTCTTCTTCTTTAGTTATATCATTATAAAGTAATAAAGTCAGTATTACTTATATACTGATTTTTTATTATAAATATGAAACAACCTTATTTCACCTTTTTTCCATCCTATGGAAAACAAAATCACCGCGCGTGCGTACGTACGGAATACCGTCTCCACGTCGTGGTGTAATCTGTTTTCGACCAGCACCTTACTTGGATGGGTATAATGGTGTAAATAAATAAATAAATATGATTATTTTAAAGTTATATTGATTCTGAAATATTATACATACAGTTCAATACAATTCCATGATCATGGGAATGATATCATCGCTCGTGCGTACGTACGGTCTACCGTCTCCACGATGCGATGAGATTCATTTTCCATGTTAACCATTAATGAATGATTATAATGTATATAAAATGAATAATAATGAAATATATGACATAATAATGATACTGGATTTATTTATATTTATATATGTATTTCATCTACTTAATTCCATTCAATTCAATAAGGAAATGAAAACAGCGTTCATGCGTACGTACGGCCTACCGTCTCCATGAACGGTGTATTTCATTACATTTATCGATCTATCATATATATATTTATATGCTGAATATATATTATAAATTAATCATGTTTTAAATTTTGGAATTATTTAAATCAGTATATAAGTAATAATCTCATGAACAACAAGTCAAAACACGTACGATAAATGAAACGATTTTACCCGAAATGCTGCTTTAACATGGAATTTACAAAAGAATGGGTAATATAAAGTCATAAGTGAACCATATATGATATCATAATAATGAATATGATTATGTAATAAGTCAATGAAGTTATTTAAATCATTATAAAGGAGGTTTAGATACATACGAAGCATATCAGACGTAAGGTAAGGGATAACTATTCCAATATCGCTCTTATCCGAGATTATTTATTCATAAGTATTTACTGGTGTTTTTGTTATCATCCATGTCCCTATTTTTTAAAAATGTTTTCACATATGTTTGAAGTCTTTTTTACCCATTTTTTAATTTTAATACATGGTATGTAAGGAATCATTCTTTTGTTTACGTTACGAGGTACTTTTTGACTTTTTCAGCAAAATTAAAAGAAGAATGTTTTCTTAACTTATACGACATGAACAGATTTTTACAGTTTCATAATGCCTCATTTTTATAAAGCTTCCTCTACAAGATTGAATTATTATTTTAAAAAAACACCTTTTCTTTTAGAACTTCTTGGAATTTTGTGAAAATAAAATGATTTTTTCAAAGAAAGGATATTTTCCTCAAGAATTCATTTCAAGTGTTTTATCAAAACTATTTTCCATCAAAAAGGACATTATTTAATATATTTATGTTTCAAGTATAAGGAACCCATTATTTAGAGGGTTTTATTCTTCTTTTGATGAAATGATATCCATTTTTTTATATAGATTATTTTATGATGGCGTGATGTTTAAGAATCCCATTATATTACATGGGTTATGCTATGATGTATGATTTATGATTTTGTGGCACAGGAAAGAATGACTTCATTATGAGATGGTTGGGACCTATATCTCCCTCCAATTAATTGGGAAAATAATTATATCTCATGAGATAGACATGGCTGGAACGGTAAGTTAATCTGGTTCAGTAATACAGGACTGGAACAAGGAGTGAACTCGATTCAGAAAGGGACATTGTCCACTAAGATGGTCTTGGCAGCAATGCCTTGGCTACTATGGGAATCATATCATGTGCTTAATGGTTTCCACAATCACATGTTTTATTTCCATGATATTTTATCATGATTAATGTTTCCTTATGATCTATTCCTTATGTAATTACATTTTTATGTGATTTCCCAATATTTTGATTATTACTCATTATGTTCATGTTTTTAAGTTCAAATGTATATGATTTGTTTTATTTTATCCATACTTACCATTACTGTGAATTTGAGCTCAACCTTTATATGTTTACTTTTCCCTAGGATTTAAAGAAAGGTTTTAGGTAAGAAAACCAAAAGGGGAATATCTTTATGGGAGATGTTTAATATCTTTCACCACGATTAGAAGATTACGTTCCGAGTTTCCAAACACACTAAACTATTATGGTCCTTGTGTGTCTGTTTTTGTTATGTGTTAATTATTCTGCAAAAGTAATGTAATTCCCATGTATGTCAAGATTTGGGTCTCTAAAGTTATCCTTGATACTTGAGAATCTAATGGGAACAATTATAGAAATAGCCTTGGAATCCTGAGACTCTCTAATGTACATTGTTGAGATGATGGAAAAAAGTATACTAGTCATATTAATCCAGTGGTCTTGGGATTCATATGTGTGTCTTATAGTTATGGGATATGGTAATAACTCTTTTTAGGTATTCTTAGTGACACTTTATAGTTATAAATAAGGGACCTGGTCTTTCTGTTATATATATATATAAACTAAGGGAATGGGATGAGAATGTAAAAATATGGATAACATGAAGAAAGTTGTATGAGGCTTGGAAAATATTGAGCGGGTATTTATATGGGTAGATCGAGTGGGTTTGGGTTAGTTCATGGGTTTATTTGAGTGGGAGGGTTTTGGGGAAGAGGATTGAGAGTTTAGTAAGACACCTCAGTGTGTAGTTGGTAATTATTCACATCCCTAGGGTAGAGTGGATTTTTTTCATTAGAACCCCATTGGGTAGTTCATAGAATAAGTAAATGTATTCATGCTCAGTGTGGCTAGGTATGACATAGGTGTTGGGATGGCGAGTTTAGTATATCCCAGGGGATTGATATTTTTGTTAGAATTATTTATCTTTGAATTTGGTTGATATAAAGGTATGACCATGTTGGTTAAGTTAGTGATGTGGAGTTGTATGTGTTTTCCTCTAATAGAGATCTAGGTTGTGGTGTGAGTGGGGATAGTTGATGGATGGGTTATGGGCTATACATTAGATTTTTTTTATTATTGTTTATTCCATGAATAGGTTATTTAATAGTACTGAGCCTCACCCAGAGTGAGAGGGAATAGGTATGTGAAATGTTTTGAGATATGATATAATACATTAGCTTGAGTCTGTGGGTTGTGGTCCTAATGTAAGATAAAACATTACCTTGAGTAAGATGGTAGTGGTTTGGAGGTGATAGAGAAATTTATACTGAGTAGGAGGGAAATGTTCTGGATGTGACTTGAGAAGTCAAACTAAGTGAGAGGGTATTGGTATGAGATGTGGAATGAGATTCAGTGCTAGATCTAAACTTGAGTGAGAGGGTGGTGGTATGTGATTGGATACGAGATCTATATTTGGTATGATACCCTACCCTAAGTAAGTGTTAATTGGTCAAGACATGGTTATGGGACACTATCCTAAAGAACTAAGTATGTCTTTATAGTTGTGTATTGATACAACTTCGATTCCATCATTATTCGATGTTGTTGATGTTAGGTTTCATAATGGACTCATTAGCACATGATGACAGGATATAATTTATTTCATGTTATTGTTGGTTAAGTTATTTTTCATACATGGATTAAATTTATATGAAGGTGTATATTATGGATAATTTGTGTGACCCAACTGAGTTATATTATAACCCCATTTATGGGAATCCCAAAGCATATAAAAACACTGTGTTTCACATTGTGGTGGTTAGTTGTTTGGGGGATCCATTTGGAGTAGTTGGATGGACGTTGGGAGACTGATTTAGGAGAGACTAGGGTTTTGTAGTTGATTTTCCCTATTTTTTATATTTATTTTTTATTGATCATCCGAATGGGTGATACTTATTGAATGAAAATATTATCATCATGGGTACATTATTATTTTATCATGTAAATATTATCTATTATTAATGGGTAGGTTTTTAGCTATATTAATATATGGGTACAGTGATATTGATGATTTATTCTTCTATTTTTTTATTTTATCTGATTTTACAATGACTATAGTCTATCCATATTATATCTAGACTCGAAATTCTTGTTTTTCACCTCTGGTGTATGTGGAATTGTTCTTAAGGTCATGTGGGACTCTGGTTTGAGTTATATGTGCATTATTTCAGTTGAGGCATTACAATGTTTCTCATAAATATAATGGGTAACATTTTTGGATAATTTTATATATTTTTCCCCACTCAAGGATTTATGTTTATGAGTAATTATTATGAGTTCATCAAGTAAATTTCATATTGTGTCATCCAAAAATACAATATCTAAATAAAATCATTGAGAATTTTCATGGATGAATTTTTGGGTGTTGATTTGGTGGTTGTAGTTGGAATTGTTATAGAGGTTAATTTGTTTGACATTAAAGGAGTTGGTAAGGATATAATAGTCATGGGGCTTATAGTTTTGGTACATATCAAGGTGGAAACATATTTTGGTTAAATCATTGGTAACCTTATAATTGCTTCCAACCTAGATTTGGGTTTCCGTATTTTTGAATAAGACACCATTGTTTTTAATAATTTTTTTTAATTTTTTGGGGGGTCAATTATAACTCATGTAATTGAAATCCAATGAAAAATTTTCTTCCAATTCAACATGACACTTTTAGTAGAAACATGGCACTCTACACATCTCACATGATTGCACAATTGTCATGGAAATTCTCTATTGAGATTTTCTCACTTGAGGTGGATCCTAGAATTGAATATTATCATGATTCATTAAAAGGGATTCCACTTCATTATCTCTTTTTTAGGGGAACATACAATGTGTTCTTATGTCTATAATAGTTTAGCATGATCATCATCACATATGTGATTTATAGAGCTATATGGCCAGTGAGATTTCTATCCAATGACACTCTATAATGCATGTTAGATGGGAGGGTAGGATTTTTAGATCATCACAACATTTTAGGGGAATATTTTTTACTCTTGGGTACTCTTATAGATTTAAGATATATCCCATGAATCCTTCCAAAATCACAACATGGGGACAATTACAACTATTCTAATGATTTGATCTAAACCATGTGCCTATGTGAACATCATAGTGT
Source organism: Viscum album (assembly GCA_963277665.1). Lineage (NCBI taxonomy): Eukaryota > Viridiplantae > Streptophyta > Magnoliopsida > Santalales > Viscaceae > Viscum > Viscum album. The sequence goes on along the minus strand of OY728133.1, from coordinate 606,102,096 downwards.
ATTATAGGTTTTATATATTTGTCTTATTTGAAAGAGATGCTTTGGTTTAAATCCAAATTTGAGAAATTTGGATTTTATAAACATATGGGGGGGTTAATTGTTATAGAGCTATGATTTTCCCTATGAGAGGTCTTCCTATGAATCCTTGTAGTGTGAATTAGAACCCACGTAGTTCGGTGCCATTTAATGGGACATCTTGTAAATTTAATTTTCATGTGATAAAGATGACTTTTAATAAGGTTAACATCATCTTTAATTTATGGTAAGGTGAAAGGTTCCTATTAATGGTTAGTGTGAGACTTTTTCATGGGATGTTCTTTATGGTTTATACTTTTTGTTGGAAACTATGTAAGAGAAGGTATGATAAGGGAATATTCCTATTCATTGGCCCACATGTGGATGTTTATTCCCCTATTTGTTAGCAATTTAATGAGTGGGATGACTAGAAGTCATTTTGAGTTCTAAAAATAGTATATCACCATAAGTCATGTTGGGAAACCTAGAATAGTACCTCAACTTAAGGAAGATGTGGAATACCTGAAGTCTATTGATAAAATAATATTTTTGATGGGATCCAGAAAAAACAACCTCAACTTTAGGCATATGGGGAATAAATAATATTCTCATTGTATAGGGGAAGAATTATGTTTAAGGATATTGGGTTTAAAATGAGAATTGGTTTCCTAAATTTCATTAAATAATAGTAATAAATACCTACATAATTTTAGTTATATATTTTTGTTTTATATGTGAGAATTTTTCCATGAACATTATCATCATGTTGTAAGTACATTAAATATGTAGTTTTGAATCCTGAATCTAAGACAACTAGATAATGAATGTGATGTTTTTATTTAAAGAAAATAGACATATCAACTAAACATATATTCCCTTTTGATTCATTATTAGTGTGAGAACCAAGATATAATTTAAGATCAATTATATTGCATGAAATTCCATGATAATGGGTTGAGAGGGGAATACATGTTGGAGATTGAATTTGAGGTAGAATTTGGAATTATTCTTAAGAGGAGGTGTATATATAATAACCATTAGTATTATCTTAAATCTAAATGATTCTATTGGATTCAGATTGGGGATAAAATTTTTGTAGCAAAAAAATTACAAAGAAGTCTACAAATTTCAGGGTGTGGCTCTAAATTTTATATTGGGATCAATGATAGAAGGGAAGGGACCAACCTGAATGCTTGGGACCATATCCCCTCAGTGAGTCTAAATTCAGGAGTTGGGATGAAACCCCCATGGTATGAACAAATGAGTTGAGCCCAAAAAATGTGATTTCTCAAAGGAGAAAATTCTCACACCGTAGCTTCACATAGAGATTCATGAAGGGACCTCAAAGAGGAAAGTCTTTATTGAATATTAGTGTAGTAATTCATGAAGGTATTTACGTATATTGAATCCAAATAGGGGAATTATTATAGGCATGGTCATATACATACCAAAGAAATGGATTCTCTAGTCCAACTTTTTAAGTGTTCATATGGTATGCTTTGCAAAGGGCCATTATGAGGTGTGCTTCATGAGGAACCTTCACCAAATTAATTCACAATGGAAATTTAAGTGATTACTTCACTGATTACCACACTATAATTAAACATAGGTATTTTACATGAAATTTATCTAAGTATAAGCCACAAGTCCATATATTTGTTTCACCCTCTATTATTTCTATAATAAATTGCTTATTTATAGGTGGTGAAAAAATAAATTTCCTTCTCGATATAGGTGGACACATATCACTACATGAATGGACATTATGGTGTAAAGGGTTTTTATGTAGAGATATCAAATAAGGAATAAGTTTCCATATCATTGATCCAAAAAATATTCTTTGGTGGATTCCAAAAATTACTTCCTTAGACACTAAACAATAACCATTAACAGAACACTTCAAAGTGACACCTCTCTGCCAGAAATTAAATTGCTCAGTAAGACAGTGTAGATATTCATGTAGTAAGAGATTAATTATGTTTAACATGGGATTAATCATAAATATACAATATTTCTATGAGAACTTCCATACTTTAAAAAATATTATAAACAAAAAACAAATATGGGAGGTCCCAAAAGGGTTCCTTCTGAATACAAAAAATAGTTCTTTAAAAGAGGTAGGGTTCTTCAAAAAACACTTGAATTGAATCATAGAGAAATTATATTACTGTAATAAGTCCTTTAATTTCTTTGATAATGGATAGTAGTTCTTTCCAGATGGTGTGAATTTCCTCAAAAATAAATTAATGTGATTCATGGGAATTTCTTCTTTTAAATTTTCTATTCATTTTCAAATGATTATTAACATAGAATGGAATAACTATTGATCTATAAGTCTAAATTTTCTCTAATAGTAGTCAACTAGAAGTTTTTTAAGTGAGGTACACCACTAAATATTGGGTTTTTCCATAGAATTTGTTTTTTAGTCTAAAAAGGTTCATGGAAGAACCCTAAAATGGATTTTAAGGCTTTGACACCCTTTTCATTAGTATTTTTTGAAATCAAATACCATCAATGAGTGGGAGGTTATCCCCGCCACATCAACAGATTATGAATGATTTATAAAGGGTCTCCACCCCTGGTACGTGAGGAGCATTACAGAACATGGAGATCATATTTTCTTCATCACATATATAGATAATTTCCTCCCAAACATTTTTTTGAGGGAGGTTCATGTCATAGTTCATATGGAAAAGTATGTGGAAAATATTTTATATTTTCAAAAAATGACCCAACAACAACTGGATTTATTTCAAATGAAATAATATGATTCTAAGGAAAATATAAGGAACTTTTCTACATTATTGAATATCTGATAGGGTTCTATAACTGATTCACAAGGAAAAATATTTTTCAAGATGAGTTTTTCGACTTATGGATTTATGGATGACACGAGAATGAGAATATTGAATCAAGGGCTTTGGGTTTCCAATAGTAATAATCTACTAAAGTAATTTGGGTTTCAAAAATGGGTAATCTCAACTCAACGCATGGATATCCAATAATGGTAAAGGTCCAAATTCTATAATAGAAAATTGATTATAATGAAAATTGATTTGTGGATAGATCAAGGATAAGAGATATACATGCCTCTATGTATATTAGAATATATATATAAAGATACATTTTTTTCTTATAAAATGTTTCCAATATAGATCACGATCTTAAATAATGAGGAAGTATCTTTATCATGTGTTTAGGGATGAATAATCCCAATATAAAGGCTCCAATGTAGACCTATATTATACATTGGAGAGAATAAATTCTCATTTTACCTACGAATAATATATAAGGATGCCTATTCTCATGAGGATCATATATGTATCTGGTTCACATAATAAATTGTTAAGATATATAGGGTATACCACTCTAAGAAGGTTAAGATATAGGATTGACCATATGTCATGTAGTTTAACATTACAATATGGACTTCATATCCTCGAACAAATCGTGAGGAACAATTATATATTTTTTATCAGACCTAGAGATCATAGATTGATTATTTATAGGTAAAAATGGTTTTCATTGTGAAAATTTTATCTATTATCTTTCACATTAACTTTTTCATAAGATGTCGAGGTGATGAATTAGTGGGTAGGAAGCTCTCTTTTACTAATATATACCTTTTGGGTTGTTTGATGAAGACCAACTGTCCAATAGGGATTCTCTACGAGAGTTATCTCAACTCAAGTCTTTGGTATTTCATAAGGAACTATATAAACTTGTTAAATTTAGGAATTCATAAGACATTCACACATAGATATGAAATGGCACAAGAATAAGATGTATAATCTTACTTTTAAAGTGGGCATGATACAAAAATTTGTAACATTGAGGGAATTTGGATCCACTTGAAAATCTGGGTTATCGAATGTGTAAACCATAACATAAGAATGTTTGAACAATTAGAAAATTGAGAGGGTTGGGATTAGATTGGCCATTATTGATGGAGTAAAACATTTCTGAAAGAAATATAGAGACAACACTAGGGGTTAAGCAGGACATTCCATTAAGACCAAAAAATTACCTAGGGGTTACGTCACAATGTTAGAGGAAAACATTATGTACATTATTAAATCCTAGAATGTTCCACTAGTAACAATAAATCCAGGATATAAATATTGAAATGAATGGAATAAAAAAGGAGATTAATCATCTCAAGTAGATGGGATTCAAGTATGAGTATCTTGACTCAAATAATTGGTTTAGTGATGATTCAAACATAAAATATTTGAATAAGGTTTATAAAAAATATACTTTTAATAAGGTTTCAATTATATTAAATGTTATTCCACCACATATTGAATAAATTTTCAGGGTAACATGAATAAAACATCATATTATAAAGTACATAATCACTTAAAGGTGTGATCTACATAATGTGTATAGGTGGTCTTTTCAAGAATGAGAATGTACCCATGGAATACTTTATCCCAATTTGAATTAAATAAAGTGGTTATGTTTTAAATGTTTCCAATGAAAAGGGATCTAGAGAGAATAGATTAACCCTTTTTCAGGAAATACAGTGGTCTCCCGAAGCTTTGTGCATTTCTTGTTTCACGCTATAACATTTTCCAAAACCCTGAAAGGGGGTGTCTTAGTGAGAGAAGGCTTAATTTTTTTCTACATACCCTTAATGTGTCTTCAAACAAATAAGCCTACATGCCTCTTCTTATTTGAAGATTAAAGTCTTGTAATATGTAATATCTTTAACAAACTCTTAGTTGGTTTAGGTTCATAAAAATTTAACCAAAAGATACAATACTATTTTTGGAAATAAGGGAGAGGTAAACTTGATGTGAATAGGATCCATATACTAATTTACACTACCTTAAGAAAAAGTACACATAATTTAAGGGAAAGTTTCTTGGACTAGATAATGTGATGTAATCCAATAGTTTGGAATTAGATAGGAGATCTAGGTGTCAGAACATATCCCATTATAACATGAATCAATCCAAATATATTTCTGATAATAAATCTTCTTTATAGATCAAATTAATGTTTAGGGGAAGAAAATTGAGTTTCACATTAACACATATCCATTGAAAAAACTCAATTTATATGGGGGGAACACTATGGTTAAAATATTATTTTTATAGACTCTATTTTTGGGACTAGGATAATAAAACTTCAACATCTCCCTATACCATGTGATAATAGAAATTAAGACACGTATACTTCTTATATATGGTCCATGTATAGATCTAGATTAAATTCTAAGAGGGATCATTTTTGATATTTTAGTATAGGTCAATTAATTGAAACAAACCATTCACTGAAATCCCTTACACTGGTCCAACCATAATTCTAGACAAATATTAGGCTCAGCAAGATTATATTCTCTAATAAGTTAATGTTTTTCAGGAGGGAACATATGTAATGTAATTAAGAGTCATGTGATAGTGATTGAGATGTTCTATTGTTTAGGGTCTTGGGATAAGGAAATTATACAACAAAATTTAATATCATGTAGTTTGGAATAATTTCATATAATTTAACACCATACAATTGGGATGTTATGAACCGATGTGATGATTATGAAAAGTATCTTTTTGAGAAACCATTGATTGATGTTATCTATATGAATGTAGGAGGAGAAATTTTAATCCTCATATAATATTATTGATAAAGAACCATATTTTGGTGGTTCTTACATAGAGATGACTCATCTATAAATAAGGTTGGTCTCATGGAATGGACCACTATATGAAGTTTATGTTCTTACATGTTAAAAAAATACCTTATTTATTTTATGCTAATGAATCTTAGAGTTTACTTAATGTAATAAATAGTGTATGAGGCCATAAAAACCGAAATATTCTTTATCCCTTTTATTATGGGAAATGGATAATGTAAAAAATGTCTTCAATTTTCGGAATTAGAGATATTGTAATAAAGACTAGTCGTATTTGGTTAACCATTAGTAGTGGTAGAAACTTTTGTCTCACTCATAGGTAAAATCTTACTTTTTTTAGGGGGACCTCTCCTCTGAGCCCAAAACATCCTATAGGGTTGCTTAGTTCTCAAAGGCTTCTGTGTGGTTCACCATAAATTTCTAGTAGGGTTCCTTTAGATAAACCAGTTTTATGTTATCAATGTTACTATAAAATAGTGAACCAATAGGATTCCAATAATTTTATAGGTTTATAAGATGAGTATTTCTACTTAATGCATTAGTTTATTAAGATATATAAAAATTAAGAAGTGGGTTGGGTAGAAGAGTGAATGTCCGAAAGGATTTGGAATATTCCATGGCTACACCATCATGTGTATGAAAGGATATTTGGGTAGGAGGAGTGAACTATGATTAAAAGGGAGGGTCAATTAAACCTCACTAGAAATTTATTTTGGACTCAATATGTTATGGGGACATCTAAGTAATTTATTAAGGTTGTTTTTAATCAACATTGTTGAGCATTTTATTATTATAAGGGATGGACTATTGGTTTATTAGTTTAACTTCATGAAACTATGAAAAATAATGAATGTAGAAAGTATGGATATGACTTAGATGAGAGAACTAGGAGTTAGTAATTATCATATTGAAATAGGATTCAAACTGCATATAGTTTTTAGAAGGAAAACCTTGTATAGATCTACATCATATGCCTGGAAGAAGATGTAAATTTATTACATTTAAATAAAAGTGAAATTAAATAAGTAACAATGCATTGAGAGTTATTACATAGGTCTGGACATTATTTAAGAAGATGATTGCACCCAATATGGTGGGCCACTATAAACAAAGTTTTTAGGTCTTACTGGGTGAATTGACACATCATATAGTTTACTTTCATAGAAATAAGACTAGTTCCATATAGATTAACACTATTCTATTAGTGTGTGTGTTATTTAGTTTAATGAAATTCATCAAGCATAAGTGTTACATTGTTTAATGATAAATAAATATGATGAATATGTAATTTAGTTTATTGGAATTATATGAGGACTTATACCAAATATTTGAAAATCATTAGGAATGGAATTTTTAAATCCCCACACGAATTGATAAGAGTATATACACCATAATTAAAATAAAAAAGGACATGTTTCTAGCCTCTGAATAAGAATTATAGTGTCACTACATACCCCTTTATATTTAAATCAAGATTCAAATTATTCTAGATAAGGCTCATACACAGATATTTCTCATATGTCAGAGGGGTAAAACCGTTTTATCTTAGCAATAAGCCATGAAAAGAGGAACCTAACATGATAAGGGATGTCAAATAGTAAGGGAATGTTTTGGTAGAACTCTTATATGGATTTTTCTATCATTTAAGGAAACTAGGCTATACAAGGTATGCCACTCTAGGTAGTTTAAGTTATTATAGAATGTATAATTCATTCTTGTGTATTTAATAATCATACAACTTTTGTGGAACATTGTACAATTTATTTTGATGTCCTAAGGATGTCACACTATACAATTTATGTTAATGTGAAAGGATTTTTTTTTTTGTTTTTTTATTTTCTTGTAACAAAGACTTGTGGCTCCCTTTCTAGGATTCATGATCATGTTAATCAAATTGATCAACCAAAACCTCTATAATAATGTTATTGATGATCATTGTGAGAAATAAGGGGTTATTATAAGACTACATATACCAGGTTAGAGTACATAACATGGATTGGAATCAACTATGTATTTTATCATCATATAGTGAGTATGATAGGTTTTTAGTTCATATTCATACCATAAAAACTTGTGATTGGTATTTCCATAGATTTTATTCTCACACCAAATAAAAAACTTATATTAGTAATAAGTATGTGAAATACCCAAGGCCAATGACCGATGGTTTGTGCACTAAGACAAGGTAGGGAGATTTTGATTATTTATTGCTAAACCCAATTTGAGAATTATGGATGTCACTACATATTCTGTAAGTAGAATAATCAAGACATAAGTAGTTCTTATATCATAATCTCTGTATATATCAAACTATTACATAGTGTGGGAGGCATTTTATTTTATACATAGATCTTTCTCATGTGTAGGGAATTTATAGTTAAATATAAATTTATTCAAGCTTGAGAAGGAAGGAAACCTGACATTTATGAGTTATCAGTTCCATGATGATGTAATATAGATTGGTATTAAGGAAGTGTTGATGGAGGAAAATCTGTATGAGACATTAAATACATAAATTAAAATCCTTTTAAATTGATAAGGATCATATATAAAATAAAATTAAGGTACCCCAAAGTGACCATATGTAATTCAGTTCAATGTCATAAGAAAAGGACTAAATCTAATAAATTTATAATATTATGGAATGGAATTTGGATATTTAGTTTACATATTACTGATAGGATGGTATGGTATGTTTTTTAGATTCATTCAGTAAGTAACTTGATGTCATACATTTTAACATTATGTGACAAGGACATTATATCTATCCAATATTCCCATATGGGTGGATTTTCCATTGTTGTGAAAATGATTTGCATGGATTTCATATTATTATAGGGAATATTTATCTCTATTTTAAGTTTATCTATATAATTCTATAGACAATATTTAAAGATAAATCATCCTTAAATCATATCTCCTATGAGTTTATGGTAAGGATAGTAATCCAGATAATCTTTTATGAATTTCTTTTTAGGTCTATCGATGATCAGAAGACAAATATGTTCATGATCCAATGAACATGAAAAGTAAGTTGTCATGTGCTAAAGACTAAAGTAATATAGCTTAATCCATCTAGTATTGGGAGTTTCGTTACCCTGATTCATTTTTAGAGATTGTGTTATTTTATTAGGGTGGTCACTAGGCTATATCACACAATTGTGTGTCACTAGAACCAAAATCCCGCATGAATTTAATTTTGAATCCAATACATATAGAAAAATCACATTTCAATTTTATTACATAACAACTAATGATAGGGATAGTAATTGGAATTTTCTCTCAAATATTTATCTTGAGGTTCCTTTATTCTAATCAATGGAAGCTTGAACAAATTATTCTTCATGGATAAGGAAAAATACTTGGGTTCCAACTCAGGTTGTAAGGAATATATATTACTTTGTAAATCATTGATAAATGGAAAAAACATTGCTTATTCAATGTGGAACATATGTAAATGTCAATATATGAACATGGTTGACATTAAGATCTAGGAGGGGGTTCCTTAATAATAATAAATTTTGGGGTATAGGATGAAGTTATTGAAGACTGGTATATCGTTGATATAACCACTAAATATGAGAACTACCACTATAGTTTGTACTATGTGACGATTATTATAATTAAATAATTTATGGAATATACCTGATAAGGGGGTGGAAAAAATAAAACATCCCCCAAACCTATGGTTTGTGGGACATTATTTCCTAAAGGGCCTTTGTAAGAGGGTGTTAGTATTTTATCATGGGGGAATTTTCCAAGAAGTATCTTTAGAATTATTTACCATATATCCTAGATTTATTGATTCAACAGTCTGGTATGTTCTTCAGTAGAGATTTCCATGTACTCTTTAGGGGGATGACTAGTGGGAGAATTGTCAATACCCTTTCCATTTTTGATGCCAGGATGGGTGGATAATGATGGGAATCCTAGTGTAGATCCTTGTAAGTGGATCTATTTTTGATATCAGGAATATAATCTATCAACATTTCATAAGGGGGTATCTATAGTTTTTTGTAATTCCTTCTTTAGAGGTAGGGGTATCACTGAGCACTTTTTCACCAATGCGAGGAGTAGAGGATGGTAGAATATTATACAACTCCAATTTTTTCTAGTTTCCCCTCCCCCTCTACATGCACCCACCCCCTTGAAGTCCCCCCCACCCTTTTCACTCCTCCCCCTGCCTGTCCCCCCTTCCCCTACTAGTCCCCATTGTCCTCCCCCATGCACCCCTCCCCCTGCTAGTCCCCCCTTCCCCTGCAAGTCCCCAACTACCCCTACCCCACAACCCCTTGCACCCCCACCACTTTAACCCTCTCCACATTCCTGTCCCCTCCCGTTCCAGTCCCCCTCCCCCTGCCAGTCCCCCTGCACATTCCATTACCCCACCCCTGCCCCTGTTAGTCCCCCCATTTATACGGTATAAAAAATAAGTTCAGTTCCCCCAAGTTCCCCACCCCACTCCCAGTTCCCCCCTCTTCATTCACCACACCCCAAACTAGTTCCCCCCACCCCTTACCCCCTCCCCCTACTAGTCACCCAACCCCTTCCAGTACCCCCTTTCCATCCCCCATGCACCCCTCCCCTGCCAGTCCCCCCAGCCCCTACCAGTCCCCCAACCCCTACCCCACCCCATTATGCCCCTACCCCTTCCATCCCCCTACCCCTGCCCCACCCCTTGCACCCTCACCCCATGCACCCCTCCCACCTTCCAGTCCCCCTAGTTCCCCACCCCCTCTAAGCCAATATATTATAAAAAAAATATTGTTAATAATAAGGATTTCATAGATATTTTTTTAAAACACCCAAGGATTGAAATATTTTCATTATCAAGAGCATCATGTCTCAGAATCAAGGAAATATACCAATTTTTAACATGAGGATACATGAAAACATAAAGAATAACAAAATTCACCAAGAACTACAAGGAGAATATTTTTTTTTCATCGTAACTAGCATGGAATTAAGAAAGTTAAATACAATATTTACCTTTGATGCATGGATATTGGAAAGGTGCAATTTATTCCCTAATTTGAAAGCTTTTGGCCCATATCTACCATCACCTTAGAGAAAGTATCTTGTGTATCTATCAAAAACATCAGATTCAGGTGATGTTCCATTAAATAAATCACCAGATCTGAATAAAACTCACACTATGTAGATTAAAATTCTCTTCCCCACCTTGGATAAAAGATTCCATTAATATCCATAAATTGTATTAGCCACCCACACATTCAACCAATGAAAATCATCTACATGTGACCAACATATAATAAGTTTAAAGCCCATATATTCTTCATGATAAACATAAAAAAAACATCAACACACAAAACAAGACTGGAATTAAATGAGAAAATATAGGACATACAGATATGATACACTATTTAGTTACCCATTTTTTGCCCATTTCATGCTACTCACAATGATCTCCCCATTCACCACCCCAAGAATAAACTAATCCTTGTTATCCAATTTCAAAAGATCTAGTTCATGATTATCCAGGAGAACTCTTTATATAGTAGTAAACATATGATATTTCAGTAAAATATGGGAATTATATATAAACCATACTTTGGAGGATCTAAGATTACTTTTCTTTTCTCATATAACTAAAGTCATAGATGAATGAAATATTCAAGAACTGCAAGGAAAACAAACACGCCAGAACTAGAAAACTGTCTTTGAAAATTGAAAAATGGGATTTGAGGGTGAGAATACATTGCTCTGTTGTACCACCAAGGATGGTCTCCCCGGTTTCAAGCCATCGACCATTGACAGAATTAACCATTGAAGGTACTCCATTGAAAACTGTATCAGCTCTTTGTTCACAAAGTCACCGTACTTGATAAAATTTTTCTTCTGATCAAGGTAAATTCCAGCTTCAAAAAACAGATAATCTAACAAGGTAAGATTCATAAAACCTTAGAAATCACCTATCAATGTCAATTTCAAACCTTAAACTACCGAAGCCAACTATTTCTAGCTTATTTATTTTTCTTCTTGAATGCATGATCAAATGCATTTCCATCTTCATTGCCGACCCATAAAAATTCCTTCTTGTGATTTTTGGGCTCACTGGAGTATTCTTTTCCTTTTTTAGATGTGTTTGTACCCAACCCCCAATACACATAGAATAAATTAAAAAAAATCAAAAATGAGGATTGATTGTGTTCTTATATAAAGGAATATCGATCATATAAAATTTATGTGAATTGAATCCAAATCCCACCCCCTTGCACCACTACCCCCTGCCCCAGCCATTCCCCCTACTCCAACCATTCCCCCCAACCCCTACCAGCCCCCCTACCCCTTCCAATCACCCTGTCTCTACTAGTTTCCCCTCCCCCTTCTAGTCTTTCCCCTGCTAGTCCCCCCACCCCCTGTTTGTCCCCCTCCCACCTACATAAACCTGCAATATACAAATACACCATACACATACACCTGAAACGAATTCCAAAAACCATTGCATCATCTCATTTCAACGTAAATAATAAAAACAAATCATACATATAAAATTGAAATTTTATAAACAATGAAAACAAAATGATATATACAAAAACTGACAACAATGTCACTCAAAAATGTCATCTGAATCATCCTCCTCAACAGCCCCGATATAAAAAACATCAAAATATGTACCACCACTATTAGCAGCATCATCATCACCACCAGCAACATCTTCTGCCTCTCCACCATCAATAACATCTTTAGCCTCTGCATGATCAGTAGCATCTTTATCCTCTCCACTAGAATCTTTAGCTACACAATCATCTCCATCATGACACGTCAAGCACAAACTCGATAAACATACATTCACTGTTTCTACCCCATCTAGAAGAAGTGAAGAGCATATAGATGATATAAAATTGAACAATTGTTTATTTTCTTTTTTCTATGTCTTTTGAGACTCTTGTCCAACTTATTGCATTGTTGTCTCAAAGGAATCATGTAATTGTTCTTTGGTAACCATTCATGCAATATAGCTAGATGATTCAATACTTGACGATCAATATTCATATGGAAAAAATTTCTTTCTGGGATAACAATGAACTCTACCATTGTGCTTGTTTCCAAGAACCTGATGTAAGTAATCATTTTTTCCAAATGTGTCTGATTCCTTTTCCATTAGAGCTTGAAGATAATCCTATAAAGGGCATTACCATTTTAATAGATAATAAAAAAATGAATAACTGAAGTTATATTCCCATAGAAATTATCATATGTGTTATGAGTAAAATGTCTACATCCTCTTTTTCTAGATGAAATCTATACTGAAATATATGTAGCGTATATCCTTTTATATTCATTATACAAATTTTAAGAGTTGGTATAAATTATATATTGGGATGATGTTTGGGTTTACAGATATATTATTAGTAGTTATGGACCTATTTGAGAGTCAAAATATTCCTTAAACCTATATAGAAAAACATGATTATAGGATCAGTATAAAAGAAATGAGATGGTTCCTTAAACACTATTCTTGACTGAATGGATTTCCGATGTCCTTTTTATACCTTATCAAGAATTGATCTTATTAAATTATCATTTATAATATAAAAGGGAGAGTAAAATAATGTACTGTTATAAATAATACCATATCAACAAGTGATATAATTTACTCAAGCATTATCATTCCCTCTGAGGAAATGAAAACTCATATAATTTTCAGTGAATGAAACTGTATACTAAAAGCTAAAAATATAAAAACATTCATATAATCTTTAATGTGTTTCTTGATTCACAACAATTCTATATTTCTTTTTCCTACTAGAATAAAACAATATTGATCAGGGAACACGTCCTTTGAAATTTAATACTTGTTTCTACATGGAAATTGAACATAAATCAATGAAAAAATAAATGTTTATTCACAGAAAAATCATATATTACATATGACAGTTCAAGATCTGGTAGTGTAGTTTTCCCAAAAGTATGATTATACATCGTGGTACCCTTATTTATTATATGTCTTTCAGATTAATCCTATTAGTAAACAAAAATAAAATAGCCTTTAAATATGTCAAAAGAGATAAAAATCATTATTTAAACTTAACAGTTCAATGAGTTCAAGACATAACAGAAATAACCAAGTTTGAAAAATAAAACTAAAAAAAATAAAATCTAATAAAATCATCCACTACAGAAAACTAAGGTTAATGAAAAAAATCAATTTATTAAAAACATTAAGAATGTAAATTACCTTGAAATAGGAATAGCTCCAATATGCAACTAATTATTTTTATTGTGAAATTGGGAATTCATTGATGATTAGTTTATTTTAAAGAGGATTACCTCTTCTTTTTTTCCATCCAAATGTAGGTCATGCTTGTAGGCCGACCACAACTTCCCCTATTCCATTAACCTAGCTCTCTTAGCATGGAGACCATCCGTGATGTTATAGCGAAGGTGAATATTCAAACAAATTTATCAATAATACTTTATAAAGAAATTGAGAAGTAATTTTAAAAAATATATACCCAAATTTCTGCCCAAGATGTGTCCTTTATTTCTTGTACAACCTTTCTCCACCTGACTGGTTGAACTGGAACAATATTACTATTTATGCTATGTTTCCCCATGAAACTCCTCATTTTTTTCCATTTTCTACAATAATTTTCATTTCCTTATTATACTGAACCCTAATTTGTGTGTGTCTATTCCACACTTTATATATCTATGTACGACCACATCTTTTAGAAGATGATGTTCCAGAAAAAAGAAAAAAATATTTTACACATATATAACTAAAATTTAAAAGAAATTTATTCATTTCATTACTTTTTAAACATTTAACAGTAGCACTATTTGTTGTTGCTCGATCATTGACACTATGCTAAGGGGATACAACTGGAGATGTGTCTTCCATAGTAGACTGTGGATGCTGAGTTTGTGTAGGAGGGTATGGGTATACAGGGGGAATAACCAATGTAGGTGTACCCTCCATAGTAGACTATGGATGATGAGGTTGGGTAAGAGGGCATGGGTATACATGGGGCATAACCAATTGAGTTGTACCCTAGAGTGATGAAGGTGGATAAAAGTAAAAAGGATGAGGGATAGAAGGATATGGAATACCCTCCATGGTAGGAGGAAGAAATGGATAACAAGGATGACCTCCCATGTATGGATAAGGCATATAAGTGGGGGACATGATGGGAGGAAACCATCCCGGTGACTACAAAGCCATGGACTGTGAGGCGGTACTTGTAGGGGGTTGCATGTAGGGTCATTCCTATACTCTTGAGTTCCTAAACCATCTTCCTTGAACTCAAGTTTCCTCCTCGATGGTTCCAGTTCATATTAAATATGATTTGTGGAATTTTCATACATAATAAATAAAAAACCAGGGACTCACTAGAACAATCATATTTGTCAGGCCAAATTCTCTAAGTCGGCAATTGTTTTCCTCAATTTTTTTTATCTGAACCTCCTCATCAGACAGAATAATATGTAAATTCCAAAAGTGAAGTGTAAATTTAAAAAATATAACAAAGAATTAAATAACTATAATAATTCCAAGAAAATTCATATTATCTTGCAAAAATTTACATCATCCATTATGTTTTTGTTTTCATTATATTGTTTACTCACTGATTCAAAACATTACAAAAAAAAATATGTTGCAACTTCAAAAGTTAAAAAAAAACACCAGGTCATAATAATATAATCTGAATAATTTAAAACATGTAACGCTAGGTATTATTTATTATAATTTCTGGTTCACAATCCATTATCACAATGCAATCATCCGTATAATCGAATGATATATTTGACTGAATACCCCCCAATTCATCCAAAATGTCATCATCATCCAATCCTTCATCCAAAATGTGTCTAGGAATAACATAAACAATAACAATAAATTATTGTTTTAAAGGGTCTTTTACATACAATACTTGTCTAGCTAGTGATGCAAGTATATAAGGCTCATCTGTTTGTAGTTTAAGTTCATATATATTACTCTAAAACTGAAACTATTTATATATAATCTTTGTTGTGTAATTGAATCAAAACAATTGGGTTTCATCATAGGGACATGACCATGTGCATAGTAATCTAATATAAATATTCTCTAAAAAATCCTATATTACGACATATTTTCTAATCGAGGTTGTATGTCTGATGCACTAGCCTAACAATCCATTGTAGTTTTTATCATGGAACTGTCATGCTATGTTTCCATATTTGTTCCACAAATATTTATAATGAATTTAAAACCTTTGACAACCATTTCTTTACAATCACAAACCACATTGTTTAAACCAAACAATAATACCCTTATTTTAATAGATACATCATCCATCAGTAATATTTGGACCTCAAATAAATCAAAAAAAATATTGAACAACTAACAATGATTTGGTAATGTTAAAAAATAATTTTTTTTACCTTTGTCTTCAACCAAGAAAGAAATTCTTTGCTGTGTAATTTATCCCACCTATTAATAGATAAATAGAGATTTGATCTTTTCATTGTTTCAATATGTTCTCTGAAAATATAAAAATTTAATGATTTCATGAACTATGAAAAAAATACTCTACAAAAATATTTATACTTATAATTTTACTTACTTGATGTAATCGTCAAACACACCATAGTTAAATAATACTGTACAATGAGCCATTTCCCACTCATCCCTATTGAATGTACACAACTTCTATGATCCATATATTCCTCCCATTTGAGACAGTGATGGAAATATTGGCTCCATGGGATTATACTGCCCATTTCAGTTCTCACGGGCTGATTAGATCTATTGGTGACATTAGTCAAATACATTGAACACAAATCCATGCATTCCAGAACTAAATAAACTTTCACAACAGATCCTTCATGATGATTATTATTTCTCACATAATATTTCAATATAAACATAATTCTTTCTATAGGATACATCCGACGACTCGAAACAAGACCACCAAAAGGAACATCTGTTGGAAGATACACGGTCAGATGTAACATACATGTCAAAAATGATGGAGGAAATATTTTCTCCAAGTCACAAAGACTTATTGGTGCATATTTCTGTAGTTTTTTTCAAAACACTTTTATTCAATATTTTAGCATATATATCTTGATAAAAGTGACATAATATCATTATAGGACCCTGAAATTATTTGAAAGTAAATGTTGAATGGAAATAAGAATCAATTCATGAAACATGACAAGGTAGTCATGGGTTTTGATGGATTTTAGTTTCACATCTCCTGTATTCACTCGTTTCCAAATGTTACTCAAAAAACCATTTGGAACCATTAATCTTTCCATGACTTGAAGAAATTGTTTTTTCTCTGCATTTGTAATCGGAAAACAAGAAAATGGGACTTTCCACTGATTCTGACCAATTAACTCAGGATAAAGACTTGGTTTTATACCCTAATACATTAAATCACGACGTGAGCGCAAATCATCTTTTCTCTTTCCATTTACAATTATAAGTGTTTCAATTAACATTTCACATAAATTTTTTCCAATATGAATTACATCAAAGTAGTGATGCAACAAATTTGATGACCAATATGACAACTCATAGAATATACTTTTCTTTATCTAATTATTTTTTGAATTTAACAAACCCTTTCGATGAAAATAATTCAAACTGTCAAGTTCATTAAGCATATCGCCCCCTGAAATTCATTGAGGTATTTCATCTATCTCTATGAAATTATCAAACTATCTTCGATTTTTTATGGGTGATACATTTGTAGAAATCTTCGATGCCATGTGAAAATGAATGTTTGTCGAAACATTAATCTCCTAGAATGTGTATTTTTCATACATATAGGGCAAGATAATCTCCCCATGGTACTACAACCATACATCATTCCATATGAAGGGAAATCATTTATTGTCCATAATATTGATGCACGACACATAAAGTAATCCCACCTAAATGCATCATATGTCTGCACCCCAATAGTCCAAATCCTTTTCAACTCATATATTAATGGTTGATAATATATTTTGATATCATTTCTAGGATCATAGAGTCCAGAAATCAATATACTCTTGATAGTAACTGCATTTTTCATACACATCCATGACAGAAAATTAAAAACATGAATGAAAACATGCCAAGTACTATGTGCAATATGCATCTGCATAAATGGGTTGAAACCATCACATGTCAATCCCGATCTCACATTTCATAGGTCAGATGAAAAATTAGGATGCAACTATAAATTTTCTTCCATGACAACCCATCAACAGGATGAAATTTATCATCATTATCCTTATTTCTTTCATCTTCATGTTATCTCATGTTCATTTCCATTTGTTCTGACATAAAAAGTTTCTGATATCTGGGAATCAATGGAAAGTGCCACATCACTTTCTATGGTACACAAGATTTATTTTCATCTTTATTAGTCATAAATATTGATGTAACACTTTGTTTTAACTCATTTAACTTGACATTATCCTCCAGAATTGACAAAACTATTTAAGGCATGCATAGATTTTAGTACTTGAAAATGAAAACTTTTCAACCAACATTGTTGCCATATAATAATTTTCTAGAATAAATGCATAATTAGGAAGAAATTCCATTAAAAGAGTAATTATATAGTCAATAACAGTATTACTAAATCTATACATTGTTTTTCCATCATACAGTCACATTAAAAAATCTAGTTTGGTCATTTATCCACCTGACTGGAATACTGGGGTATTTGTATCTTCTGACAACTTTTTAACACACTCAAAATCATAATTCTAATCATTAGATGAAAAATATGATCCCACATTCATTTCCTCTTTCATTTCTCTACATAAAGTGTTGGATTGAGAATAAAATGGAAAATCGATCGGAAATCAGATTTTCCATTCCTATCCTTTCATCTGAATCAACTACATTCTCCATTGAAAATTTTTCTCCATTGTGATAAAAAACATGATATACTTTTTGAAAAACTTTTTTACTTATATGGAATATTACTGCCTCACATGTTATTCATGGTCTTCCAATGAAATCAAAACATGGGAATTGAAACATTCAATCATTTGATCCATTGTTGAATGTAAAATCACCAAAATATTCTAACTCCTTCTGAAACTCATCAGTGACCTGATCAACATTATACATCCATCTTCTATCCATTCTAATATGAAAAAATAGTTAGTAAAAGTATTTATTGTAAATAACAACATTGAAACTCATTCATGCTTAAGAAAAGTATCATATGGACTCATTCATAGGCTTCTATTCCTTACATGCTTCTTGAGAAACATAAGTAAATGTTCAGGATTAATGCATCAACTATAAAATTACCATTTACTAAAGTATATGAGTTCTCTAAATCATAATAATATATGAAACATAACCATATCCACAAATCAATATTTATGTCATGTTAAGAGAATACATAATTAAATCTCTTGCTATAAATTTTTACACCATGACAGGTCAACTTTGGGTTGCTAGTAAGTTCCTAGATTTCTAGATGTTGGTAAATATTCTAAATGAATAAATAAAAAACATCGGTGATTTAAATTATGTAAATATAAGATAGTAAAATAAATGAGAAACTAAAATACATGAGATACAAGTGGAGTTAAGATTTTATATCCTAATGAAAATATAATAATACATACAAGCATATCATTCTTAGATACTTATATAGTAGAAATGATTCAAATGTTGGGTTCATGTGCAATTAATCATATTATAATGGCACAATTATAGTGGACCATGGGCTTTATATATTATGGATAGTTTTCTAAGAATATTGGGTTGTATTATGTCTATAAGAAAGGGGATGGTGTGTAGGGAGGTGGAAGGGCTGGGTAGGGTGGGGAAGGGAGGGGCCGAGCTATGGGGAGGTTGGGGGAGGGTTGGGCTAGGTAGGGGGAGGGTTGAGTTGGGCATGGGGGAGGGTGGGATAAGGTAGGTGGGAGGGGGAGGTGGGGGAGGGGGAGGGGCTAGGCAGGGGGTTAATGGGGGAGGGGGGGGGGGGGGGTTGGGTTTGGGGGAGGGGGCTGGACATGGGGGGACAGAGGGGTTGGGTAGGGGGAGGAGTAGGGGATGGGTTGGGTAGGGGAGATGGGGCTGTTGGGGTGGAGTGGGAGGGGCTGAGTAGGGGGAGGGTTCCATCTCGCAAGAGGTAGGGAAAGGGTAAGTGGTTCTATCGCGACAGAGGCCAAGAAAGGGGAAGGCAGAAGGGGTTTGATTTCAAGAGGAAAGTTTTGATCAAAAGATATGAGAAAAGTTGATTTGGAGTGTTTGGATATGAGTTGAGGTGAATTTAATAAGTTCTATGTTTTATTAATGATATCTATAAATTATATTTTGAAGATAAAAGTAGGCTATGTCTTGAAAATTTCAGGACTTGTTATGATAATCTTATAAAAATTATAATTTTTTTGTGTTTATTATTGTGATTTTATAATATATGGAGGTACATGTGTGGCAGTAGGAGAACCAGATAAAATATATTCAGTTATAGTATTTTCTTTCAAGAAATTCATGGAGTTAGGACAGACAGGTTGAAACTAACTAAATATTTACCCAAGAAATGCATGGAGCTATCGACCCCTGCACACTGCCCCCCTTCCAACTTCACCCCTTCCCCCATCCCCTTCACCCCTACCCCATTTACCCCATTTACCCCACCATTTACCCCAAAATCCCCTCACTTTCACCACCACTGCCCCCACCCTTCACCCTACTCCGTTGACCCCCCCTTCACCCCCATTTCCCCCTACACATCCCCACTGGCCCACACTACCCACCCCCTCACCTATACACCCCCTCACCCCCACTATCCCCCACCTACCCACCCCCTCACACCTGCCCCCACTACCCATCCCCCACCCCACCTCCACCCCCACCTAAACCACCACCCTCACCTACACAGTACCCCCTCACCCCACTGCCCCCACCTACTCCCCCCCCACCAACACAATGCCCCCACACATGCACACTTCCCCCCCACATTCCCCCACTCCCCAACCTGCACACTATCCCCCACCTACTCACTACACCCCCACCCTTCACTCCCACTCCTTTGACCTCCCCCCTTCACCCCCACTGCCCCCACCCCAACTCCTCTGATAATATTACTTATATTTATGAGATGCTTATGATGATATAGAGTGGGAAATTCTAGATCCTGTAATTCATGGTTATTTGAATCTAAAATATTCATGTGGTTTATGGAATGATGAAATAGAAGATAGTAGTGCTACAATATTTGATATATATTCATGTAGTTTGAAATAGAGACATGTGAATGTTTTAATATATTATTTAATATAGAATAATTTATATGAACTATGTAAAATAGTGATAAGACCCAAAACAAATGGATATAAAGTTATGGAGTGGGGAATTCTTGATCCATTAATTAGGGGAGATTTGAATCCAAATTATTCATGTGGTTTAGTGAATGCTAAAAAAGAAGAAACTGGTGCTGTTATATTTGATATATATTCATGGATTTCTAAATATTGACCGGTTGAAGTTTTCTAGTATTATTCAAGAGAGAAGAATTTCTATACACTATTAAAAAGAGTGATAAGTCCCAACAAAGTTTTTATTTTGATGAACCACTACACTACTAGAAAAATAACCTATACCAACGGTTTGGAACCGTTGGTATAGGCCTCCAAACCGTTGGTATAGCCTATACCAATGGTTTGGAGAACCATAGGAAAGTAAGCCGTTGGGATAGGTCTATAACAACAGTGTTTGGAAAACCGTTGGTATAGACCTATACCAACGGTTTTGAAAACTATTGGTATAAGTAATATGAAAATCTATACCAACGGTTCAATAAAACTGTCGGTATATATATTTCAAAAAATAAATCCACTGGGATTTGATCCTAGGACCTCTTGGTTTATCATTGAACGACCTAACCACTAACCTAACATGACTTTTTTGAACATAATTTCATAAATATATATATATGTATTGTAATAATTATTTTAAATTTTGATTTATAGAATTTTCTGGTTAAGAGGATCCGATAAAAAATAAAAGGACCTATACCAACAATTGTCACAACCGTTGGTATAGGTCCCTGGAATCTGAGAAGTGATGTTGATATTTTGGGGACTCTTCCCAATGGTTTGGCCAAACCTTTGGGAAAAGTGGCCACAAATTGGACCTTTCCCAGTGGTTTGGCCAAACCGTTGGAATAAGTGGCCACAAATCGTACCTTTCCCAATGTTTTGGCCAAACCGTTGGGCAAGGGGGTATAGAAGTGTTGGGAAAGGTCACATTTACAGTAGTGCTATGTGTCAAAGTTTAAAAGAATAGGAAGATCTAGTGATATTTTTATTGAAAAAAGGAATAGAAAAAGTGGGACGAGGTAGAAGAAGAAGAAACCATGTATTTCATGATGTTTATAAGAGGAATATACATGTTACTCTAGTTCACACATGAAATAAGGGTAGGGATTAAGAGTTATGCGTATTTTTGTGAAGGAATATAAAGAAGAAGTTATTGAATATCAGTTTGATACTATGAAGAAGAAGATTTGTTATATAGTGATGTGTATAAAAATAAAATAAGTGGATTTCTATTGTGAAAAAGAAGAAGAATAAGAAAGGAGTAGTACATGAACAATAAGGAAGTATTCTAAATTGGTGTTACAATGCCACGACCTGTCCCCTGAGGCCCGAATCGTGACTACCCCAAGCCCGCCTTCCATAGGCTAGGGGATGGAGTCTAGCACCAAAGGTGCAATTCCCTGAAAAATGGGAAGGCATTAACTTTATAAAACATAACACACACAACCAGAGTACAAGAAGAAGTAAACACTAATTAAAGAAGTATAAAAAGTGTGCTGAAAGTACAAAGGGGCCGGAAATACAAGCCCAACAAAAAGGTACAACTATAACTGAAAGAAAGTAAGACTGAAAGACCAACAAGTGGAAGGTGACTAAAAGCTCCTGGATCATCCACCACGGATCCTACCTGAAGGGTAGGTAAAGATGTCCTCCTCAGCACTTCATGTCTATCGGTCTTCTCCATGTGCCGTCATGCCGAGTGTGCACCTCTAGGTACCGTGCAGACCTCGTACACTCTTCCTCGGTCAGCAATGTCTGTCTTCTGCATCCAACACAACGAGGTGTGGGCATAGCCCGTGCATGGGTGAGTATAAGGATACTCAGTAGGGACCCTGAGACCCTTAAGGTCTCACTAAATTCAACAAGGATAAACCATAAAGAAATATCTCAACAGATAATAAATACTTAGGTATATGCCCATAAATATACCAAAGTTATCAAGTAACCCATCTCAATCATGAGGAAAACACAAAGGTCATTGACTCAGCTCCAACCAAGATTTTCATTAACAAAACCACAACTGCTGGAAAAATCGCCCTCTGTTGAGTACAGTGGCCCTGTCGTGACACCGAGGCACTACTCACTAACCTTAGACTGCTAAGGTACTCCTCCTGTCGAGTACTGCGAGTCTGCTGCCAAACCGGGCGGTCCTCTGTTGTGGGTCTACCGCCAAACCGGGTGCTCCCCCTAATAGTCGTCAGAGGTACTCCTCCTGTCGAGTGTCCCAGGTCTGCTTCCAATCCAGGCACTCTGTCTCCCGTGGGTCTACCACCAAATTGGGCGATCCGTCTACTGGGCTAGTCGAATCACTCTGAGTCAAATCGGTCAAGTAGTCATCAGGTCTACAGCTACTAGGTCTCCACACTCTGTCTGCTCGTCTCCAGGAGTATCTTCTCCACGAGCTACTGGTCGATACTTCATGTGTCACGATGTCTTGCGTAGAAGTATCATAAAGGCCCGCCTTGTCATAGGGGTCTCAACTCAATAGACGGCGCGTCAATCGGGCGCCTGGTCTGTGAGTTATTAGCCTTTTGGTCCCGGGGGCCTGGTTGGTTTCGGGTACGAACCAACCCAACCATATCTCAAATGTACCCCAAATTCCCATGGGGTAATTTTGATGGGACCGATTCTAAAAGATATTACCAGCGCCTTTGACGGTTCGTCAAATGGGTGTCCAGTGCCAAAGATATGGCCAACACAAGCAGAGTGTCAAAAGTGGGACAGGGTCTGGTCTGACCTAGTCGGACCGACTCAGCCCAACTCAGTCTGGGTCGACCCGATCTGGGTCGACCTTGTCAAACTTACTGGGTCTGACCTGGCCCGTTGGGCGGTTCAGCCCACTGAGTTTGGCCTAGTCTGCTGGGCACGGCCCATCGGACTGCGTGGAAAATTCAGGCCGAAGTCACCACATGGGCGATTCATCCTGAAGGCCAGTGGAGGTCCGGCCGGCGCCGCGAGGGGCGCAGCTCAGAAGGCTCAGCTCGAGAGGCCAAAGGCGGGCTGCGCAAGGCACAGGCGGGCTGCGGCTAGACTGGGAAGGGCGCAGGGGGCGCCGGGCAGATGGCCCATGGCATCGGGCAGGCACCGGGAGGGCACCGGGCAAGCACCCGGGGTGTCTTGGGGCACCGAGAAGGCGGCCTGGGTGCCAGGCTGGTGCTAGGAGGGTGTCGGGCATGTGCGGGGAGTGATGGCAGTGCGCGAGTAGGCTGGTCGGGCGCCGCTCAACCGACGGCGGGGTTCGCGAAGGTCGCGGGAAGCGCGACCTCTATTTTCCATCTTCGTCACTATCACCACATTGTCGTATCACTGTTACGTCACCATCGATCCAAGGTTCCAAAAAAATAAAGGTTGCGGAGGGGACGAGCCGTGTTCGTGTGGACCAAACCCTTCACGTTAGAATGATTGCAAGTGGCTCAAGAAGTTGATTTTAATGAGAGGTGATTAAGCATTAAACAACTTAAAACACATCCCTACCTCTTTAATTGTCGGGCGTTCGTTTGTTGTGGGGGAAAATGATGTTGTTTCCATTCGCCGTACACTTCCACTTCTGAGCTCATGTGTCGGTCTGTTGACGACGAAGTGGAATGAAGAAGGGTTGTCAGAGAGGTCCCGCATCAGAAGGGGGTTCTGAGGAAGAAGATGAGGATGTAGCATCGTCATCGGCATCTTCACATTCTTCGTTGGAGAAGATAAGTTTCTTCAAGTGTTGGGCGTCGTGATACTTTACCAGCACTTCGTTGCTCGGTGAAGCCATCCCAAAACCTTCTCCCAAGCTCCCTATATATATGAGAGGGGGAGAGGTATGTAACCCTCGTGGAATTTATGATGGTTCAATTATTAGGAGCCTTCCTAAATTCCAATGATGCTGTTACATAATTAAAAAGGTGGTCGGGTGAATTAAATTGTGTTGGCACAATTTAAGAGGTGTATTGGCATAGTAAAAAGGGGAGGATTCCAATAAGTTTCCCCCACCTAGCCTACGTCAAAACAAAAGAAACGAATTAATTTTATGTTGACACATAAAATTACTTGACAACAATTAATTTTTATGTTAACACAGAAAATTAATTGAGAGCAATTAATTTCACATCGACACATAAAATTAATTGACAACAATTAATTTCTAATCGACACATAAAATTAATTGACATTAATTAATTTTACATCATCACATAAAATTAATTGACATCAATTAATTTTACATTGAAACAAAAAAATTAATTGATGGGGGGTTGATAGGTTTCTTCTCCCTTTCCATTAAATGGGGTGTTAAGGCACATGTGGACCCCACGTCATAACCTCTCGTCGGAGGTTATGCTACTCGGGTGGTCTCCACCCCAGTTATCCTCCCATTGGAGGTTAGGGTGTGGTGGTCCCACCACCAACTCCTAAGTGGAGCTTTTAACCAACTAATCGCACACACAACACATGACAACTTAAAAATAAAATAATGTGTTGTACTTTATTTTACTATTTTTTTCTTTAATAAAAAATCCAAAAACTAACTTCCAAACTCATCAGAACGCAACTGCGGCGAAGGTCTCAATAAGAAATTACCGATGCTATGAGTTCAAAGGTTCCCTCGGATTTCAATTCCGAGCACTGGTTCAAAATATATAAAATCCCGAACGTACGTTTACTGAACATTCCCGAAAAAAAGTTTGGAAAATTATTATCCGTCACCCTCAACTCGTGAAGGTCGAGGATAGGCTCGGCCAAGGTGAAACACGCCCCAAAACAACCCAATGGTACTCTCGTATTTTTAATCTGACTCACCATTTAGAATTTATTAATTTTACAATGAAATAATTGTCACTTAATTATTTTATTTGCATCCAAAAACTAAGATTTTCTGATGGCTCGTGCCAGATAAAGTTAGTTTCTACTTAAACAAATCATTCCCTCATGAGTTCAGTGGTGGTCTCAGATTTTTAATCCAAGATACTATTTTTGAGTTAAATGCATTTGAAAAAGAAAATAATTTATTTAATTAATTTATTTATAGTTATGCCATTTTGTGGATTTTTGATAGGAGGCGCGCGCCGACTAAACTTAAGTCATGTCAAGGGTAAAACCGCCATCCTGAGCGCAGCGGTGCCCTCATAATTCTGATCCAAGTAACTGTTTAATAGTTATTGCACTTTTTTAGGAAAAATGCTTACGCGTGTTAATTTAATCTTAACAAAACATCAATAGATCATTCTGGACACTCCGGGCCTCAGAATGAGGTGCCATCAGAAACTATGGACTCGTAAAATTCCCAAAAAAATAGGAATAAAATTTTCATGAAATTTATGGGTCTTTAAATTACCCCCATTTCAGGGCTTTATGTCCCCATAAAGCTACAACACACACTAGGGAAACAAAAAATAAGGTATTGAGCACGCATATGAGCCTACCGCTCCCATGTGCTCTTCTGGAGGTTCACGTGCTTCCAGTGAATGCGCACCAAGGGAATCGATAGTCCATGCAGGACCCGCTCCTCTCGATCCTCAATATCCCTTGGAACCTTCGTGAATGTCTCCCTGTCATCGATGTCCAGCTCCCCGTAGTCGATGATGTGGGACGGTTCATGCACGCATCTCCTCTGCTGATATATGTGGAAGACGTTGTGCACTCAGTGCAGCTAAGGTGGAAGGGCCAGGCGGTAAGCCACCTCGCCTACTCTACTGGAGAAGAAGGAGTGACTGTAAGAGACTGTAGATAGGATGAACCATCTCTATCCACAAAGTATATATCAAAGGAAGCCAGCTGCTCTGTCGCCTCTCCTAGCAGCTGAATACCATATCTCTTTCTGAGCGCACCTGTTACTACGTTACCCTTTCCAGGAGTATAGACTATCTCAATGTCATAGTCCCAGATGAACTCAAACCATTGTCGATGTCTCAGGTTCATATCCTTCTAAAAGAATACACACCTGTGACTATTGAGATTGGAGTAAACTGTAAACCCTTCCCTCTCGAACTATGGGTGAGAATAGCCAATTGTTAGAACTCGACTTCACCCTTCTTCACCTACATTCTACAAGAGATGCTAGGATTTATCCTTTACCGAAAATGGATATCCGGTCTCATCCCATGGATTAACCATGTTCTTTTCCTAATATAGTCAATCATAACATGAAAAATACAATCCATTTCATGGATGATGTCGTAAGGCCTCGACGCTACTACCAAGAGATCCAACCGTTACTCTCACCTCCAAGGGTCGAGTCACACTGTCGGCATTAGTGTGTGGTCACTGGGTATCCTCTAGTAGGAATCTCTATAGTGAGGTTCAAGTCAACAGTTTAAAACGTAACCTCATAGTACAGAACAAGTAATGAAAAAAAATGTCACAAGGACATGTGTCTTTTATTTCTACAGATCAAAGTACAAAGACACAAAGAAACCACAAACAACGACATTTACAAAGATAGAAGCATCATGAAAAAAGTACTATATGCCTGGAACTACTCCCGCTCCAGTCTACCTGCTTCTGGAGCACCATGGTCATATGATTCAGCTTTCTGAAGTTGTTCTCTCCCCAGTCCACTTGTTCTCTACGGTCGGGGTGGACCTCCTGGTGGTGGTGGTGGAAACCCCTCGAAGCGTCGCCCACCACCAGATGCATGACTAGCTCCCCTGCCACGTCCGCCTTAGCCCTGTGGACCGTCATGATCAAACCTCAGCCTCTACCAGGGAGGTCCTTCATCTATCTGCAGATCTTCTACCCGGCGGGTCCGACAGTCACGCCCCTTGTGACCAAGCCCGCTGTAGGAGTAACATAGCCCGTTCCTGGTATGCCTGGCTATGTCTCTGCCCAGGGTGCCCCGCACTACCGATCATCAGTCGTGCGGTCGACCACCTATAGGTCTGGTCCTCTTGGACCTCTGTATCATTTTTATACTACCGGCTGTAGAAGACTCTGCTGCATGTCCACTAGTGGTGGGTCCTGCTACTAGAGTTTGCTCAGAATGGAAACTCTCCACTAGGAGGGCTCGCTCCAACACCCCTGTCTGCATCGAAATGCTGTGAGAAACAACTAAGGATCTAATATCTCTCCTGAGACCCTGCTCGAAGGTCCGGGCCATGAATAATGGGTCCCATACCGTATCTGTAGAGTAGCGCGAGAGGTCTATAAACCTCGCTGAGTACTACGCCACCGTCATGCTACCCTGCTGAAGATGCAGTAGCTCTTGTATATGCACTACTCGAAGGGTGGCTGGTACAAACTCCACCCGGAACAGGATCTCGAAGTCTTCCCATATAATTGTTGCCTCATCGTGCATTTGGTTTATCAGGTTCCACCATCTGCCTGCTGCTACTTGGAGGAGGTTGGCAGTAAGGATCAAAATGAAGTCTGCTGGCGTCCCTACTAGCCTGAAGACTCTCACCACAACCTCCATACAATCCTCAGCCGCCTGTGGGTTCTTCTCTCCCCAGAACCTGGGTGGCCTCTGGCACTTAAACTCGTGTAGTGCGCTCAAGCGGTGTACATCGCCTGCTGCTGGGGCTGGAGGCATCGTTTTCCCAACGGGTGGTAGTACCACAGGTGCCTCCGCTGGTGCCTCCACTAGGAGAGGGGCTTCTACTGAGGCCTCATCGATCGCCGGGCTGTTAGTATGAACAACTCTTGGGGATCTAGTTGGTCATCAGTGGGGAGGCATCCTGAAAGAAACAAATGTGAAACGGTCAAAGACTATACCTGGTGAGCTGACCTGGTTTGAGCTGACTTAATGAAAAATTTTGTAAACAAGCACACAATCAGTGTTTTTGTGCACTGTGTCAGAAATCAAGAGTCAGGGACCTAGTGTATGGATACGTCGGCTGCCCTCACCAACACTAGGCTCCCTGAATAGAAAACCACACTTAGTACCCTTAACGTTGTTGCTTCACAGAAAGAAAATATCAGAGTCCTAAGTTCAGCGGTAGAAACGATGTCCTCTGATACCAATTTTTCATGACCCGTCCCCTGAGGCCCGTATCATGACTACCCCAAGCCCCTCTTTTATAGGCTAGGGGTTGGCGTCTAGCACCAAAGGCTTAATTCACTAAAAACTGGGAATGCATTACCTTTATAAAATGCAACACACACAACTAGAGTACAAGTAGAAGCAATCACAAAGTAAAGAAGTATACCAAGTGTTCTGAAAGTACAAAGGGGCTGGAAATACAAGCCCAATATAAAGGTACAACTACAACTGAAAGAAAGTACAATTGAAAGACCAAAAGCTAGAAGATGACTAGCAGCTCCTGGATCATCCACCATGGATCCTCCCTGAAGGGTAGGTATATATGTCCTCATCATCACTTTACATCTATCGGTCCGCTCCGTGTGCCTTCACGTCAAGTGTCCAACTCCAGGTACCATCCTGTCCTCGTACACTCTGCCCCGGTCAGCGATGTTTGTCGTCTGCATCCAACACAATGAGGTGCGGGCATAGCCCATGCAGGGGTGAGTATAATGATACTCAGTAGGGACCCCAAGACCCTAAAGGTCTCACTAAATCCAACAAGGATAAACCACAAAGAAATATCTCAACATATAACCTTTACTTAGGTATATTCCCACACATATACCTAAGTTATCAAATAACCCATCTCAATCATGAGAAAAACACAAAGGTCATTGACTCATATCAAACCAGGATTTTCATTAACAAAACCACAACTTCTAGAGAACTCCTCCTCTGTCGAGTACAGTGGCCCTGTAGCGACTCCGAGGCACTACTCACTAACCTTAGACTACTGAGGTACTCCTCCTGTTGAGTACCGTGGGTCTGCTACAAAACTGGGCGCTCCTCCGTTGTGGGTCTGCCGCCAAACCAGGCGCTCCCCCTAAGTGCCGTTAGAGGTACTCCTCCTGTAGAGTACCGCGAGTCTGCTACCAACCCAGGCGCTCCGTTAGCCATGGGTTTGCTGCCAAACTGGTCGCTCTGTCCACTTGGCTAGTCGAATCACTCTGAGTTGAATCGGTCAAGCTGTCGTCAGGTCTACATCTACTAGGTCTTGGCAATCTGTCTCCTCGTCTCCAGGAGGATCCTCTCCATGAGCTACTGGTCGATACTCCATGTGTCACTAACTCTCATGTAGAAGTACCATAAAGGAACGCCTCGTCATAAGGGGTCTCAACTCAACAGACGACGTGTCAATCAGACGCCCGGTCTGTGAGTTATTAGCCTTTTTGTCCCAGGGCCCCGGTTTGTTTCATGGCTGAACCAACCCGACCGTATCTCAACTATACCCCGAATTCGCATGGGGTATTTTTTAAGGGACAAATTCTCAAAGTGATTACCAACACCGCTGACGGTTCGTCAAATGGACATTTGATGCCAAAGATATGGATAACATAAGAAAATGGTCAAAAGTGGGCCCAGGTCGGGTCCGACCCGGTCGAACCAACTCGGCCCAACTCAGTCTGGGTCAACCCGGTCTGGGTTGACCCAGTCTCGGTTGACCCATTCAAACTTGATGGGTCTGACCCGGCCCATTGGGTGGTTCAGCCCGCTGAGTTTGGCCCTATTCGATGGGCCCGACCCAATAGACTGCGTGGAATATTCGGGCCGAAGACGCCACATGGGAGATTCAGCCTGAAAGCTGGTGGCAGGTCCAGACGGCGACACGAGGGGTGCAGTTTGCAAGGCTCGGACTGAGAGACCAACGACGGGCTGCGCAGGGGGCGGGCAGGCTTCGGGTTGACCGGGAAGGGCGCGGGGTGCGCCAGGCCGAAGAACCGGGGCCGCGGGCAGGCGTAGGGGGGCCAGGGGGCGTCGAGCTGGCAGCCGGGGTGCCGGGCATGTGCCAGGAGGGCGCTGGGCAGGTGCGGGGCGCGCCGGCAACACGCGGGTTGGCTGGTCGGGCACTGCTCGACTAGCAGCAGGGTTCGCGGAGGTCACGGGAAGCGCGACCTCTATTTTCAATCATCGTCTCTGTCGCCACATTGTCATGTTGTTGTTACGTTGCCGTCGATCCATGGTTCCAAAACCATAAAGGTTGTTGGGGGGGTCGGGCCGTGTTCGTGCGACCCGAACCCTCCACATTAGAACAATAGCATGCGGCTCAAGAAATTGATTTAATGAGAGATGATTAAGCATTAAATAACTTAAAACACACCCCTACCTATTTAATTGTCGGGTGTTTGTTCGTCGTGGGGGAAGATGATGTTGTTGCCGTTCGTCGTATGCTTCTACTTCCGAGCTCATGTATCGGTCTGTTGACGATGATGAGGAAGGAAAAAGGGTTATCAAAGTGGTCCCGCTTCGGAAGGGGGTTCCGAGGAAGGAGTCAAGGAAGTAGCGTCATCGGCAGCGTCTTCGTGTTCTTCATTGGAGAAGATAAGTTTCTCCAAGTGTTTGGCGTCATGATTCTTTACCAGCACTTCGTTGCTTGGTGAAGCCATACAAAATCCTTCTCCCAAGCTCCCTATATATAGGAGAGGGGGAGAGGTCTGTAACCATCATGGAATTTATGACGGTTCAATTATTAGGAGCTTTCCTAAATTCCAACGATGCACTTACTTAATTAAAAAGGGGGGTCGGACAAATTAAATTGTGTTGGCACAATTTAAGAGGTGTGTTGGTACAGTAAAAAGGGGAGGATGCCCAGAAGTTTCTCCCACCTATCCTGCGTCAAAAAAAAAGACACGAATTAATATTATGTAGACACTTAAGTTATTTTACAATAATTAATTTTTATGTTGAAACAGAAAATTAATTGAGAGCAATTAATTTCACGTTGACACATAAAATTAATTGACATCAATTAATTTATCATCGACACATAAAATTAATTGACAGCAATTAATTTTACGCCGTCAGAAAAAATTTAATGAGAGAAATTAATTTTACATCGACAAAAAAAAATTGATGGGGGGTTGACAGGTTTCTTCACCCTCCCCATTAAATGAGGCGTTAAGCCATGTGTGGACCCCACGTCATAACCTATCTTGGGAGGTTTTGCTGCTCGGGTGTTCCCCACCCCAATTATCCTCCCATGGGAGGTTAGGGTGTGGCGGTCCCACCACCAACTCCCTAGTGGAGATTTTAACCAACTTACCGCACACACAACACATGACAGCTTAAAAATAAAATAATTTGTTGTACTTTTTTTTATTATTATTTTCATTAATAAAAAGCCAAAAACTAACTACCAACTCATCAGAACTCAACTACGGTGAAGGTCTCACTAAGCAATTACCGACCCAGTGAGTTCAACGGTGCCCTCATATTTCCATTCCGAGCACTGGTTCAAAAGATATAAATTCTCGAACGCATGTTTACTGAACGTACCTGAAAAAAAGTTCAGAAATTATTATGAGTCACCCTTGACTCGCGCTAGTCGAGGTTAGGATCTGCCTAGGTGAAAAATGCCCTGAGGAACTCAACAGTACTCTCGGATTTTTCATCCGACTCACTGTTTAGAAGTTATGAATTTTACAATAAAATAATTCTCACTTAATTATTTTATTTGCGTCCAAAAACTAATATTTTCTGATCGCCCGCACCGGCCAAAGTTAGTATCTGCTTAAACAACGTAGGCTCTCCCGAGTTCAATAGTGGTCTCGGATATTTATTCTGACCTACCATTTTTTAGGTATATGATTTTGAAAAATAAAATAATTTATTTAATTATTTTATTTACGGTTATGCCATTTTTTCAATTTTTCATAGGAGGCCAGCGACGACTAAAATTAAGTCGCGCCTATGGTAAACATGCCATCCTAAGCCCAATGGTGACCTCAGAATTCTGATCCGAGTAACTGTTTAAGAGTTATTCAACTTTTTCAGGAAAACTGCTTACTTGCGTTAATTTATGCTTAACAAATCATCGACAGATCATTCTGGGCACTTCGGGCCTTGGAATCTGGCGCCGTCAGAAACTACAGACTCATAAAATTCCATAAATTTTAGGACTTGTTTTTTTGAAATTTATTTGTCTTTACATACAATATCTTTTTTTACCCCAATATTCATTATAAAGGTATGAGACATACCTGAGTATGGTAAACACCAAATAATTTTGTAGTATACACACTCTATTCTATCAGGAGACTATAGTTTAATGCTTAGAGGTATTTACTAATGGGTTTTGTGATATTAGGTGTTACCATATCTCACTAAGGATTATACTAATCATACTGAGAGGTTATCCTTATAAATTAATATTCCACTTTTGTGCGCGTTTTTGATTATGATATAAGAAATAATGATGGATGAAATAGATAATAAATGAACAACTCACATAATAGTGATTTAGGTAAAAAGAAAATGGATAAAAATTTAATTGTACAAAAAGGTAATTAGATGTCACCAAAATTAATTCAACCCCCACTCAATGTGGTTCATATCTCAACTAGTCCCCTTTAGGTGGTATTAGAGACAAATTCACCTCTGATTGGATTATTTAGATTTGAAGTTGTCCTATTTTAATGATTGGAAGGTTTTATTCCAAAATCTATAATGAAGATCAAATTTGGTAATAATTTATCTATCTTAGATTAAAAATCTATTTATACCGAGACTAAGATAAACTTGTGAAAAAATACAGAAAAAGGATGAAGAAGATATCCCTCTTGAAAAAAGAATAAGAAAGATCAATTTCTATATTATAGGATATTGAAGATGTTATACCTATCTTAGAAGGTGAGGAATGAGTGGTTGAGATAACTACCAAGGTGTTTGGTAGTCCTACAACCTCTGTTTATTTAAGGGATCCAAGTGAAAATGATGTAACTAAAGATTATTTCTCAAACTGTCCCAAAGAAGATCCAAGAATAATTGGAAGTGATTATAAATATTTTGATTAACAAGTTATATCTTTTTTAACATTAAAATAAATACTGTATTATTTTCTCAAAGAAATTATTTCTTTTATTTCTGAAATTTTGGAAATTCCTTAAGGAGAGTTCACTCAGTTTGAAGGTGAGGCAGATAATTTAGAGAAATATTTAAGAGAAAGAGATCAAAATTGCAAAAATATCTCTAAAAACGATAATTTCAAAGAAGATATGGATTATGGTCTTAAAGAAAGAAAATATGAATTTGAAGAAGCATGGCTCAAAACCATTCTTCAAAAGGATGATCTTACTGAAGAATTTGAGAATACATTTGAGGAATTTTAAGAATATATTTCCACCAAGAATTATCAAATTGATGTCAAGCCCTAACGAATCAAGGATTATAACAATTTGTTAAATGAGAAGACAAAAAAATCACGATGAAGAGGTTGGGAGAATGAGAAAAGACTATGAAAATAATGTCTAATTAATTAAATACATAATGAATTCTCTCAATATGAAGATTGTAGAATTGAGAAAAAACTAGCCAATATAGAAATGGCACAAATTGATTTTTCACAGTTTAAAATCAAAGGATCTAATGCCACAAAATTGTTCTAATGAGGACACTTGTATTGAAAGTCTTACATTATATTGAAATAAGATCACTGTGTCATGTAATGGTAATTCCCATGTATACCTAAATAAAAATTTGTCATCCATACCTTAATGTAATGATTTTTATAAATCTATTTTCATAGAAATTGAAGGATTGAAAATAAAATCTATAAAAGTTTGGGTGATTCAAAATGATGATATTATTTACATCATGTCTATAATGGATAAGGGATTTAGTGTGGAAGCTTGTTATGTAAGAAGAACCCAACTAGTGATAAAAAAACTCCCAAAAACAACATGCTCTAAAGCATGGAAATTCTAAACAAAATGTTTCAATGAAAATAAGATTTAAGTTTGTTGGAAAATGATGGTAGTGTAACAGGTTTGGGAATTTTTCATTGGATTGTTAGTACAATCCATCAGTACTTGAAGAAAAAAGAAAGAAAATTTCAAGGGGGGTCAGGCTAAAGAAAAAGGAACATACACAGTTTGAAAAGAATTTGTCTACATAAAACATATTGGGAAAGCGTGAAGAAATATATTAAATTTTCAATGCTTATGGTCACAGAAGTTTTTCAAGTTCATGTCAAACTACAAAACTCTATAAATTTATGAAAAACAAAGTCTATTACAAAAAAAAACTTAGAAATAAATTAATAATTCCCGGATAGGAAATAGAAAAATAATAATTCTGGAATAGTAAATAGATAATAGAATAGTTAACAGATTACAACCTGAATATCGGAATACCAGATTAATTTTGATAATGACATTGAAATATAAGCCACGAAATTCCACTAAATAACACTTTATAGGATACCATTCAACCAACAGGTGCCTCAAAATATTTGACAATAAACAAAAACTCCTCTGGTGAACTCATCCTACAATTTCAAACTCCCGATTCAGAATGAATACTAAAAACTCTACCTGAAAATAGAAGGAATA
Source organism: Viscum album (assembly GCA_963277665.1). Taxonomy (NCBI): domain Eukaryota; kingdom Viridiplantae; phylum Streptophyta; class Magnoliopsida; order Santalales; family Viscaceae; genus Viscum; species Viscum album. The sequence goes on along the minus strand of OY728133.1, from coordinate 606,066,824 downwards.
CACAAAATAGGTTAACAATACTTCAAATAGAAGGAATAATTTAAACTGAAACAGCAAAATAGACTTAAGTAAAATGGTTGTCCAATGAACCAAATGGAGGAGGGGAGGAACGCTGCAGTTGATGCACCAAATGAAGGAGAAACACCTGAAGAATGGTTTGAAGGAAGGGAGGAATGCGAGAGAAATGGAGGATCCTAAATTGAGAGGTGGGTGAGGGAAGTAAGAACCCCTAAATGAGAGGCTGCAAATGGAGATGTTGCACCATGAAGGAAGAAACCATGGTAAGGGATGGAGGAACAGAATCCAGAGAGGGAAAAGGTCTGGGGACGATCGGATGAAATCCATGAGGAACAGTCTACGTGGAAGAGTATTCAAGGAATAGGATAAGGGTTTCGAGGGTGAGTCGGTGAGTGAGAGAGGAATTCTACAAGGGGGGTTGAATTTCTACGGCTAAAGCCACAATTTTTTAAATAAAGAGGTTACGTCCAAATGTTCCCTAGGAAAAAGGATCTAGAGAGATTAGATTAACCTTTTTTAGGGAAATATAGTGGGCCCCAAAAACCTTTTGAATTTATTATTTCATGATATAACTTTTTCCATAACCATGAAAGGGGGTGGTTTAGTGATATAATGCTTAATTTTTTCTCTAGATACCCTTAATGTGTTTTCAACAAAATAATACTCTATGTCTCTTCAAATTTGAAGATTAAAGTCTTATAATATTTAATATCTTTCACCAAATCCTATCAGGTTTATGTTCATACAATTTAAACCAAAATATACAATAATATTTATTGCAATAAGGGATAGGTAAACTTGATGTGAATAGGATCCACGTACGAATTTAGGCAACCTTATGGAAAAGTACACATAGTTTAAGGGAATATTTCCTTGACCAAATAACGGGATGTAATCCCGTAGTTAGGAATTAGATTGGAGGTCTAGGTGTCACTAAATATCCCATAATAACAACAATCAATCCACATATATTTCTAATAATAAATATTCTTTATAGATCATAGTAATGTGTTGGGGGAGAAAATTGAGGTTCATATTAACACTTATCCATTGAGAATACTCAATGCATATGGGGGAACACTATAGTGAAAACATTATTTTTATAGAATATATGGTTGGGCCTAGGATAATAAAATTTCAACATCTCCCTATACCTTGTGATAATAGAAATTAAGACACGTATAGTTCTTATATGTGGTTCCTTTATATATCTAGATTAAATTCTGATAGGGATCAGTTTTGATATTTTCGAATAGGTCAAAAAATTGAAACAAACCATATACTGAGATCCCTTACACCTGTCCAACATTCATTTTAGATAAATATTAGTCTCAACAAGATGATATTCTCTAATAAGTTAATTATTTTCAGGATAGAACATATGTCATGTAATTTAGAGTCATGTGATAATGATTGAGATGTTCTATTGTTTAGAGTCTTGGGATAGGTAACTTATGAAAAACAGATTAATATCATGTAGTTTGGAATAATTTCATATAATTTAACATCATGTAATTGGGATGTTATGAACCGATGCGATGATTATGAAAATATCTTTTGAGAAACCTTTGATTGGTGTGATGTGTATGAATACATGAGGAGAAATTTTGATCCTCAAATAATATTATTGATAAAGAACAATATTTTGGTGGTTATTACATAGGGATGAATCATCTATAAAGAATGTTGGTCTAATGGAATGGACCAATATAAAAAGTTTATGCTCATGCAAGTTAAAAAAATACATTATTTATTTTATGCTCATGAATCTTAGAGTCTACTTAATGTTATAAATAGTGTATGAGTCCATAAAATCTGAAATATTCTTGATCCATTTTATCATGGGAAATTAGATAAAGTAAAATAGGTCTTCAAATTTCAGAATAAGAGATGATGGAATAACGACTGGTGGTATTAGGTTAACCATTAGTAATGGTATAAACTAGTGTCTCACTCTTAGGGAGTAGCTTATTTGGTTAAGGGGGACCTCTCTTTTGAGCCGAAAATATCCTCCAGGGTTTCTTAGTTCTCAAAGGCATCTGAGTTGTTCACCCTAAATTCTTAGTAGGGTCCCATTCGATTAATTAGTTCCATGTTACCATTGTTACTATAAAATAGTGAACCAATAAAATTCCCTCATTGTTATGGGATTCCAAGATGAATATTTCTACTTACTGCGTTAGGTGATAAAGATATATAAAAAGTATGATGTAGGATGGGCAGAAGAGTGGATGTCCAAAAGGTTTTGGAATATTCCATGGATACACCATCATGTGTATGAAAGGCTATTTAGGTAGGAGGATTGAACTATGATTTAAAGGTGGGGTTAATTAAATCCCACTAGAAATGGATTTAGGACTCAAAATGTAATGGGGGCATCTTGGTAATTGATTAAGGTCATTTTTAATCAACCTTGTTGTGCATTTTACGGTTATATGGGATGGACTATTGGTTTTTCAGTTTAACATCATGGAACTATGAAAAATAATGAATGTAGAAACTATGGATAGGCCTTAGATGAGATAACCAGGAGTTACTAGGAATCACATTGTAATAGGTGTCAAACCACATATAGTTCTTAAATGATAACCCTTGTATTGATCTACGTCATATGCATGGAAAAAGATGGAAATTTTCACATGTAAATACTTGTGATATGAAATAAGTAACAATGCCCTAAGAGTTCTTACATATGTCAAGAACTTGTGTAAGAAGATGATTAGTCTCAATAAGGAGGGACACTATAAACAATGTTTTTTATGGCATGCTCTGTGAATTGACACATCATATAGTTTATTTTCATAAATATAAGACTACATCCATATGTATTAACACTATGCTTTGAGGGTGTGTGTTATTTAGTTTAATGTAATTTACCAAGGACTTGTGTGACATAGTTTAATGATAAATAAAGAGGATTAATATGTAATTTAGTGTAATGGAATCATACGAGGACTTATACCAAATATTTTAAAGTCATTAGGAATAGAAATTTTAAATCTCCACACAAATTGATAAGAGTATATGCACCATAATTAAAATAATTAAATTACATGTTTCTGGTCTCTGAAGAAGAATTACAGGGTCACTAAATATCCCTTGATATGTAAATCAAGCTTCAAATTATTCTAGATAAGGATCCTACATAAGAATTTCTCGTAGGTGGGAGGGGTAAAACAGTTTTATCTTATCACTGAGCCATGAAAAGTGGAACCTGACATGATAAGAGATGACAAACAATAATGGAATGTTCTTGTAGGACTCTTATATGTATTTTTTCAATCATTTAATGAAACTAGGCCATATAGGGCATTCCAAACTAGGTAGTTTATGTTTTTATAGGATGTAAAATTCATTATTTGTGAAGGTAATAATCATTAAACTTTTATAGAACATTGTACAATTTATTTTGATGTCCTAAGGATGTCACAAATTATATTATAAGGTAATGTAACAAGATTTTTTAGTGTTTTTATAGTCTTGTAACAAGGAATTGTGTCTCCCTTTCTTGGAATCGTGATAATTTAATCTAATTGATCAACCAAAACCTCAAAGATAATGTGATGCATGATTAGTGTGAGAAAAAGGGGTTATTATAATATTACATATATCACTTGGGAGTACATAACATGGATTGGAATAAACTTTGTAGTTTAACACCATATAGTGAGTATGATATGTTTTTTAGTTCATATTAATACCATAAGGACTTGTGATTGGTTTTTCCATAGATTTTACTCTCACACCAAATGACAAAACTAATACTAGTAACAAGTAAGTAAAATACCCAATTCCAATGACTGAAGGGTTATGTACTAATATAAGTAGGGACATTTTGATTATTTTATAGCTAGACCTAATTTGACAATTATGGGTGTCACTACATATTCTGTAAGTATAAGAATCAAGCCACAAGTACTTATTATATCATAATCCCTATATATATCATACTATTACATAGTTTTAGAGGAATTTTATTTTCTACATTGATCTTGCCCATGTGAAGGGAATTTATAGTTGAATAGAAAATTAATCAGGATTGATAAGGAAGGAAACCTAACATATATGAGTTATCAGTTCCATGATGATGTAATATAGATTGGTATTAGTGAAGGTTTGTGGGAGAAAAATCTGTATGAGATAGTAAACACATAAATTAAAATCCTTCTAAATTGATCAGGATCATATATATAACAGAATTAATGTACCCCAAAGTTACTATATGTAATTCAGTTTAATGTCATAAGAAAAGAACTAAATCTAATGAATTTACATTCAAATGGAATGGAATTGGGATATGATGTTTAAATATTACTAGTAGGATGTTATGGTATGCATTTTATAGTTATGTAGTATGTAATTTGATGTCACACATTTTAACATTATGGGACAAGGACATTATATCTGACCAAACATCTTAAATGGGTTGATTTTCCATTGGAGTGAAAATCATTTGCATGGATTTCATATTAATATCGGGATTATTTAACTCTATTTGGAGTTTATCTATATGAATCTAGAGCCAATATTTAAAGATAAATCATCCTTCAATCACATGTCATATGAGTCTATGATAAGAATAATAATTCAAAGGATCTTTTATGATTTCCTTTTCAGGTATCTCGATCCTCAGAAGATCAAGAAGTTCATGATCTAATGAACCTAAAAATTATGTAGTGATGTGCTCAAGACTAAAGGAATATAACTTATTCCATCTAGTATTGAGTGTTCTATGACCATCATTCTTTTTTAATGATTTTGTTATTTTCTTAGGATGGTCACTAGGTTATATCATACATTTTCGTGTCACTAGAACCGATATCCCCCCATCAATTTAATTTTAAATCTAGTACATAATGAAAAATCACATTTCAATTTTATTACACAAAAACTAATGATAGGGATGGTAATTGGGAAGGTCTCTCAAATCTTTATCTTTTCGTTCCTTTATTCCAATCATTGGAATCTTGAAAAAATTATTCTTCATAGACAAGGAAAAATACTTGGGTACCATCTTAGGTTGTAAGGAAAATCATTGATAGATGGACAACAAAATCACTTATTCGGTGTGAAACATATGTCAATGTTAACATATGATCATGGTTGATTTTAAAATCTAGAAGGAGTTATTTAATACTAATCAATTTTGGGGTATATGTTGAAGTTATCGATGACTAGGATATCAATGATATCACCACTAAAAATGAGAAATTCCACTATATTGTGCACTCTGTGATGAATATTATAATTGAATAATTTATGGAATATACCTGATATGGGGGTGGGAAATATAAAACACGTTTGGGGGACTTCATTGCATAGAGGGCCTTTGTAGGTGAATGTTGGTATTTTATCATGAGGGAGTTATCCAAGAAGTATCTTTATAATTATTTACCAAATATTCTCATTTTCTTGATTCAACTCTATGGTATGTTCTTCAGTAGAGATTTCCTTGTAGTCATCATTGGGATGACTAGTTGGAGAATTGTAAATACCATTAATATTTTTAATGCTAGGATTAGTAGATAATGATGGTAATCCTAGTGTAGATCATAGTAAGTGGATCTATTATTGATATGAGGCATATAATAAATCCACACTTCACTATGAGTTATCTATAGTGTCGGTAATTCCTTATTTAGTGGTAGGGGTATCATAGAGAAATTTTTCACCAATGCAGGGAGTAGAGGATGGTATAATAACATAAGGCTCAAATTATAGAATAAATTAATAATCACCTCCATAAAGAGTGCACTTATTAGAACCATGTTAAATTTTTTTATACTTGGTTGATACTATGGTAATATAAACATATGAAAATGGTTATTCTTCATTAGTTAGTTATCCAATTTTATGGGTTAATTCCCATTCACTAATTTAGTGGGTCGATGTACATTTTGATTCATATTTAAAAGGATCCTTGGGAATTACTAATGACAATTGAGCATCGTTGTGAAAATTTTGTAGTATATCCTTTAAGAAAAAGTGTTCCTAGATCACGTGACCCATCATATGATAGTAAGGGAAGTGATTCAGGTGACCATTCTTCATTATTTCATCTAGGATCTTGAATTATGGAAATATGATAAGGTTATTCTAAAAGGAAATATGAGGTTCTGTTAAAAATAATCATTATGGAATGGAGAAATTTTATTCATCCTTCATTAAAGGTCATTTCAACTCAACCTTTTCATCTTGAGGGTGATATGAGCAGTTTTTAGTTTCCCTATATTCCATATCTATGCTAGTGGTGTTTGATGATCTCTTTCATTGGTTTTTCTATTCATGTACTATAAACATTGTGTTGTCACTAAAAATAATTAGAATCCATTGGGGTACATTAAGGGGATGAGTGTAGTTGATAACTCATATTGTAGGTTTTGTATGAAAATATTTAATAATTGTTCTTAAGGAAGCTACATTTATAGGTAATATGTCTAACCCTTCCATCTTGTAATGAAATCCACAAATATCTCATCCCTTTATTGCAAGTAATAATAGCTGTCAAGGATATACATTTTCAGCGACATAAAGCTAAATTGGAAAGATATTTCTTGGATGATATCTTCCTAGATTATAGTTGTCCCAGCTATATGGTCATTAATGTGGGGGCATTGTAAGCTGAACACAAAACATCTATGATTAGTAGCCTCTTATTATTCTAGGGATCCCAAAATTAACCACACTAAAAAGATAAATGGAATAGATACAATTTTTTATCTCTCATTCCAATAATTATAGTGAAGATTAGGTTTCTAATGTTGGTTTTAGGAGGAGTTGAATCATCTCTATCAAGGTATAGATTCATCTATTGTAGTACCAATGCACACTGTCCTTCATGAGTCCATTAAATCAATGTCATCTTCAAGTAATTCCTATTATACCACATACTAGTTTATTCTTAGGTGAATTTCTAAAATGAAAACATAATATTTCCTTAGTGGTTGTAACTCTTGATAAAAAATCAGAATAAATCATGTGATTAGTTTTATATGATCTCACATTGATTCGGAAACTTCATTCAACCAATGGGGATTAAGAAATATCCTCTCATTAACGTATTTGAACTGAAGGAGGCATGGAGGCTTTATCCTATAGACCTTACTTAGTGGGGTTTTCCCCCATTAAACCATAGCAATGATCTATTAATGTTCAATAATTCCATAACTGAATTGAGAAATATTTTCTTCTACTTAGATGGATTCCACATCGTTGAGTGGTGGTTGGGTGGTTAATGTGTTCATACCAATTTCTTCTTAAATAAAATCATTGTATGAAATATCATATGGGTCCAAATTAGTGAAATTTCGTAATATGAAACCTATATAAGGAAACAAATATTTCTCTAGAGAATGAACATCTATAATATTGGTATCTTATTGTATGGTGGATTACATTGGATATGATTGATAGGGTGGAAAAGATAAATATGACCACATCCTTATGGAATAGTGTCCTCCATGGGATTTAGTTTTCACCAAAGATAACCATGATAATGTTTGAGGCTTCAGGATAGTGCAGATTTGGATTTTTCCTTGAGACAGTTTTCATATCCATTGATGGGCCTCAATAGTGTTCATGGTAGTAGTGAGATGGGACATCTCTTGAGTTTCAGTGGTTGTCTTCCTACCACGATATCTTCATTAAGATTTTTGAGTTTGGAAAAATAAGAAATGAATATATCTCTATTAAAATTCATATATAATTGGGGTCACATGTTAATGATAATGACAACAGTGGATATGAACCGTCCTAGAAAGCTCCTGGGTACTTTTTTGAACATGGTTAGTGTCAAAATCTACATCCCTAAGATAGATAAGGGATATATTTTTATGCTCCTATGATAATATCATAATTTGGTTGAGTACATCAACAAGGGACACATTCTTCTTCCCGACCTTTCATTGATATAAAAATTAGTAGGGTTAACTACTCTAAAAGATTTTATGTAATTCCACTAAATATGGGGTAGATGCACTAGTATGATATTCACTTACTAGAGTGTTCACTATCAGATGTTTTGAACATTGGGTTAGTGGTAGTGTGTGTTGGGGCTAGGGGAAATGGCCTTCATGTAGTCAAATCATATGATTGGATTGTTAAATGGTTATGCATAGTAGCTTAAGGTGTCTTACAAGTGACACCAACTTATCTAATGATATTGTATTTAATTTTTGCATTAATCTATTCTATTAATATTGTAAGTAGTGTTTATTTCCTTAGATAGAAACAAAAATAGGAAACCCACAATTACATCATAAAATGTAAGAGTTCATGGTCAATAGATATCTTTCATAGTCAAAGGATTCACATCAGGTTCTACATTATATTTTCATGGAACAAATGAAATGTAACTTCCCAACATGGGAGGAAAATTTATTACCTTTTATCTATTAAATTATTGGAATGGTTAATGAATTCAAATTGGGGTCACCATTCAATTTCTGATGTAAAAACATTTGACACACTCCATTGTTCATAATGGTTCAACACATATGTCATTGAAGAATTGAATTCTAAATGCAGGTGGTCATCATGATTTCTGTTCAGTGATGATTTGAAATAATTATTGGTCGAGAGGGTTGGATTTTATTCTCATCACACCTTTTTATGGGATTATTTCCTACTTTTGGATTGTCTTATTTATTTTTTGACATATATCAGGAATCCTTCCCAAATCCAAAAATGGGACTTTTTGCCCATGTGCTAATGGTCAAATTGAAACCATTACTCAATGTGAACATTTGTGTCTGTTATAGGTTCCTAATATTCCTCTTATTAATCATAAATGTTTTTATTTAAACCCATATTCTGTAACTCTAGAGTTTATATCTATCTAGGGAGGAAATAGTTATTCTATATTTGGGATGAGGATCCTGAAATGGCTTCATAAATATCCATATGAAGAGAATCATAACCCACATAGTTTAATTTCACTTAACAAGACACAGTGATCCTTTTAAGTTTTTGTTACAAGAACAACTTCGTTGTAGTTTAATGACATAAAAATGGATGAGAAGATGAATGTTTCCTAAAAATTGTTGGTGTGGGACTTATTCATGAGTTACCCTTTCTGTTTTATATATTTTATTGTTAATTATGCAGGATAAGGTATATTTTATGCTTATACCTAGTAAGAGTCAAATATATGAATGTTTGTGCCCCTAAATATTAATAAAGATATAATGGGGAAGACTAGAAGGTATTTTGGATTCTAAGTGGAGTATATCAACTCAAGGCATGTTGGAAAACAATGAAAAATATCTCAACTCAAGGAAGATGATGAAAAAACAAATGGATAATATTTATATAAGGATTATGAGTAAAAATGGAATGAGAACCTCAAATTTCAACATATAGGGAAAAGGTACTATACTAATCACATAGGGGAAGAGTTATATTTGTGAATTTTGTTTTTAAACCTAAAAGAGATGTCTAATGTATACTGAAATAAATAGGAATCAAGGGATATATAGTTTGAGTTACATATTCTATGGTCATATGAGAGGACCGGTCTATGTAGTTTAACAGTGTTCAATAAATACATGCACAGTATAGTTTAGTGTCTTACAACTAAGACTAGTAGATGTATCCCATGAAACATCTTAATTATTCTTATAAAAGAATCCATTAAAACATTAAGACCAAATGATTCATTATTTATGTAATAAACAAGCAATAATATAAGATCAATCATATTTCATGAAAGAAAATTACAAGGGATTGAGTGTGGCTAACATATTTGAGATTATTTATAATGTAGGGTTGGGATTACACTAAAGAGGGGGACCATATAGGATAACTTTGAGAAGTTGATCAACATAATGTGATTTTTGAAGATGATTTTGGGATTCACAGGTTTTTAAAACCAATAAAAGTCTAACGAAATATAAAAATATCATGGTGTGACTCTCATATTTTCATGGTGGTAAGTGATGGAAGGGAAGAAACTAGGCTGAAGGGCCAAGGCTATAGTCTATCACTAAGACTAGTTTGGAATGTTGGGTGGAGACCCCGTGATATGAACATATTGGATAAGACCAAAAATTCATGTTCATAAAGGATTTGGCACCCATTTAGAAGCTTCACATAATGATTCATGAATAACCCTCACATATGATAATCTACACATAATATTAGAGTATCACATTGTGAAGGGAATTATGCCTAGCATGTTAATATATGGAAGTTCACATAAGGATGAAAACATGCATAATTTATGAATATATTCATTGGTTCTTCTTCAAAATGGTTTTATATATTCTAATTTGTGAAGGTAATTTTTAGGGGTTTCCTTATGGGGGTATTTTTTAGATTTTCTTCACTGAGTGCCTTTGCGAGATTGCTTCAAGAAGGCCCTCTCAAGTTGAAAAGTTGATTATTTTACCTGATATTACTCTAAGAATAAGCCTTTTTATGTCCATATTTCTATTTATCTCCATATTATTTGGATAAGTAATGGGTTTTTATATATTGTTCTAGGTATACATCCTTCGTTGTATAGGTGTATATATGGCTCTTCATAATGGGAATTCATAGTGTAACGGGAGTTTGCATTGCACTAGATGTTGTGGTACAAGTATTTGTATCTAAAAACAAAAAATTATGTATTATGGAAGTCCAAAAATTAACACCTTAGACATCCAATAATAACCCTTCATGGCACTCTTTAAATTAACACTATTCTAATATAGAGAAAAGTTCTCAATGAGAGAGTGTTGAACTTCACATAGCACATAGGATGATTCACAAAGATCCCTTGGTCTGATTATAAATTCTATCATTTTATAAATTTTTAAAACTAAAATATTGCATGGGAGGGCCCAAAATTATAACTTATGACCACAAACTGTGGAGATTTACAAGAGGCAAAGTGATTTTTGATGAAATATAATTTCTGTTTGGATCAATTATTATACTATATGAAGTTATTTAATTTATTTAATAATAGATAGAATTGCTTTAAAGAGAGTGTAAAATTCCTTATGGTTAAATTTAATCACATTACATGAATTTTTCCTTTTATAATTTCAATTCATGATGACATGAATTATGACTTATAATGGTTATAAATTTTGACCTATAATTTTTTTTTGGTTTTAAGGAGTTGTAAAATTGAATCCTAAGAAGTGAACTACGCACATAAATATACACCATCCTATAGTCAGTAGTATAGAAGGACAAAATAGATTATACAAGTCCCTAAAAATAGTTTTTAATATTTTGAAACCCTATTAATTATAAATTTGTGAAATTCATAGCCTACTCTAAGTGGGATATTCTCACAACTACCCCACTAGATTTGGTGATGTTTTGAAGGGTCTCCACCACTCAGCATGCAACCATTCTTGAGGTACATAGAGATATCATTTTCTTCTTTGGGTATGGAAATAATATCATCTAAATTTCAAATTATGTTATTGATGCAAGGATTTATCCATGGTTCATATGAAAAAGTTCATGGCATGAGTTTTTTGATGCCAACTATAGCCATGTGAGTAGTCTTTTCGACTTGATGGATTACTCTCCTTAGTGGACCCATATCACTTTTCCAAAGAATGTAATTGGTATATACCTTATAAGTAAGGTATATTGTTATTTTAGGATTATTAAACATTATCCCACTATTAGTAGAATCATTCATTATAGCATGATACATTTTTTATAAATCATAGTAGATCATTTTCATTTAGTGATAGATATAAAGATATTGATTAGGGAACTTCTATAATCTATACTTTATTAAATATTATGATTTTATTATGGATTACTTATATAATTGGAAAACATTTGGATCCCAATGCACAAGTTCACTTTCCTCACTATCGTAAAGTATTTATCTAAGAAGCTCTTTTCCCAGATGCCCTAATTTATAAAGGAATTGACCAATTAACACTATAACAAATATTTTCCTAATATTTGGAAAAATATGGAAATTTATCTGTTTTATTTAATATTTAGAAACCCTTTTATTCCTAAAAGTGAAGGAAATATCCTAAAATTTTGACAAATATACATGCGGATCTTCATGTGACATTCCTCACAATTGATCCATATTCTGAATCATCAAACGAATAAATAGCCTGTTCACCTTAATAAAAGTATTAATAATGATTTGGGAAGCCCCATAATTGATTAATATTCTATAATTCATGATGATATTAAACCTTTTAACTTTTTATTCTTTGTCATATTGTCCCTCATGGGAGAACTCTCCTATAACTTCATCAGGTCTAATTGGGAGAAACCTCTCTAACATTATTGATATTTAGAGAAGGAAAATAACCTTCTTGATATCAATATTAATAAATAATATATATTTTCTATCTATACTACTTAATAGAGTAGTATAAATCCTTTTCATGAACCAAATATCTTGAAATATAAACAAATAATTCACACAGAAAAGAAGAATAAAAATGGGAAACATAAATAATATCATAAGCTATTTTCATTAGTTAACAGGTATATTTAAATCCTAATTTCAACATTTATCTATATAAATATCTCTAAAAAATTAACATGAATGATAATATAATTACCTCTAATAGGATTTCAGAGTTTAATTTTTTTTATCCTTTTCTAAAATAATAGGGTGTAAAATAGTGTATTCTTGAGGTAGGTTCCATGAGGAAAACATGTATGTGTTCAGAGATTTATAAACAATTTTCATATGAACTTGATAATTAGAAAACTTAAATGGATCAAATTTAATTAAAAATTATTCTAAAAGATGAAGGAAATCAATTAAAAGTAAAAGTTAGAGATCAATTTCAAGGTGTGTTTTTGTAAATAAAATTAACTAATTAATTCATTAATTGGTTAAATGAAATGGATAAAATATTGTATGAGTGTTACCAACTTTTTTATGGTAAAATTGTTGAATCTACTTATTATAATCCAAATATATTAATTTTATATGTAAATATGACTAAGTGTGTTTTTTTTTCAATATTAATTGGAGAATAAAAATATAAATGATCATTTATACTTTAGTACTCTTAACAAAATTGGAGTTCATTCCTTAATAAGTCCCTTTTTAAAAAACATATTATGTAATGAGATAAATAATGAATTTAAAATTGGATTCCAAAATAAAAAAATTCAGTGAATAAAACTGAAATGTAAATTAAGAACCCATCCTTATACTCCCAACCTCTCACTATTTAAGTGACTAGATATTCATGAATATGGTAAGAATATTATTGATTGACTAGTTCATCATAAGAATAAATTTTAAAAATATAATATTTTTAACAAAAATAAAGAATAATTGAAAAATAAATGTAAATTACTTGAAGTAATCACTTATTTTTTAAAGAAATTAATTAATAATGAAAAATATCATGAATGAACATGAAAAGAATAAGGAAATTCAGAACAAGGGGTAAAAGTTTCTAATATCTCTCTAACAATTTAGAAGAAATGATTATTTATAAGCATGGTTTACATAATGTAAACAATAAAAATTGAGGAATGGTGACATTTATTTAAAATGAGAACTCCATTTTATTCTCCATGGGATTCCAATATCATGAAGTAGAGATGAATTTTGTGTCATGAATGAGAAATATTTTCTATATAATTTTTGAATGTCATAAGGAGCATTACAAAAAAATTTAAAATGTTGAATATGATTTGAATTCAAAATATCCTTCTTAATTATATTATGAAATAAAGGTGAATGGGATAAGACATGATATATTGATTCTAATCTGGTTAATTTCACTCCATTAGATCATGGTGTAAGGGAACACATCTTAGAATGAATGTTCCCTGCTACACCAAATGTCCAAATATATTCATGTAAAACGTTTTTTTTTGGTGTGGTGGTTACGGTCATTGTTTAAAAAATAACACTAATTTTTCTAAATTATACATATACAAAAACTACCTACTACTTTATATGTCAGGTCACTCAATCAAGGGTACGTGCACGTAGTTTAACCCCACTCCACAATCACTACCTCGAATCCATTTGTTAGGATATTACACCTCCCTACACAAAATCTAACACCATTGAGTTACACCATATATTTTCGGTTATTGGATGGAAATGGTTGTTATCCCAATTGATAGTTATAATAATTTAATAAGGGGTGAATTGAGTTCTTGAATTTCACCATCTAAAAATTTATAATCTCTATTTTATTTTATTTGTTTTTTCACCATTTAAAAAAAAATTTAGTGTAAATAATGAAAAGTAAATAAATAACACAATAGGTTTTTACATGGGGTTGGGTGTTCCATGTAACTTCACATACTCCACTCCACCAAAAGAAAATTGAGGTATGTTGATATTATTTAGATATTTTTAAATGGTATCTAATAATTGAATGCAAGCAGTGACAGTGCTTGTGTCTATGTTATAAGAGATTTCAACCAGAATCTCCCACTCTATTACGAAAAGACCTATACATGGTATCTATCAAACTTAGAATAAGAAGTTTATACCTCATATATAAAATGAAATTTATTAAAACTAAATCGCATATTTATATATAAGAAAAGCTGATATGAATTCAATCTTATTCACAGACATGTGTATGTTTTAAAAGTGTAGCTCTAATGGGTCCATAAATGAATCTAAACTATTCATGAACATAGAACAATAAAAAAATATTCCTTTTTCTTCTGAATTTTTAATAATATTGTTAAAAGACATAATATTTCATTTTCCAAATATTCAAAAAAATCAAAACAACAATCTAAAAGTTATTTTAATATACATTTAATATATCATGAAAAAGGTTGATTAACTATATATATAAACATTTTTCTATTTCTTCTGGATAATAAATTTATGATTAAAAATTTAATTGAGTAAAAAATGATCCTTGATCTTTTCCTTGAAATTAAGATTTTTCATAGTTGTTGGAGAATTTTTCTTCCCTAAATAATGGCTCATAAAATTCTTGGTCAAAATACTCATAAAATAATGACATTATAGTAAATTTTTTAATGTTGATAAATCTTCTTCTATAAATTAAATATAAAAAAATATCCTAAAAATCATTGAAATTTAAATGTATAAAAATAATATAATCATTCACTCGTATGAAATGATAAATATTTCTATGAAGAATATGTAATAATAACACTTTCCCTGTACATGTAAGAATATATTTTTTCAATATATAAAAATAATACATAACTTTAATATAGTACATATGACCATCCATTTCATTTAATAATTTTAAATCATAATATATATTTTTAAAACACTCTGTCTATCATCTATTACAGATATGTAAGAACTCCTATTTTAAAAAATAAATCTTGAAATGTCTGATTAATCTGTGACATCGACTGCATACATAATAGTAAATATTACTCATGTAACATAATAATCCTTTTCAATATTTGATATAGAATAGTAAATTTATATATTTATTTAATAAAACAATCAATATCATTATATGATAGAATACTTTAAAAAATATCCAATATAAAATAATAAACTCCAAATTCCATTGGATACATAAGTTCCAATACTTCAAAATATTTCTAAATATAAGATTGATTTCTAATTTTCATTTAATACATATTATATGAATTATATCTAGTACTTGTAAAAAATTATTCAACTAAAATGTTAAAACTTATAATATAATTTCACATTGAGTAAAAATCATTAATAAAATAATTAATAAAATAACATTCACTCAATGTAAAGTTATATGTAAAACAAACAAAGGATTTTATGAGAATCAAATCAAGGAATTTCAAGGGTATTTCGGAACACTATATTTCTCTAACATTTATGACTGGTTGTGGGATTAGAGTGAATTAAAAAATAAGAGGTGTGGATAGTATATTTTTTCCATTCTCAAGTTTTCATAAAACTCATTATGGGATGGCATTTCAGTTGCAACATGATTTTGCGGAAATTTCTAAAAAATAATCAAAATATCACTAAATAATACTCAATATTTATTCATCCATGAATCAATAAAAATTAATTGAGTTAGGTAGTTTTTAATCTATTGTTTTATAAAAATATTAGAAAATACTTTGTATATTTTTTGGTTATCAATGAGAATATTTTAAATGATGATGAACTGAAATAAAAAAGTATAGAAAGAATGAAAAAGGAGGTAATGTTATTGATAAATTCCCAGTCCTATATTTATATAATTTAGAAAAAATATATTCTATTTTCATAAAGAGATAGATAATTTAACAAGGATTGTGATAATTTATTTTAAAAAATTGTTTTAATGTTCAAGAAAATTAAAATTAGTTAGTCATTTTCTAAAGAATTTTCAAAAGTATTCTTACATACACCATTTTTAAAGAATATCCTTTATTATATGGAACATGTAATAAAATAATCCACTATTAAAATAATAGAGAAATGATGTTTAGTGATATATAATAAAATTTCCAAAAAAATCAAGTATCCCGAGTGTTTTAAGATATCTCACAATTTTAGTCGAAGGAATATGAATAATTAACTCATTTATCTTGAATCAAGTTATAATATAATTTTCATAATTTTTTACTAGAGGATTATATGATAACTAAAAACATCTAAATTAATTATCCAATTAGCTAATGAATCAATAAAAAATCAAAAATGGAGTGATTGGAGATCTTTTTATAAGGATTGGGAAGTTGATTCTACCTATTGATTTTATAGAAATCTACATGGATAAGAATAGGGACATTCCAATATTTTTTGGAAAATAATTTATATTTAAATAGAGAAGAATTATTTTATTTTTTTAATTTAAATTTAGGGGGAGAAGATAAAAAAATATTTTTATTTATTTTGGGCCATCAAAAAGATAAATAATATGGATGACTATTTCCAAGTAGATTTCATTAAGGATTTTTTATGAAAAAATGTTCCATGTATGTTGAAATATTCTACTTGAAAATTTTAGTTCGTTATTAGAATTTGAATTTCTATAAAATGAGTACAAAGAATAATATTTCAAAATTAAAATCACTCCTAATGGAAATATTCTTATATACCATGCAGTGATTTTAGTCACTATGTAAAATGATAATTCATCTTTTAATTCAAGAAACACTGAAATTTATATTATAGTGACTCCCATATTCTTTGATATGTGAAATGTTGGGAAAAAACAACAACACAATTTCAATAATATAAATATAATTAAATAAACTAAAAAAAAGAAACATTATTATTAGTTTTTAAAACCGGAAACATAATACTTGAATGGGAAATTTATTTCAGAAAATATATAAGTCAAACATAGTTCATGAAATGAAATTTTAAGTAGTAATAAGTTAAAATAGTGATGGAATTTTAATGGGTGACTAAACCCATCATAAAAAAATAATTATAGAAAATATCACAATATTTTTATATAATGGGATAATCTTCTTTATAATTAAGAGAAATTGGGTGAGTCTAATTCATATAGTATGAGGTGACCCGATTATACACACATGCATAATACTATTCTTCATAACATGGGGGAAATAAACACACGAAATTGTGTGCACAAATTCTTGGTAAGGGTGAACATTATTGATAACAATTAAAGAACCCAAGTGAGAATAATAAAAGCATGTGTTTTTGAAAAAATAATCAAGGTCCATGAAAATATCATTAGAAGATCATATATAAATAAACATGTATCACAAATCAAATCACAATGATCTTAGTATAATGTAATAAATTGTACATCATTACATGAGTACGTTTCAAAATATATGATTTTTCCATAAGAATAAAAATATAATTCATAACATAGTGGACCATGAATTTCATTTTTATCATCTATAATATAGCAGATCATTAATCACATTCCAACCACCTGTCAAATTGAAGATCACAAATAAAGTTCTTTATTCCCATTATATAGTGGATTAGGAATCATGTTAATAAATAATATAATTATCTTATGTGATATCAAACATCACCCAATGCATTTTTGAGATATATAATTTTGATCCCACAAATTACCTAAGGAAAACCATACATATTTGTACCAAGAGAACATGAAAAAATTCATATTTTAAATATCACTTAATTAACTTGTGGAAAATAGACGTGTTTACTAAAAAATTCCACAAAACATTTCACAACTCATATATATAAAAGTGGAAAATGCCATCATTAGGGAATATCCTCAATGAAATATAATAACACGACATGATGTTGACATGTCCAAAAAATATATTTATAATAAAAACACTTTTAATGATAACATATAAAAAGAAATAAAAAAATCAACAATTTGATACCATGAGTTTAATTCCCATTAAGGATAATAAAATAATAAAATTTAGAGGGTAATTCCTATAATATAATCCCCAATGAGATAAATCCTTTTAAGATAAAGAGTAAAATGGAAGTGAAACCATGAAAAATAGATTTATTAAAACTTTTCATAATATTATAATAAATTGGTGAAGATATTTAAGATCCTATATTTTTCCAGGTACATCCCTCTTTTAGATTTTCATTTGAGCCTTGGTGGTCATATCATGTTCATGGATACAGATCCATTATTTCCAAAAAATGACTTAATGATCATGGATGCCTGTTTATTTGAATAAACACATACTTGGGTTGTGAGGAAACATTAGAAAACCAGAGAGGATCCACGAGGGGAGCTATTCGGGATTTCTATTTGAATTAATAGAGTCCAGGTATAAAGGGGTCACATGTTAATAAGGGTTCTTGGTATGTTGGGAAGCCTTAAGGGGAGTATAGATTTTTATAAGGGAACTAGGATAATAAACAATCTATAGAATAATTGTATATCATGTAACTGTAATACATGACACATAATGTTTTCCATCCACATGTCATGAATGGTTACAGGTCTTCAACTGATTCACAATATGTAGGGATTATATGTTGGGTAATTATATTACACTTATTGTAATGTTAGATTATAATAAA
This sequence comes from Viscum album, assembly GCA_963277665.1. NCBI lineage: Eukaryota > Viridiplantae > Streptophyta > Magnoliopsida > Santalales > Viscaceae > Viscum > Viscum album. Next base: position 606,047,917 of record OY728133.1, on the reverse strand, counting down.
TAAAAAATTATAGGTGATGGTGTTTTTAGTTTATCCCACTAAACACTAATTTCATGACCAGTAACTATATCTCACAACATCTAATTCCCCAACCTATAGTTTTTTAGTGTTTCATGCGGTTCATTTCTATTTTAATCTCACCTACAGCTTCCTCCACTTAACCCTATGTCATCTTCTTGGAGTTTTCATAACACCCATATTTGTTTTAAATGTATCAATCTAGCATATGATATATGGTAAGTGGTTTTACATTAGTTTTCATCTCCTCTTCTATCATTCTCCAATCATTATAGTGCAGTCTCATGATAGTGTTCTTTTTTTTGTTTTGATCATGGTCAGTTTTTCTCTTGGATCATTCTTACAATCATCTGCACCTTCTTCCTTATTGGAATTTCCATTGAAATCATTGTTTGATCATTATTTAATGGTAGGGGGTGTAAACCCTAACCCTGTGGTTTGATAATGGTCATGTATATGAAACATTGAAATTTCACCAACATAGTGTGTTCAATTGATTAAATGTTGAATTGGATTATTAATTCCCCCCATTAGATCCAAATGGTTATTGACATGGAATGTGGATACTATTCATGTGTGTGAAGATTTGATTAAATTATTTCTTTAATGACTTAAAGTGTATTTATCAGGAAATGAATTTTGGGTGATTTCTTAATACAATTTCACATTGTCTTGGTTTTTTATTGAGATAACTAGAAAGTTATTGATTTTGAACCATTAATATATCAAATGTTCATTTGAAAGGTAAATGGGAATTTTCATAATTAACCATTAGTCTTGTTGATGTGATATTTTGATATCCATTTTTTTATAGCATGTGTTGCATGAAATGTTTTAATTCTTATAAGGGGAATTGTTCTAGATGATAAATTCTTAAATGCTTATATAGTGGGAAATTTCTTGGGGAACATGATGAAAAGATTATATATCAGGATATTCTCTAAGTAATACTGAAATGATTATATAGTGGTATATGCCTAGTGACACATGTTAAAATGATTATATACTTGGTTTGTCTTTGATAAATGTTAAGATTATTATATACCATTCTTGGACCTGATTGATTATTGATGTTCTTTTATAGCAGGTTCTGGTTATGATGGGTGTAATTTATAAAATGATTATAAGGTTATGGTTAGAATTATGTTGACACATTCTCAAAGACATTCTATAATATAACCAAGGAATGTTATATTATCCCATGGTTATTTGGTTATGGTTGTAATGGTTGTGATACATGATCAAATATATTCTAGTATGGAGCGAAATTAGGTTGATGTGGTATTAAATTAATTTTTAATTAATTAATACAGTTTTTTATTTAATTATTGAAAACACATATTATCATATTGTGTTTTTAGACACAATGACATTGAGCTACTAAGTTATACTCACACCCACTTCGGGTCTCTGTTTGGTACCTATTTAGATTACATGGATGCAGGATTGGACAAGGGAAAGGGACCTGAATGTTGAGTGTTTTCTTAATAGATGGGTTAGAGTATGGAGATAGTACTACCATTGGGCTTGGGACTGGGGAATGTTGAGACTTTTATTAATTTATCCAGTCTTTTATTATATATTACTTCTATCATGACATTTAGTTACATTCCACCATATCATTACATTATTTTTTATTGTTTATTAGATTATTCAGTTTTCATGATTGTTGGTATTTTGATATAATGTATTGTTTCCATTGTTTATGCACTCTATGATTTATTTATAATTATTGGTGTTGGATTAGTCTGATGGGTTATAACTCTATAACCCTAGGGTATAGTCTCCCCTCAAGAAATATCACACCATAATCCTAGTAATCAACCTATAGAATACATGGAGGCATGATTGAGGTCTCATAAACAACCCGTTTTGGCTATGTGAGGGAGTACCAGATCGGGGGAAGTTTCAAAGTTGTATCATAGGTAGAAATTTCTTGTTTGTTCTTTAATATTTAGGAAAGGTGGAAATGAGACTAGGATGTGTCATCAATTGGTAATGATGTTGTTCATTGGAGTAGATTACCCATGTATGGGGGGAAATTACAGTGCCTAGGGGTGGGTTACTATTTATATTGTGTTCTTGTTAAAAATGATGTTATTTAACACTGAGTTATTCACATGTTGTGTGAGGCTATGGTTTTATGATATTATTGGTTCTTGAGATTTATACTCGTGTCCCAGTATAGTGAAGGATGGGTAAAAGTTCATCATAATAGGAACATAGGGATATATATTTACATAAAAGTTTCATAATATGGACATATTTGTTTCATGGGACATATAATTTCCTATTGAACTGTGGTATGAGATAAATGTTATATCTGATAAATGAAATAAATAAACTATTATTTCATGCTAAAACACTTTTATGCCAGGTTTAGAGAGTACATGATTTATAGTTTCATTGTTGTTTTCACCTGTTTAGTTTAACGTTGTTATATCCAGCATTCTATGAAGTGTGTTTGTATTGTAGATAAAATTCATCTACATCATCATTGAGATAAGAGTTGAGAGAGTGGTGATCATTACACTCCTAATGCAACTGAACTATATATTTTTATAATTACTAAGGATCAAATGGATTTTTAGATTCTTGATGGCTTCTTGAGTATCTTGAGATCCATGTAAAGATAGAATATTCACATGATGAATTTTATGTCTAAGCTAGTGAGTGAGAATTTGCTGTAGCATCCACGTACATTCACTAGGATGGGAGGCCCCTGGGTAGTCGAGTTTTGGATCGTGTCTATCCATATGATATTTAAAAATCTTGATACAAACTTAGATAAGAGGGTGAAACTTAGTGCATAAATGATTTGTGGACCATCCAAGCATTTATGGAACATTCTAGAGAAATTAAGGAATTAGTATGATCTTTCCAAGATGTAAATCAAGATGAATTTCTAGAACCATTTCTATCTTGAGACTTTGAGGGATGAAAATAATCATGAGTTCATGAACTTGACATGAGAGGGCATGTCAGAATTGGACAACCCTGAGCATTTCACCAACCTATAATGCTTTTCATCATATTTGGTATCTGGAGAAATATCTTGGGAGAGATGTTTTCAGGATATTATTTCTCATTATATTAGGTGTCAAGTGAAAATGTTCCATTTGTGTAGTTTTTTATATGTGGTAAACCATTCACTCACCATGAAATGGAATCTTAGAGAGTCCCCTAGTGGGGGCCAGTGTGTTTCTGCCTGGAAAACAATTAACCATTCTTGTAGTGGGAAGAATCATCACTATGTTAGTTTTCACCAAGGTAGTAGCGGTCAAAAAAGTAATGGAAAATTTCAATCATCTCAAGACCATGTCATATTGTAGTAATATCAGTGTGGAAATATTTTAGGATCAAAATAATGATGTATATTCTCAATAAACAAGGGGGGGTGAATAGTACCCTTTAAAAATTCCTTTATAACTTTTAAAGTTGATATAAACCAATCTATTGTTTAACAATGTTAAACAAGGTAAAATCAAATGTCCTCTTAGTTGTATAAACTTTATAGATTCCATAAAAATGGTTTCGGAAATGAAACATAAGAAAATTTTACAAGGAACAAGAGTATCCTTAAAGTGTATAGAATCATACTAATCCGAGTATACAAGTACAAGAAATTATTAGATAATTATACTTTCCTTATTAATCAAAATGTAGTAGAAAACAAACTTGAAGAAACAATACAGGTAACGAGTATAGAATCTATTAACCCAAAGATTAGGGTATCCAACAACCTTGGATAAAGGTCCCTTGATTTATAATTTAATGAATGTATGTCTTACCCACACCAGGGTAAGCCCTTTTTAGGAATATCAGAGTCTATCTTGCTATCCCTGCAAGCCCTTGAACTTCAAGGTAGTCAGCACCTCTATATTCCTTATCATGTAAGTCCAAGAACTTTAAGGTAGTCAGAACCTATGTCTTCCTATCCCCAGAAGCTATCAAACTTCAAGGTATTTGGCACCTCTCTCTTCCTATCCTCGGAATCCCTCGATTGAACACATCAAAAATCTGAGTCGTATGAATCAATCTGAACAAGATGTTCAGTATTCATAAAGCATGAGAGTCTCTCCATCTAGAAATCACATCATCATGTAATCTCTAGAGTTATAGAACAATATTGAGCTCGTTCAAATGAGATCCTATTTATAGGTACATTTCCAACAGATGGCTCCCTCCTCCAATGACTATATTTCTCCTTGAATTTCAGAGGGACCTGTACATGTGTCAATCAAACAAGGGTTAGTTAGAAACAGAATGCACGACATCATTTTAAAACTATAATAAGGGTATATAAAATAAGGTTGATCAACCAAATTCATTTTTCTGATTATAATGAAAAAATATAGTTCGAAGTCTAAGGAAAAATATTCGGAGTCTATATTACAGGCTTATTCAGATTATAATTTCCAAGGAATTCCAAATTATAATTCTATAGACTTCAGCGTCCAAATTATGAGGAATTCATATTCTAAATTCTCAAGAATTCAAAGTCTAAATTATGTGGAATTTGGAGTCCATATTCTAAGGGATTTGGAATCTGAATTCTAAGGAATTTAGAGTCAGAATTCTATGGAATTCAGAACCCAACTTCTATTAAATTAGAAACATGAATTCTGAGGAATTTATAACATCAATTATAAGGAATTTGGAGTCTAAATTCTACGGAATTCAGATTCTAAATTCTAAGGAATTTAGAACCTGAATTCTATGGAATTCAGAAGCTGAAATCTATGGAATTTGGAACCTGAATTTTAGAGAATTCAGAGTCTGGATATCAGGGAATTTGGAGTCTGAATTTTAGAGAATTCGGACTCAGAATTTAAGAGAATTTGGAATATGAATTCAGATCCTAAAAATAGAATACTCTATATCTTAGTACTTATAGAATTCCGAGGTTTTAGATGATGAACAATGAAAAAAAAAGTAAGGATAAATTTCCTTGGGGAAGGAAAATTTTCATTATTAAGGAAAAACTTTTGGGAAATAAAATTTTTCTTATGATAGAGTGTTTGAGATTTTTAAAACATTGAGGAATAAACAAGTTATAATGAATCCTTATTGACTCAACAATCTCACCCTTTTTGGAAAGAACGAACATCCTGTCTAAAAATAATATAAGGACTTTGAAATTATTATGATCTTGGAAACAAACTAATCTCCCTTTACTTATAGATTATAGTGAATACAACTAACTCACCCTCAGGCTTTTGAAACCCTAAGGATCATATTTTTGATTTCATGAAAGATGTTTTACATTTTCTTGCATATGAAAATTATTATGATAAATACTCCCCCTTGGATTAACTCCCCCATACTTAGGGAAATTTCATCTTTACTTAGTATTAATTTTTTCATTCCTTTCTCTCCATTTTTTATTTTAAAAATTGAATAATGGGAATGGAAAAGAAAATATGGTACCAGAAATATTAGTACTAAATAACCAAAAATATGAAGTGCAACAAGAATTTCATTAGGAATGAATGAATTTGTAAAATAGAAAAATACAAAAAAAGATCAGATTTGGAATGAAATTATCCAACCTTTTCTTTTGGCATAAGATTATTTACAATAATTTTATGCTTCATGTGTTCCTTGTGATCATCTTCCATGTGCTTGAGTAGCTGATCTTGATCTTCACTTTTATTTTATAGGGATTTAATTTTTTATTCCTGTGCCTTAAGCATATTAGTATGATTCTTCAAGGCTTATTATTATTTAGCAAGTTTTTTCCTCAAGATCGATTATAAGATCCCTTTACATTTCCAACTCTACGAAATTGAATACAATTTACCATTCAGATCTTGCACTTCTTGCTTCTGAGTAGTTTCTACAAGAGATAGATTTTCTTCTAAAAGACATGGCAAGATCGTTGAACATAGCATCCTCGGTTTCAAAAGAATCCTTGAAATCATCTTGAAACTCATCAGGAATTCTTATCTCTTGAACAATTTTCTTTGACAAACTGGTCATCATCTTGCAGGATCTTTTGTGGGATTCATAATTAATGAAAAAACATTTGAAATAGGCCACAAGTTTGACACAATTATCCACCACCATGGATACTAAATCTGTTTTCTGATTTAATGAATGCTAAATCATTTGAAATATTTAATCTATCGTTGGAAATATCAGAATAGTACTAACCAGCTTCTTCAAAGACTGAACAATAATGTCATGGCCAAGAGAAGATGATTCTGAATTCGAATGTTTCATTGATAGGGATTCATTCTCAAACACATCAGCTTTCCTATTTGATGAAGAACAAACATCTTTCTTACAATCCAAATACTTGGTAAAAGGATCATCCATCATCTTCTTTCTCTTATCGATTCTCAGAATGATATCTTATGGTTTAGTTGATTCATGGTCACTATCTAATAGCTACAAAATCTTATCTTTATCAAAATTTTCCTTCTCAACTTCTTCCCGATGTTCTCCTTGATGAATAATATCATTATTACTAGTTTCTTCCTAGAATTCATTAGTGACTTCTGGCAGATCCTTGTCATCCTTTCTAGGTGTAGAAATATTAGAAGATTTGGCTTCAATAGTTCAAATGGAAAACTTCTCAGAAGAACATTCCTTCTCACGATAATCATCCACTTGTCGTATCTTGTCATTAGTGTCTCCACATCATTCTTCTTTTTCTTGGACCACTTCTTATTTTACTTCTTCCACCAATTCCTCTTCCACTTCTATTTCTACTACCACTTTTTCTTCTTCTTCTTGATGTGGTTATGGAATCACCAACTTCATTCCTAGATTATCTGGGAATAATTCTTTGAAAAATGATTCTAGTACTAGAATATTCACTGAGGCATTCTCAATAGCCTTAGGAAGAGATTAAATTATTTCAGATTCAAAAAATTTATTTTTATGATTCTTCTATTTCTGTTGTTTCTCAAGATCTTTATTAGCTTTCATCTTCAGGGATTTTGCCTCAGCAGGATCCTAGCCAAACATAAGCTCCCCTTCTTTTTGGTTTTTTCTTATCTTCTCTCTACTTAGCCACAACTTCATCAGGATAGGCCTTTTATTACTTTGGCTCCAGAGGTGCAGATTGGGTTTCTTTAGCCACTGGGTTTTTTCATTTTCCTTCCATTTTCTTTGCTTTCCACTTCATTCCACCCTTTTTGGAAGTCTCAGCTGCTTCCTATTTCTTTGAAAGAACATGTATTTCATCTTTTGACAATTCATTAAATTCACCTGAAACATTAGAGAAACCAATTTTCATCCTTCTTTGGGTTTCATCACCTAACAACATCACATTGAAATTTCGTGACATTGACTTGCAGGAAATTTTCATTGATTCCAAACAAGAAACAGTGATCTTTGATAGGATTTCGGGATACATGATAATCTAGGACTTCAGATTCCCATTCATGATATTCTCAATCGTAACAAAAATATACTCAACTATATTCAGCTTTCAGAGGTTCACTAACAAATCCAAAACATACAAATCGCTTTTCTTTAGAGTATATTTATCTTCTTTTTTCAGAATGATAAAGCCTTGATCCCAATGTTTTATAATCCAAAAATTCATAGAAAGATTATGAATCTTCAGAGTCTTTACCTCTGAATGACCAATACAAGCTAGAGTCTTTTCCTTGTCAATGCTTTCTATATCATCAGGTAACTTATGGGAAAAAAATTGAGCTTCTCCTTTGTAAGGTATTCCAATCAAACTAGCTGCCTCAGAATAAGAAAGAGAATACATCTCAGCATAACTCCTGAGAGAAAATATTTATTTTCCTCCTTGATTGAAAAAAGATACAGATTCATAAAACTCCACTAGTAACTCCAAAATCACTAGATCTTATTCCATGGGTTTCTATACATATATACTCTCACATCCCATTAACTTGGTGTTCTTTGAGATGATTGAATCATATATATTAACAAAGTCAGGGTCTACCAACCTTTCACAATAAATATTCCATTTAAGGATTTCCTTAATGGTTGAAATTTCATTCTGAGGAGAGGCTTCTTTAGACATTCGGAATGAAGGAAGACCTAAGAAATTTGGAACGGTATTAAGTTGGAAGGGTAGAGATTCATCACGCAAGAGCTTGAGGTTTGATGTGGGATGACCATTGGGGGTCCTTTATATAGGAAATTGAAGGGACGGTTCAACTTCCCTAATTGATCCAACGGTTGAAATCTTCTTGAGAAGATATGATGGTTATGATGATAACCAAAGAAGGATTTTGATAGATTCCGATATTTTGAGATTTTTAAGAAAAACATTCGGATTTAAGGAAAATTGAATCAAAAAATTATAGAATAAAAAGAAAATAATAACAAGATAAAGAATTTTATGAGAATTTAGAAAAGAAAATATACCTTTCAGAATGCTAGGAAGATTATTCGTAATAAGGAAAATTATTCCTGAAGAACATTAGATTCCAAAAAATATGATTACAAAAAATTTTAGACAATGAAAATTTTGACGACGAAAATTTTAGATTCTGAAAATAAAATTAACTACAAAAAAACATTTTGACTAAATTTTTTTTGATTACGAACATTTTTTACTACGAAATTTTTTTACGAAATGTTTTTTCACTAATATGAAAATGTATTCTCATGAAATGGAGTTTCTTACAGTAAGGAGATGGTTTTCAACCATAAGTTAATATGGAATATTACCTTATGGTTATCATTCCTAAATTCTATTTAATGTATTAAAATCTATTGGATGGTAAAGATTTACTGAAAATATCAGCATGTTGATCTTGAATTCCGTTAAATTGAAGAATGACATCTCTTTTTTTTTGTGATCCCAAAGAAAGTGATTCCTAATATATATGTGTTTTTCATGAGAGTAATGTGAAGGGTTATTACTTAAGGAAATGGAACTAGTATTATCACACAACATTTGTGTTTTGGTAAAACTTGTACCATAGTCTGTGAGTGTATGTTGCATCCACAACACTAGAGCACAACAACATCCTGCTGCTAAATATTCAGCTTCAGCAGTGGAATGTGCTACTGAGTGTTGCTTTTTTTACCAAGAAAATAATAAATATCTTAGGAAATGATATGTTTTGGATGTACTTTTCCTATCCATTCAACATCCACCAAATTCACCATCTGAAAAACTTTTTAAAACAAAATCATTTACAAAAGTATAATAGAGTCCCAGAACCATGGTTCCCTTTAATTAGTGAAAAATCCTTTTCACTACCTTTAAATGAGATTTCATTGGATTGGATTGAGATCTTGCACATAAGCATACCAAAAAAATTATGTCTGGGAAACTAGCTGTCAAGTAAACTAGACTTCCTATCATACCTCTAAAAGTTATTTGATATATTGGTTTCCCAGCTTCATCAAGATCAAGTGAATTTGAGGTACCAATGGGAGTACATATACTCTTAGTATTTTCATATTCATACTTATTAAGAATATCATTAATATACTTATGTTGGGATATATATATTCCTTATGGTTTTTGAGAAATTTCAAAACAAAGGAAAAATTATAACTCATCTGTCATACTCATTTAGAAGTCATGTTTCATTAGATCCGCAAAGGAATCAATTAAATATTTCTTATTTGAAACAAATATAATTTCATCAAAATAAATTTGTACAATCAAAACATTTTTCTTATCTTTATTTATAAAAAGGTTTGGATCATCATTTCCCATAACATAATTGTTTTGAAGAAAAAATCATGTAAGTCTATCTAACCAGGCTCTTGGGGATTGTTTAAGTCCATATAATGATTTTGTAAGTTTTAAATAAAATTAGGATGTTTTGAATCTTCAAAACCAGGAGGTTGTTCAACAAAAACATCTTCTTGAACATAACCATTAAGGAAATCACATTTCACATCCATTTGAAAATGTTTGAAATTAATGATTTCTACAAAGGCAAGTAAAATAAGAATTGATTCCTATCGTGATACTGGAGAATAGGTTTCATTATAGTCTATTCCTTATTGTTGATTATAGCCTTTATCAACCAATATATCTTTATTTCTTACTATGATTCCATTTTCATCACACTTATTTCTGAAGACCCATTTTACTCTAATAACCTATGTTTCCTGAGGTCTTTCAACCAAGGTCTAGACTTTATTCCTTTCGAATTCATTTAGCTCATCTTGCATAGATTTTCTCCAATAATCACCACTTAAAGCTTCATTAGTTCTATTTGGTTCTAATTGGGAATTGAATGCAATATGTTCTACATTTTTTCTTAAGTAACTTCTAGTCCTTCCAGGTTGATTTACATCACCAATGATACTATCACTGAGGTGATTCTTATGAAACAACTGATATGGGTATTATAAAACTTGTTCATCAACATATAGTAGGAAGTCTTCTAGGGTATATTCTTCAGAAACATTTTCTTGAACATTTTCCTTATCAGAAGGATCTTCTATCAAGGGTTGATAATCAGTTTTTTAAAACACATCTGAAAATGTAGGTTGTGGATGTTTAAAAAAAAGGGACCAGTTTCATCGAATTTAACAGGTACTGTTTATTAAACAGTAAAATTATTCTTATTGAAAACTCTATAATCCTTATATATTTTAGAGTATCCTAAAAAAATTCATTCGTCACATTTTGGTGAGAATTTGTATAGATTATCTTTAGTATTCAGAATGAATACCTTTCAACCAAAAACCATGAAGCAAGAAAGTCCAAATTTTCTACCTTTCCACAACTCATATGGAGTTTTGTTAAGAAATGGTCTAATAAAAACATGATTTATAGTATAGAAAGTAGTACATAGAGCTTCAGTCCAAATTTTTTTGGCTACCGAATATTCACTCAACATGGTTCTTGTTATCTCAGGAAGAATTCTACTTGGTATTTCAACAACACCATTTTGCTGAGGTGTTCTTGGTACAAAGAAGTTATGTGTAATTCCTTTTCTAATATAAAAAGTTTTAAAAACAAAAATTTGAAATTATCCTCCATGATCACTATGGATAGTTTTAAATGGAAGGTTTTTCCCATTTTTAAGTTGGGCTATAAAATTTTTGAAATAATAAAAAGAATCATATTTCATTACTAGAAAATAGACCCATGTAAATCTAGTATAATAATCAATAATACAAATACATAATATTTTCTTCCAATGCTCCCAGTTTTTGTTGGACCAAAATGATCCATATGAACGAATTATAATGCATCAGTTTTTGAGACTTTACCGACTGATTTAAAACATGATTTATGTTGCTGGACATATTGAAAAAGATCACAAACTTTTGAAGAATCAAATCTAACTTTTGGTAGAGGCTTAACTTGTCTTTTCCTAGTGAGTTTGTATTGGTTCTTAAGCATACAATGTCATATCCTTCTATGAAATAACAAAGATTGATCTTCTATTACCCTAAGACAAGGTAGATCTTGGCTCCAAAGGTATTCTATGTTTAGTGTGTAAACATTCTCTTTCCTATAGGCAGAAAGAATAAACTCTTCAATGGAATTGTGTACTAAACACTTTTCATTCCTAAAATTCATTAGGTAACCTTCATCACATTAATTGACTTATGCTAATAAGGTTTTTCATAAGACCCTTAACAAATAAGAAATTTGAAATCAAAGTTTTTCTAAGAAGAACAATGTTACCTATACCAATAATTTCTCCCTGAGCATTATCTTCGAAACATAATTTTCCTCCTTTCATCTTGATAATATTTTCAAAGAAGTTTTTTTTCGAGTCATTTTTTAGGAAAATCCACTATCCATGTACCATGTATTTCTGTTGGTACGATCTTTACTTTCATGAAAATAAGAGTGTTAGACTTTTGGAACCCAATAATTCATGGATCCAGAAATTTCAGAAAGAAAAATTTTATGAATCCATATTTCATTTGAAAAATATTCTTTTTGAAAACCTAAAGACTGAGTTTTTTTTATGGAACAATTTTTTTCCCAATGCCCACCACACTAACACTTAGTATAGAATAAATCAATTTGAGGAACAAAATAGTTGTTACGAAAAAATGGTTTTGAATGATTATATCCAAAAATAGAATTATTAATTAGTGGTCGAATTTGGAAATACATTTAATCAAAGTTTTCCTTACCTATGTTAATTATTTGACAAACACTTACTCAAGGAAAATATTTCTGACTATTCCTTAATATCTAAGTTTTATCCTCAAAAACATTAGTTTTAGCACTAGAGTTATACTCAAAAACATATTTCATAGAAATTACTTTTTCTAGAGCCTTATAAAGTTTACCCTTCTTATAATTAACTTCCTCATGGGGTTTTGAAATACGTTCAAAATCATAAAATTTCTAATCATGATCTTTAAAAATATCTGATATTTCCTTCGAAAGAATAAAAATCTTAGAATTTTCCTTATCATGTTTTTCTTGACTTCTATATTTTCATTTTCAAGGATCTTATAAAACCAAGACCCTTATTTATAATTTGGTAAAGTATTATCTTCAATAGAAAAAGATTATTCATCCAAATATTCATAATATTTACTATCACTATAATTATTATTCATGGATACATTGGTTATGGATTCATCATTGTGTACCTTGGACATTAAACAATGATTTTCAATAGGTATCTTGTCCAGTAAACCAAGATTCTTGTGACCGATAGATTCATATTATGAGGATTCTTTAGAAGAGTCACCACCACTGGCACTCCAGGTGTCATTGGATTTCAAAACTTTCTTAGATTTTTCCTCACAGTACTTCTTTCTATTCCTCTAAGAATGATTTTCCTTTCTATATTTTCTCTTAAGCATAGGAAAATCTGGCCTTGTATGCCCTGCTCTTTTGCATTCATAAAAAGTGACTTCTGAGTATTTATTGTCCTTTCTTTATTTCTTCTTATATCTACATTGAAAGTTCTTCTGTCCAACAATCTTGTTCATCCTTTAAGCAAGATCGGCTAACTCGTTTTCTGAAGATTCACTTCCCCTAGATTCAGAATAAATAATAGTCCTCTGAGATTTCAATATTGTAACTCTCTGAGGAGTCCTGGATTTCATATGATTAAAGTAGTTGTAAATACAAGACTTCCATTTATATTATTCTTCTTATTTATATTAGCATATCTTTTCATTCTTATCTCATTTTGAAGAAGAGTTCCAAAAATCTCGTCAAGAGTAATCTGTGAGACATTCCTATTCTCATCAATAATTGTTCTCATTGAATCCCACTCATTAGGCATGATATCTAAAATATTTTCCACTAGTGCCTCATCATATAAACGTTTTTCACACATAGATTTCAAACTATTAACAATATTCATAATCCTTTGTTGTACCTTGCAAACTGGTTCTCCATAAGGAAATAGAAATCAATGATATTATGCTCTAATCATCGCTCTTCTAGTTTTGAAAACTCTGGAAGTTCCAAAATTAGTAACCTCTAATTTATTCCAAATAAAATTTGTAGATTCACAATAATAAATATGGCTATAAATATTCCTTGTGATGGAACACAAAAAAGTATTGCATACCTTGTAGTTTAGTTCATATTCTGACATTTGGTGATAAATAAAAGTTCTGACTTCTTTATCAAGAATCTAGTAATCTCTAGTAAGCATTACAATATTGTCCACTCCAGTGTTATTGAAAAATGTTTTCATAGAATTTCTCCAATATTACTAATCATTTTCATCAAATAGAGTTGGTCTAGTACGATTTAGATTGTCAATTGAACCAATATTTATTCATACCACCTCAAAGAAAAAAAAGCCTTCCACACAAACTTGTTAGTAATAAAATTGTGTAAACAAGGATAAAAATCCTAAACAAAGAATAATAGAACAAAGGAAACTTGAGCAAGAAATATTATATGTGAATGTAGGTATTTCAGAGACCTCCTCTAATACCAATTGTGGGATCTAAATAATTATGTTGATGCTCAATATAAAGGGGGGTGAATTGTATCCTTTAAAAATTTCGTTGGATATTTTAAAGTTGATATAAAACATTCTATTGTTTAAAAAAGATAAAAATGGTAAATTCACAAGTACTATTAGTTATACAAAGTTGCTATACTCTAAAAATATTGTTCCAAAAATGAAACATAATAAAAGTTTACAAGGAAAAATATTCTACCTTAAAGCATGTATAATCTTACTAATCAGATTATACAAGTACATGAAAGTATAAGATAGTTATACATTCCTTATTAATCAAAATTAATTGGAAAAAAACATGAAGAAACAATACAAGTAACAAGTATAGAATATTTTAACCCAAAGAGTAGGGTATATAATAACCATGGATAAAGATCCCTTTATTTATACTTTCAAGAAAGTCTGTCTTACCCACACTAGGGTAATCCCTTTATAGGAATATCAGAGTCTGTCTTACTATCCATGCAAGCCCTCGATCTTCAAGGTTGTAAGTACCTCTGTCTTCCTTATCAATGAAGTCCTCAAACATTATGGTAGGTGGCACCGCTGTCTTTCTATCGCCGGAAGCCCTTAAACATAAACGTAGTCAGCACCTCTATCTTCCTCTGTCTAGAAGCCCTTGATTTTACACAACAAAAATAGGAGTAGTACGAAGAAATTTGAACAAGATGTACTGTACGCACAAAGCATGAGAGTATCTCTCTCTATAAATTACATCAACATGTAATCTATATAGTTATAGAACTGTATTTAGGTCATTCAAATGAGCACCTATTTATAGGCACATTTCCAATAATCAGATCCCTCCTCCAATGGTCATATTTTTTCTTGAATTTTAGAGGGACCTGTACACGTGTCACTCAAACAACGGTTAGTTAGAAATAGAATACATGACATCATTTTAAAACTATAACAAGGGTATGTAAAATAAGGTTGCTCAACCAATTTCATTTTCAGAGTCTAAGAAAAAAATATTGTTTAGAGTCTATGGAAAAATATTCAGAGTCTATATTACATAGATATTCAGATTCTGTTTTCCATGGAATTTCAAATCAGAATTCTATAGACATTGGAGTAAGACTTATGAGGAATTAAGAGTATGAATTCTAAATAATTTAGAGTCTTAATTATAAAGAATTTGGAGTCTCAATTCTATGGGATTCTAAATCTTAATTCTAAAAAAATTGGAGTCTAAATTCTAAGTAATTCGCTGTCTAAATTCTATGGAATTTAGAACCAGAATTATAAGGAATCTGAAACCAGAATTCTACGGAATTAGGAACTTTAATTCTATGGAAATTGTAGTCAGAAATCTATAGAATTCAGAGTCTGAAACCTAAGGAATTCAGAACCTGAATTTCATATAATTCAAAGTCTGAATTTCGGAGAATTCAGAGTCTAAATTTTAGAGAATTCGGAGTTTGAATTTCAGTGAATTCATAATCTGATCTTTAGAGAATTAAGAATTTGAATATGGATCCTGAAAACAGAATACTCTATATCTATGTATTTATATAATTTTGAGGTTTTAAATGATGAACAATGAAAAATGGCTAAGGATAAATTTTCTCGGGGAAGGAAAATTTTCCTTATTAAGAAAAATCATCAGGGAAATAAAAATTTCCTTAAGATAGAGTATTTGTGATTTTCAAAACATTGAGAAATATAAAATTTATAAGGAAACCTTATTGACTCAACAAATATGGGGTATAAACGACCTCATTTTCTATACCTTACTCTGGAGTATTGTTCCTATATCATATTTGGACTCTTACAAAGGTTTTATAGGGGAATACTTTAGTAGATTAGTGGTAGGGGATTGGGACATGTACCTATGTCCATGAAATACTCAGTTACTACTCAAGAGATAAGTAGTTAGAGTTCCACAAGACATTCTAGTCACGGAAGGGGATGTGGTACCATTATGATGGAACTATTGTACCAGAAAGAGGGTATATCACACAAGATTCAGTCTAGATCCCAAGGTAGAGGGGTTGTTTAGCAACATGTTATGTAGACTACTTTGGCTAGTGTGAATGCACTATTATCTTCTTCCAGAGGTACTATTATTATACCATCCAAAATTTATTCTGTTTTTTTATTGGGTAATCACATTAATTTTTTTCTTCTCTTATGTAAATGGTTTGGGTGTGTATTTTTAAATAATGGATGGTGTTTTAAACATTGAATCATCATTGAGAATGCGTTCAGAGAATATCAAGTTCTTTAAGGCATGTTCTTTAGAGACTATTGGTTACCATTTATTTGGGGATATATTAGTGTTGTAAATGATAGTCTTTAATTTTATTCATGTATGGATTGTTTAGTTCTATGAATTAATCATTTCAACTATTTCTAAAGGATAGTTACCTTTTCATCTTCATAAGGAGGCATCTTTTCTCCCCACGGTGAGTGGGATATTCAAGATGGTTATGCATGAACAATTTATTGAATATTAGTTTCTATCATAGCATACATAGAAATTATAAATCTAGATGATGGTGGGATGAATGAAGATTATTTTCCTCTAGTGGTAGAAAATTTTTATGACGTATTTCCTGAAGTATTCTACTGCTTAACACTTAATCAAGAAACTATGTTTTTGATCGATTTGGTGCTAGGAGTATATAGAGTTTCTATCTTACCTTATAAAATGGAACCAATAGAGCTATGAGAGTTGAGAGTCTAATTGGAATATCTGGAATCTAAATATTTCATGTAGAAGAGTACATCTTCTTTGGGTTCCCCGATTCTGTTTTCAAAGAAGGGTAACAACACTTTGTGCTTGTGTCTGGAATATTAGGGGTTGAACCAGATGATGTCCAAGAACCATCTTCCTCTTCTATGTGTGGAATATCTTTTCGATCAGTGAGGGGTGCTAAGATAATCTCCAAGATAGACAAGAGATCATGATACAATCAGTTGAGGGTGGGACCATCAGCCATACCTCAGATAGATTTTATGATAAGGCATGAGATGTGTGAACTCATAGTGACTTTGTTTGGATTGACCAATGTGCCATCGATATTCATTGCCTTGATGAATCAGAAATTTCACCCTTTTTTGGATTGGATTTTGGCGGTTTCTTTGAAAAAATTTATGGGAACTCCCAATCTGTAGATGATCATTCCAAACATATTAAAATCATTTTGAGTATATTTATAAAGCATCATATTTATTCCTAGATAACCAAAATTAGTTTCTAGATTGATAAAGTGCATAGAAGGAGTTTCAGTTGATCTAGAGAACGTTCCATCCATGGTATCTTGGGAGTATCCCAAGAATGTATTTAATATTAAAAGATTTATGGGTTTACAAGGGTATTATTATCAATTTATATATGAATTCTCCCATCTGGTATAACCAATTTTAGGGATACCGAAGAATGGGGTGAATTTGTTTTGGTAAGGTTCTTGAGAGAATGATTTCTAGGAGCTAAATGATGGCTGAAATCCGAACATATCCTCACATAACATTTTCTAGGTAAATCATAATTCATGAACTATGATGCATCAAGACTAAGAGTCGGAGGAGTTTTGATGTAGGAGGATTGATCGGTTACTTATGGATCCATCCAGCCAAGATCATATGACTAGAATTACACTAATCACAATTTGGAGTTAGAAAAAGTGTTACATTCCTTGATATTATATAGACATTATCTAATTGGATTTAGTTTTGTGGTATAAATAGACCACTAGAGCCTAAGATAAATCGTTTCTCATTGGTACTTGAACCTTTGGTAGAGAAGGTGGGTCAATTATCAACAGTAGTTTTACATTGAGAAAGAATAGACACTAGGAAAGGGAAACATTTTTGTTGATGCATTGATCCAAAAGATGTAGGAAGAGTTGGTATGCGAGTCTGGATATGAGTGTTTGGAAATTACCCTCTTATTATAAATGCATCTAGATGTTCTATATTCTCAACGTTGAGTTGATTTGACATTGATATCTATTATATTTTTTATTTCTGAAGAGATCAAAACCGAGTAGTTATCTAATCTGAGGGGCTTAGTTCTAAGAGATATCTTATATGATGGGGAGACTCCCTCAGGATGGTCTATAGGATATGCCAATTCTCTTCTTTTTTGCAGCTGAGTATGGGTTTCTATAGGTTTGTGCGAGGATCTAATGAAATTGTTTCATGCTTCTTGATGAGCGGTACATCGTTGTTTGGAAAAAATGTATCATGATATATGTAGATAGAACTACTAGAAAAACAATCTACATCCACAGATCTATAGCCACAGTTTTAAAACCCTAGCTATTGGTGTCTACGACTTGAGTTATGTGGCCTATATCCACGGTTTTAAAACCTTGGCTATAGGTCTTTTTTTTCATGGGCTATAGCCCCGTCTTTCTAAATCGTGGCTATATCCCACACCTATAGCCACGATTATGTGGCATATAGCCACAGTTTTCAAAACCATGGCTAAAAGTCATTATTTTCAAATGGCTATAGACACAGTTTTGAAAATTGTGGCTATAGGTCTCCCGCCATTTTGTGGGAGAAAAATTTCCCCCCAAAAAAGGCAGGAAGAACTATTTCCACAGTGTTTAGGATATTTTCAAGGTATTTAATAATATATACAACATATTGTATAGATATATAACCAAAACACTTGGTGGTGTAGTTATTGGGGTGCTGCAAAATGAAGGGATGGTGCTGGGATCAAATCCAGATAGGTAGACATTATTTTTAGGCAATTGTCACCATTTTCTTGGGCTATAGCTACTGTCAAAACAGCGGGAATAGGTAAACTACCACAGTTGACAATGGAGACACATATTTCCATGGTTTTCAAAACCATGGCAGTAGTCCACCTATTTCAATGGTTAAAACTGTGGCAATAGGTCAGACCCTACTGCCATAGAAATGGCACCCACAATAAGGCAAAAATGTGGTCGTCACCTAGGGTCATGGTTTTGGGCCTTATAGCCACGTTTTTGAACTGTGGAAATATCATTTTTTCTCTAGTTGTGTAGTAAATATGGTCAATAATTAAGAAGAATATAGAAGGGATTCTACAGATATGTTTCATTTTTTAGTAGGTGAAAGCAGATCATCAGAGGCTATCTCGGCTTTTACAACATTTTCCCATTCTTGGGTGGAAATGGGAAGACAACACTATTAATTTTTTAAATGTATTAACCCTTATAATCCCTAGGAATAATATTTTATGGGAGATTATTTATTAAATTATGAAGGTAACCCACTTCTTCCATATTATGGAAACTGTCATAGTTGATGATTTAATAAGTCCTTACATGTTTGAGGTAGTTTAGCTACATGAGGTTCTGAGGAGTATCCTTTTAGACATGGATCTTTATTTGACATAGTGTTTTTAGAAAGTCCATCAGAAGTCTCTGAGATTAATTGTTATTTTAATTATTAATTATTATCCACCTACTGAAGGTTTATCTGAGTGAACTATATAGGTTTTAGAGGATTTGTTGTGGTCCTTTGTTCTGTATTTTGGTGGTTTGCAAGAGCATCATATGAAACTCGGGGAGTTTACATATAATATTATATTACATGAATCAATCTATAAGGTATATTTTGAGGAATTTTATGGAAATACATCCCATTTATCTCATTGAATGTTGAAGGCTATTGAGTCTACACTTTTTGGGGCTAGAATCATGCAGAAGATGTCTACGCAGGTTCTACTGATCAGATAGCAGTCTGTGACCAAGTAGAGTTGGAAAAAATATCATGTTTACCATCAATTATGACATATGAAGTTAATTTTTGGTCATAGTGTTTTCCTTTGGGTGTTTCCTAGGTTGGGGAAAAACCTAATCAGGAAATAGGGAGAGCTAACATCCATGTTTTTCCAGCCATTTGAGAGAGGGGAAAGGGCCGGTTTAGTGGAATACAGATTAACCCTTCCACAATGCTACAATTTCATGCTTGATTTTTTGAACACATAACAATTTTAGATATTATATTCAAACCCTTATCATGATATATATGTATTAGGAATCGAGTTTAGTGCTAATACATCAATTGAGGAGCATCTGATATGAATTATAAACCATGGTGAGAAGTACCTCCATGGTAGGGTGATTCCTTTGGTTTGAGTGTTGTGTAATTATTGGTGATTTTAGGAGGAGACCTGGGAGAGGGAGATCAATATACAAGAACAGTGGCGAGAATTGTTCCCCAAGACCCCATAGTTATGCTTGGAGCATCTTGGGGATAATATGTTATATGGTGGGGAGTTTGTAAGATCCCATAATTTTTCAAGTACGTCCCTCTTTGAGTTTTTGTATTGGGCCTTGGTGTCCATGTCTTGTTCAAATATATAGCTCATTTATTAAGGAAAATGAATTAATTTTTGTGGATGAATTTTTGTTTGAATAATCATAGACTTGGATTGTGAGGAAACTTAAGAATACTAGAGAGGATCCATGTGGGAGCCGTTCTGGATTTCTCTTTGAATTAATGGAGTTTGGGTATAAATGGGTCATGTGTTACCAAGGGTTATTGGTAAGTTGTGAAGACTTAAGGGGTGTTTATATTATTATAAGTGTACTATGATAAAACCCCATATTTGAAAGTGTTACACATCATTTAATTGTAAAACATTCCTTGTAATTGTTTCCAAACACATGTTTTGAATGGTTATTGGTCGTGAAATGATTCTTGACATGAAGGGAGTACATGTTATGCAATTATGATACACATAATTTAATATTCAATCAGAATAAATACAAAATAGAAGGTGATGGATTTTTTTTGAATTTGGATACAAAAAATTCATGATGTGTAACTATATTACACGATATGTAATTCCCATATGAAAAATTCTTATGTGTGTTCTTTGGTCGATTTTTAATTTCATCTCACATGTAGAATCGTCCTCTCATCCCTTGGGTGCCTTCTATGAATTTTTGGAGTTCCTCCCTTAGTTCAGAATGTTCTGATCACACATTAGATCCCTATTATGTTGTTTTGATTATGTTTTCATATTATCTTCAACAGTACTATTATTGATTCAGTGTAATCTCTTGACCTTGTGAGTTTTTGGTTTTGATCATGATCAATTTTGATGTAGGATACTTCTTGTGATCATCTGGTCCTTCTTCCTCATTGGTGTTTTCTGTTGGAAGCATTATTTGATTTGTAGTTAACGGTACGAGGTCTAAACAATCACCCCATGGTTTAATAATTGTCGTGTATATGAAATATTAAAATTGAACCAACATATAATTTGCCTCAATTGATTAAATGATGAATTGGAATATTCCTTGTAGCCCCTTAGGATCCAATTAGTTATTGACCTTGCCTGTGGCTATTGTTCGGGTGATTGAACCTTTGATTAAATGAATTTTTAATGGATTCATGATTTTAGCATGAAATGGATTTTGGGTGATTGCTTGATATAGTTTCACCATGTATTGGCATGATTATTGAGATAATTGACATATTATTGGTTATAATCAATTGATATATGAAATGGGAAATTGAAATGTAAATGGTAATTTTCATAATTAACCATTGAGCATGATGATGTGATGTTGTGATATCCTTATAGTTATGACATGTGTTGTGATAATGATTATAATGATTATATGGGGTATTGGACTAGTTGATAAATGATGAAATTATTACATAGTTGTTCATGCCCAGTGACACATGATGAAATGGTTATATACCATGCTTGGCTCTAAATCATGCTGAAATTATTATATAGCGGGCTATGCCCACTCACCCATAGTGAAATGATTATATACCGAGATTTCCCACAATAAATGATGAAATGGTCAAAAACTTGTCTCATCCTTGACTGATTGTCCAAACACTTATATAGTGGGTTCTAACATAGATTGGTGTAATTTATAGCTTGGTTATAAGGTTAGGGTTGGAATGGTTGTGAGACAATCTTAGAGACATTCTATCATGGTGCTAAGGAATGTTATGTTATCCCAAGGTAATGTGGTTATGGTTGGAATGGTTATGAGACTTGTTTAGAGATATTCTGGTATGGAGATGAAATAAGCTAATGTGGCATTAATTTAATTTTTCAGTTAATTAAAACAAGGGTTTATTTCATTATTACATGCATTTATTATCAGATTGGTTTTGTTTAGAGATGGTGGTGTCAACCAACTATGTTACACTCACACCATATTTAGGCTCCCATTTAGTACCTGAGTAGATTGCATGGATGTAATATTGGACATGAAAAAGGGACCTTGATGTGGAGTGTTTCCTTTTGTGGTGGGATTGAGTTTAATATGGGATCGATATGGGGTTCAAGACTGATTAATTTTGAGTCTTTTATTGACTCTTATAATCTTTAATTTTTTTTATTATTTCTTTCATGAAATTCTGTTACATTCCAACACATCATTAAATTATTTCTTTATTATTTATCAGATTATTCTATTTTTTTGATTGATGGAATTCATATGTATTTTATATTTTCCACTGTTTCCTCACTCTGGTATTAATTTATTATTGTTGCTATTAGATTGTTCTACTATGTTGTAACTCTACAAATTTGCAGAATAGGCTCCCAGATATACTTATCACGCCCCTATTTCTTGTTTACCACCTTTTGCATATGGGGTGGAGTTCTTGAGGTCACGTAACCAACCCATTTCAGCCATCTGAGAGAGTGTCGGATCAGGATATATTACAAGATATGATCTAATTTTAAAAAACAATTCAAGAACATAACATTGAAAACATTTGTAAAACACCACTTTATAAAAGATCTCTATAATGTAGCCTTAAAATTAAATAGTTTCTAATTAATTTTTTTTTGTGGAATATAAATGATACAATCATAAAATGAAAATGATTTTTAACAATCTAAAATATCTTTATTGAGAACCACATCACAAAAATGTTAATCAAAATTCCTTTGGAAAATGGGTGAGTAGAAAGATAAATATTTACTTATAAAATACATAATTGGATTTAAAAATAAGAAATTAAAACCTTTTTGGAAATAAATAATATGGAAATATTAGAGTAGATGAAAATTATTATTAACAACATCATTTTTATTAAATAAATAAATAAATAAAATAAGGATATTTTGATGATAAAATTATATTTACCTAGAGGGATATATAAATTATCATGTGAATTAAAGAAATTGTAGAATATAAGAAACATAAAAGGATATATACAGTGAAGGAAACAATGACTAAATGAAATAAAAATTAAGTTGGAAAAACATATACAAGTTCAGTAACATTATATCAAAATCCCTTGAAAGAAATTGATATATAATTGTAAATCCCTTTAATTTCATGAAAAGTGTAATAAAATAAAACCTATAGGGTATTATATACATCACAATAAAATAAAAAGTGTATTCAATGTTGTATTTTTATCAATGAATGAAAATTGAGATGAGAATCCCTCATGAACATCATAATTTATAAATATATAAACATTTGAAATGGGGTTTATGTGATAGAAATTTAAATCCTAAAAAATAGAGGAAATTAAAAGTAATAAAATAATAGGTTAGGATGCACCCAAATTATAATAATAGAGTTCAAGAAGAATAATTATATATAATTTTAATAAAATTGAGTTACGAAAAACCCTTACCATGGATTCCTGCTTGGTTGGATATAATATTACATCTTATATAATAAAAATAACTATATAAATCACATATTTTAGAAAACTATTCATATCTCTTACCCTTTATAATATTCATATATAATCATTATGACACATTTCTATCATATGGAGTGATAAAAAAATTATATCCAAATATAAAATACATTGTTGTGGTCAACCTAGGTTGTCTACAGAGAGGAGTGTGCAACAATCAATTTTTTTTAAAAAAATTAAATAAATAAGTGGAGGTTTCTTTTGAAATTGATTGATTTTAAACTGAAATAATGAAATGAAAATATTGTTTGAACACAAATGGATGAATATAGTGATGTGGTTAGGGTAGGATCTCCTTTTTAAATGTCATCTTGGAATTAAAAATAATTCCCCCTCTCTATCTATTGAATGATAAATAAAAGACTTCTTGATCAAGTTTTCTTTCACCCTTGGTTGATAAAATCAATGTAAACAACTCCCATGTGAATAAAAATTGATAAACCATTAATAAAAAAATATGGAATTTCCTGATAATGAATTTATTCTATTTATAAATATATAAACAATTCACTTACTCCACACACATTCTAACAATCTCTAGAAACTCCCTATCTAACACATTTATCCAGATCTAGATAAGGTACATTAGGTGGAGGGAGTTTAAATATCTTCAACCAAAGTTATGAACAATGAATAAAACCAAAAAACTAAATATGGCCATATTAAGAGAACTTAGTAACTATAAAAATATAAATCATTGAATAAAAAAGAGGGTTTTAAATAAAAAGAACAATAATCTGACATTACAAAAGGAAAACTCCCCCTTCAGTGTCCACTTAAAAGTTTTACCCCTCCATATAAAGGGTAATAAAGTCGAATGGGGTAGAATAGAGCATTATAAAACTAAAAAATATAAATTAGAATCTTCACAGCACTTCACCGTTCTAATACTCCAACACATTATGTATTTCTCTTTCTTTAATACCTTTTAATGGAATTAGATCCATATATTTATAGGCTTGAGGGGTGGAAACGATTCCATGTAGTTTCATTCTATGGAAATTTTGAGTTTAATTAACATAGTTAATGACCAAATATAAAGAAGGTGTATTAATAAATTTGTTTCCTATATCTATTTTTCATGCTACCAAAAAATATTAATTTCATTGAAATTTTTTCAAAAATGTTATACCCAAATTACTGAAGAACACTTTTTATATCCACAAAGAATCCTTAACTACCTCTACCATATTATATTAAATAAATGACTTAAATGACGTAAAATATCCATGAAATTTAACATAAAAAATTTATATGAGAGTCCTCTTTCCAATAAATATGTATTATTCTCATTTGGATATATATATATATATATGTATATATAGATCGAGATATACCTCATTTATTGAAGTGGGGTCCATTATATGGTCTAGAAATTTTTTCCAATTGATTGATATTTTAGTTTCATTGTATTTTGAATTGGCTCTAGGTATAGAAGAAAAATTTAAGGCCACAAATAAAGGAATTCAAAAAAATTATCAATTAAATGGGTTCCAAATTATAATAGTTATTATTGAAATATAAAATTGATAGAAAACTATTAAATTTATTGAATTATTTTTTCACATTTAGTCCAAAACACACCAAAAATCCAAAATTAATTCCAATCAACTAAAATTGTTAATTAATTGGATTATATCATTAGAAAAATAAAAAATAAAAAAATAAAATATCAATCAATTCCCCCACACATATCACTTGGAATCTTAGACCAGTCGACATCAAAATCCAATAAAAGAAAATTGAAAACACATACCTCTAACATCCATCAATTCCACCCAATAAACAAAAGATATCAAGCCTCATAAAAAACCATAACATAAACTTCTCCATTTATATAATTCAATATTTTTGAACTTAATTTCTCCTCCCATGCACAAAACACTCCTACCTCACATAAATTTTCTCTTATATTAGAAATTCCAATTTTCTAAAATGCTTATCTCACCCAAAGACATGGAAGAGTCACCATAGTCTTTCTAAATTACTACATATCCAACTAATTTGAGTTAAGGACTTGTGTTTATCATGATTAGTTTTTATTCTTTTTCTGTGGATTTTGGTTTGTGGGATTTAGATGTCAAACAAAATTGAGGTTGAATGATGAGGACATGGATCATTTGAAGAAAAACTACATGATTCTAATTTTCAATCATGTATAGTCTCCTCGTCCCTTCACTTAGTAGAGAATTTGATCAATCATCATGAAAACTCATTGAAATTTTACACCATTTAACATTTTAGCAACAAAAAAATCAATCTTCTCAAACATAATTGTTCTTTTAAATCTCCAGATAGGCACAACTTATTTTATCATAAAATCTCTATAAAGAAACTACTTCAACTAAGAATAATAATTTTCCAGAAGAAAAAAAAATATATTAATATTGTTTCCCCAAAAAGTTTAAAAAAATCATTCATCACACCATAAGATATCTCCCCCATACACTTAAGTTCAACTAGATCATGAATTTCAATTCCAAAGGAAGCTGGGAATAAAAAATTTTCTTGTAATTTGGATAACATAATATGCAGTTCATGGATTCTATTACATTAAAGGATTAAATGTATAAGTAATTATAGAATTAAAAGTATTATCTTAAATGTGGGGATTTAAAACTAAATAAATTTATTAATCATCTTTAAAAAAAGTACCTCAAACCCTTAAGTTTTGATAGGAATAAATCAAATTCTGGTTAAACCAAGAGAGGTGTGGTTATCTCTAGAAGTTAGGTAAATAAAATAAATATGAAAAATAGTTTATAAGACTCATAATAATGTTATTTAAAAGATAAATACAATGATATGTGGCGTATGATTCAAAAATCAGAGTACTTTTCTCGATATAAAATTTTTAAAAAACTCATTTTTATGAAAAATAAAAAAACAATATTAAAAATCCTAAACTACAAAGTTAACCTCCATAAAACATATATGATTCATATTCCTTAATGGATTCAAGTATACTTTAATATTTAAGAATATTTTTAATTAAATCATATAAAAACAGTGTTAAAGAGAGGTACAAACCAACTTATTAGTAGTGAAACATTAAGTTAAGCCCCTAATTTCTGCACACTAAAAACCTATAAGAAGAAAAACAAAAAGAAAACATGATAAATTTATTTGATGAAAATAAAATATATATAGAATGGGAATAAACTAATAGATATTGGTTTAGAACCCCAAGTGGTCCCATGGTTTTGACTAACTATGGATGGGAAGTTCTAGTTGGTTATCCATAATCAGATAATGGGTGTAGTTTCTTGGATATAAACCCCCCGAACGTTTTCTACCCATATTCAATTTCATTAATTTTTGAGAAATACATGGTTATAATACTCCAAATCCATCCCCATGAATGGGATATGTTTATTTTATAGTGGTTTAGGGAAAATAATGAGTCCTCCTCTTTCTTGGTTTCCACTTGCACAACCTCTCCTTTATTATCCAGAAGTTTATGAATGTATACTACATCAATAGAAAAATAAAATGCAATCTCAAAGTGTAATTATATTTAAAAAAATTAAATCATGAATAATCAATATAATATTATTTCGTTTTAATGTGACTATCTTTTTTTTCATTTTCCTCATAAAAAGACACATTGGTCTCCCCTTGAAATCCATCTAATTAGTGATCAACATGTTCAAGGAGCTTCATATTTTCTTCTTCATATAAATCTATTGTTTCTTCATCATCACCATCAAAGGAAACATAATTTTTGGTCAAATATAAAAATTTTAAAAAAATTATATGTTATATTCAATTAATTTTATAAAATATTAGAATATAACGAGTTCATGAAAAGATTATCATTATGAGTTTATTTCGATTGAATTTCTTCTTCATGGTAAAGTGCCTCTTAGAGTTTAATTTCACTTTATATAAATTGTTAGAGAGTATCCTACATATTATCTTCTAATTCCACCACCTAGGTGGATTAATAATCTTTTAAATCTTGGAATAGGTACATTTTTGTTGATTCTTAAATCATGTCGATGGGAATATCTTGTTGTATTTCATCTTCTTCCAATTTACTAAAAAAAAATTCTATATTTATATCACCATGTGATTATTTATATTCACTCTCTAAATCATCATGTTATTCTTGAATCTGGTTCTGAATATGATTGGGAAAGGTATATTCTTTACTTGTGGTATTAATCTCTTGGATTTCCCTAAAAAAATTAGGGAATACTAAGAGGGACTCTTCTTGGACCTTGGAAACCTGATAAAATTATGGAAAATAGTAAGGGAACTATGTTAGCTGCGAGGCTATCACCTCAAAAAAATTCATGTCCTCTCATAGTCAAGATATGAATTATTTTAATGTCTACTCCCCATTATTTGATTTCAAAAATTACCTTACCTATCTAAAAATAATTAAAACACCATTCTCCACGAACAAGGATGAGTCAGTAATTCGTTATTAAAATTTTGGGTAATTTTTCCATTAATTAAAGAAATAATATTTTGAAAACATCATAGAGAATTATTCTTTGATGATTTTTTTAATTTGAAAAGGGTAAAATATTTTCAATTATATTATTGGCACTACCTCCCCAGAAATGGTACCAACATTTTACACATTCCTATCATGTTGTGGAAAAAAAAATTATTTCCTAAGTTAAAATGAATTATAGTTGTAAACCTATGTTTTCTCTATATAGGAGTGTGAAACAATTATATTTTTCACAAGAAATTAGAGAAATAAGGGGAGGTTACTTTTGGAATTTATTGACTTTAAAAAGAAATAAATAAATTAAATTAATTTTTAAACACACATGGATGTAGAGAGTGATGGTTTTAGGTTAGGATCACCTTTTTAAATTTTATCATTCTCATGAAAATAATTCCCACTCACTTTATATTGAATGAAAATGAAAGACTTCTTGATCGAGCGGTCAATCAATATTGGTTGAAGGAAAAAAATGGAACCCACTCAGGTGTGCTTGAAAATTCATAAACCATTCCCCAATAAATAAATAAATTACATATTTATATTTTTTTCTCCTTATAAATCTAGAAATGATTCACTTATTCCACACACATGCCGATGATCACTATACTCTCACCATGTAACCCAATCTACTCGATCGAGGCAAACATTAATTGGAATAAGGTGTTTCAAAATCTTCAACCAAATCTATAAATAGTGGATGACACAAAAACCCTAAATACGATCATATAAATATAATTTTTAACCACTAAAAATATGAAACATTCAAAAATAAAAAGAGAGTTTTAAATTAAATCACAAGAGTTTGACATTATAAAAGGAAAACTTCCCCTTCCCCGGTCACTCAAATTTTTTACCCCTCCATGTGATGGGTAATAGAGATGAATGGTAAATAAGAGAGAATTATGAATCTAATAAAATATAAAATAGAAAATTTAAACTATTAAAAAGTTATAATCATCCAGAAATCCAAACTTTATCATTCCTCAACACCTTTTAATGGATGTAGATTCACATATTTAAAGGTTTGAGGGGTGGAAATGATTCCCTCCAGTTATTTTCCACCAGATGTTTGAGTTTAATTTTAATACAAAATGGATGAATATTGAGATTGTTTCTTAATAAATTTTTCCATTTCTATATTTTTCATTTACCCAATAAATATTAGCTTCATTGAACATGTTTCAAAAAATTTATACTCAAAATACTAAAGAAAATTGTTTTGATCTGAGGAGACTCCTCAATTACCTCCATTTTGGTGCATTAAATTGATGTCTTAAAGACCAAAATTTTCCATGAAATTTAATTTTGGAATGTATATAATATTCTTATTTCTATTAAATCTATAATAACATAATTTGGATATCACTTGACTGAGATATAAATTATTTACTAAGGTGTAGTCCATTCTATTATCTAGAAATATTTTTCCACATGATTGATTTTTTGGGACATTGTATTTGGATATAGGTTATGAGGAAATATTTGAAGCCCAGGAATGAAGGATTCATAAAAAATAATCACTTAAATTGGCTCAAAATTATAAATGTTATTCCTAATATACTTAAGTATGATAAAACGATAAATTTTTTAGATTTATACAATTTTCACATTTTAGCCCAAAATTCACCTAAAATGTAAAAATGATGCAAATAAACTCAATTTAATAAATTATAGGTATTAAAGAATATAAAAACACATGAAAATAGTAAAAATACTAGCTCTATCACATTATCTACACATATATTAGTCAGTTAATGTTTATTTTTGTTATCTTATGTTAGTGATTTTAATTGTTTTGCACACGCTTTGTAACTTCAATGTCAATACTCATTATTTGATACCAAGTTAATAATTAATATATCATTTAATGTAAAATAATATATTTCTCAAAATTATTTATAATTTTTTAATTTCATTTCATGGAATTTTTATTTATGATTTGTGATAATGAAATTGATTACAAGCTTGTTTTAGTAATTATTAATAAAAAAGGTGGTGTATTAGTAACATATTAGATATTAAAATTACCATTACAGAAGAAAAATAATAAATTTTAAATTACAAATATTAAATATAAATATTAATTAATTTTTCATTGTCATCCAATATATAAATTTATACCACTATTCATGTATGAGGTTAAACCAATGTAAAAATGAACATGTTGTAGTTAATAGATAAGTATGATTATGAAATTATTTAGTTATAATAATATTATTAAATAAGTATAATGATATAATCATGGTTTATTTGAATATATAAATCAAAATTTTTAATATTTGGATTGAGAAGGAAAGAAAATAATCTATTAGTTACAAATAAGAAATTGTTTTTTCCACTTGGTCTGCTCTTTTTTGGCTGTTAAATTTAAAATGATAGAATTTTTTTAATATTATTAATATAATGAATAATTTATATTTCCATAATATTAATCATTTTATTAAAATAATATTTATTCATTAAATTAATTTTTAGAACAGTCCCTGAAAAGAGGTTATGAAAAATGAAACATGTCATTCATGAAGATAGTAGTTCACATATTACATGAGCGGCGTTTTAATTTTTCAAATGGATGGGAGGAATATTTTAAAATGGTAACTATATTAATATGATAACATTTAATTATACTATTTATACTTATTTAATTATGTTATTATGGTTACAATATTTTTATAGGATAAATATAGAGAATAAAATTTTAGGGAGTGGACAGTACATGTATTGAGAACTTGAATCTTCACTTGAAAGAATATTTATAAATCAATTACTTCGTGAACTTTCTTATAGAAAGGGAATGCAAAACACAGAAAAGGTATATAGGTGAAGATGAATGGGTAGGTATTTGAGACGAATTAAAAGGATATGTTTGATATTAAGTGGGTGGAAATTTGATCAATGTATTAGTAAACAAGATATATTTTTTCTTGGAAACTAATGTTAGGTAAGGGGTAAAGATGAAATCGCATGGGAGTTAGGTGAGTTTGGTGAGGAAAGGTTAGTGACACATATAGGTATAACTTTACAACATAAAAATTACATCTTTTATAATGTATATTTTTCATTTTAGTTTAGAAAAAATTTATCCACATTAAATTATCACATTCTACCCTTTTTATCCTTGATTAAATTTTACAATGGTAATTAATATTTTAATAAAAATATAATAAAGTAATTCTTTCCCATATATTATGTATTTATTATGAATTTAGAATCCATTAAATCTAATTAATTTTCAATATATGATAAAATTAACATTTAA
This sequence comes from Viscum album, assembly GCA_963277665.1. Classification (NCBI taxonomy): domain Eukaryota; kingdom Viridiplantae; phylum Streptophyta; class Magnoliopsida; order Santalales; family Viscaceae; genus Viscum; species Viscum album. The sequence goes on along the minus strand of OY728133.1, from coordinate 606,016,656 downwards.
ATTAAAACATAAGATATCGATAAAATAATTTTAGAAACATATCTTTTATATATTAAGTGTTATTGTTATTACTTTTTATAAACTAATATTTAAATGAGTGTTAATATTTTTTTTAAATAATTTTAATGATATCTTTAAAAATATATAAATTTAATTTATTTATATATAAATTATACAATGTTTATAAAAATCAATTTTTGAAAAATAATTGTTTTATCATAGTAACAAATATTTACTGTGGTAACTTGTTTTTTCATAGAAATGAAAATGAAATGATTTAAAAATTTGGATGTCTTTATTAAAAATATGAAAAAAATTATAAAATTCAATTTATATTTTATAGAAAAATTAATTTTAATATATGTGTACAATACACATAAAAATAGTTTTTAGAAAAATATATTTTCTACGAAGAAAAATAATTTCTTATTATTCCATTCTAATTGAAAATAATTATGTGAACATTAATATATTTATTTTTATATATATGTTTTAATATATTCAACATTATTCACTGGTATTCAATTATTTTAAAAATACATACTACATAGAAAAATTATAATTCTTTAAGAAAATGAATTTTTTATCATTAAATGATTTTATTACTAATTATTTAATATTAATTAATTGATTAATAAAAATTGAATTTTATAAATATAATTATTTTCAATAAAAATATGAGTATTCATTAAAAGTAAATTTTATGGAAGTGAAAAGTGTATAAAATATATGTAGAAAGGAGAATATAATATTTATTTCTAATTACTAGATTATATAGATGTAAATTATACTTAAAAATACCCTCAAAATGTAAAAATAAGATCTAATGGTAAGATAAGAAAAAGTGGTTATTTTATTTTGTAATTTATCTAGCATGGATCTCATAGTTATTTCACACTATCGAACTTCTTCGATAAACAATTTCTCTGAAGTCACACAAGTTGGAGTTCAGCTTTGGATTGGTATAGGGAACCCTTGTGATACTACCTCCCATCCAAGATTGGATAAATTAGATTCATAAATAATACTTATTATACTTGATTACATTCCTTACTATTTTCTATATAGATTCCATAACTTGGTTACTTGTGTTTATACCCTCTAATTAAATAATTATTTTATAACAATCATATAATATTAATGGATATATAATCTAAACAAATACACATAACAACCTAATATTATTCCTATATATAACATAAAATAATTCATCATATATTATTTTCTCTAAACATGTTTATTATATTTTAAATTTTATGACTTAATAACATATTTTAAAAGTTAGTTATGATCTTCACATAAAACTGTGAGAAAATATATTTTCAGTTCAAAGTCATTTTATTTAATAATAAATTTATTCTACTGGAACATTTCTTAATTTTGTTTTATATAAAATTATAATAATGAATTTATCTTACATTATAAAATTTTTATATAATAAAAAGTATCATGGTTTTTTTGTTCAGTGTTGCATGTTAAGTAATCACTTTATTTCATAGATTTTATTAAAGGGAAATATATACAAAATCATGAGATTTTACATATTACCTAAGAAATGATGAATCATTATTTTATCAAATTAAAAGGAGAAAAATTTTATAGTGAAGAATTATGACCAATGGGTGTATATGGATTTATTATATAAAACATTAATCAATCCCAGGAAAATACAATTTTCTATTTTTATTTGTTGATATGATGTTGGAAAGGTTATTAGAAAAATATTAATTGTACCTTTGTGGTGGATATTTAGTATAGTTCCCTTTATCCTTGAGGACTAAGATTAAACAACCATCAGATGCACTTAAAAAACTATTGCCTATAATGGGATTCCATTTGTCTTGTGTAGAGCTCTAATAACATTTGAAAGATTGGAGATGGTTATATTTGTAAATTAGTTATGAATATCATTGAAATTATAATAGATTATTTATTTATTAATATATATTCATTTGAATAATGTTTATATAATAGATAACTAGTGATAAAAAGTTGCAAATACGAAATTCCATGTCACAACACACCTTTTTTTGGAACCATTGAGCAGGAAATGGGTATGAGTGTGACCATTGAAGTATTCCTTAAATAGTCTATGGGTTGGTGGCCCGATCAAAGGGAATATAATCACAAATATAACTAAGGAATTATCCTTTATAAATAGAAAGTCCAGTCCACCATGGTTAATAAAATTAATTTTCCTACTATAATACATGAATACTATATATATAAATTTAATGTCATAGATCAAAATAAAATATATATGGATCTACCTCCTATAACATTTATAAGACACTATTATAGTAAAAAATATAATCACATTACTGAATATATAAAAACAATCCATATTAAATGAATTACATAAATATATCATTAATAAATAAATTTCACTGCTATCTAACATCCACATATTCAACCAAGAGGATTATTAAATTTTTGAATCACCTAAAAAAGGTAAAAAACACTTCCCAAATCCAATTGTATGATAAAAATTTCATTTTGAGAATAAAAATTTTGATCTTACCCTTATTTGATGAAAATGCAAAAAAATTCACACTCCTAAATTTTGTATGGGTATTTACGTTATATACACCGTCAAAACATTTCATTTTAAAAAGCATTATCAATATTCATAAAAAGGGATGAAAAACTAAAAAATCATATTCATTCGAATTACATCATTACAATATATTTCTGTAACAAAACATAATAATATAAACTTAAAACCATTTTTTATATTTCCAACACCTTAGTGATTCCCTCTCTTATGTTCATTCTTCTACACCACCATGCCTAAAAAGAACACAAAGGGAATAAATTTCCCATGGATAACCTTCTCTTTGAGATCTTTAATTTCCATTGAATACTACATAAATTTTATACTATCCTTGATATCCCCATCACTTAAATCAATCACATGAGAATGAGAATGACAATATTTATAAAGCTATGATATAAAAAATCGTTCATTAAACCTTTATAATCATGTTGGTAAGTCTAAGAGATAATATTCCTCTCTAAATCCCTCTAACACCTCAAAATGGATAATAAATCTTGGAATAATGCTTACCTTTCTAAATCTTCACTATCCATATCAATGACAAACTCATAAAAATACATAATACATAACTGAAAACTTCAGATATCCTCTCATATAATATTCATTGAATTTATAACTACTAAGAACACCCCTCATATAATCTAAAATAACATTCACATGTTCTATCATATATTTCACCATATATGATCCAACCATAACAACATCACTAACCTCAACCCAAGATAGATTCAAATGATATTGGTTCCCATAAAAAGACTTCTAAGACTCAATACCAATGGAGAAATATAGACTATTATCAAAATAAGTATCACTGGATGATAAATGATTCACTTATGATCCTATAAAATCCAATATACACAGACTCATAACTTCTCCCAATATCAAGATCATCCACTTATATTAACTATAATTCTTTAGTTGAAATGTTTTTCTAAGGCATAGATAGGTTCCAAAGTTTGATTGTAGTCCATTCCTCATTTATTATATAGAATAAAAATCATAATCAAAGAGAGTTTTCCTTAGGAATCAGTAATACTTCACCACCTCCAACACATAGAGCTTCACCAAACTATCCAACTTTTTTCAATTTATCCATCATAGAAAAAATGGAATCAAACCCTTTTCAGTGTATTGGAAAATTTCCAAATTAAATATATTTAAATTTCCTCCCACTTTCACTGAGGTATTTATAATGAATTTAATAACCCCAATGGAACATGATATTTAACTTCAAACTATTAGATCTACACTAAGAAACTTATAAATAGAAACTCTTTATAAATGATCCCATCCACATAAAAAAATTCCACAATATCATCCATTTTTAAAACATCAATAAAAAAATATAGGAAAATATCAAAAATTTCATCAAGATCTCAGAACTCAATGATTTATAATTACCATCAGTTATAAAATAAGTAAAATATCACATAAAATCCATCAACTGTATTACGAACTTCTAAATAGTAATGATCCTTCTATATTACCAATAACTCATATGATCTCGTGAGATAAAGAGCCTTAAATAATAATTCTTTCTAAATAACACTAAAAAATAATCACATAGAATTATATAAACTTAAAAATATCCCATACATATAATGAACTAATAATTTTTCAAACCTCGCAATAAAATTAGTAATAAAGAAACATGATTCTTGTCTCCAATCTACATTAGCTGAAAATCTATCTCAACAACCTATAACTAGTTATTAGTGTCATTATTTTAAATAAACCCCACATACTTTTACAATTAATCCAATCTCAATGATATATATATATATATATATATATTATGAATTTCTGATCAAACTACCACATAATTAGCTACCATATCATTCACATGTCTAACCATACCTTCACCTCATTCCCCTCCCATATAATATATCATCCCAATAAAAATACATAAAAAATAATAATGATATAAAACTACATGATGTATGAATACAAACCTATTAAGATTCCATACATTCAATATAATATTCCATAAGTATTGATTTATAGGTTACATAGTCATTTCATAGATTAATGGGGCCCATTCTACATAATGTTGGTTTATCTAATTTACTTCACATACCAAGTTCATGTAATACTGCTACCATACCAACTATAAAACCATCACTAGTTCATAATCTAAATTAAATCCAAAATCACTCGCTTTGAAACCATTCTATCATGAACCTTCCCCATTAGACTCCTCTTGACCAAGATTCATGTTGGGGTGTGTCCCTTAAAACATGTATTTAATATGATATGGGTCAGAGACTATCACTAATAGAATACCATCAAACATAAAACTATTTTCATCTCAAGTTGTCTTATAGAGGCTCAAGTCATAAAAATTTGTTACTAAACTATGAATAATTTCATTTTATACTAAGGGAAGCCTCAGTGGTGTGACAAAAGATCTAAATGTAAGGATTCAAAGTATTTAGGGATAATATTATATTCATTGATTCCACCTAATTCTATCAGGGTAGTGATAAGTTTCATATGAAATTTATGAATCTATATAAGGTTTACCTAGAAATCTAAAATTTTAAGACTAGCATGTTCATTATTAATGAAAAATGGTATATTCAATTTTTATAAGTAGTGTATGGAATATTTTTAATGGATAAAAACTATCTATTTTTTACTTATAATAATTGAACTATATTAGAATTTAAAATTTACGGTTATTTATGATACAATTTAATATGTTATAATAGATATATATGGACAATGAATGGATAAAAAAAGTATGTTATATATTTTGTCAGTATGGTATTTACTAGATCTAAATTTAATTATATAACACTTAAAAAATACCTATTACTTGTTATATAATATATTAATAAATTGGGATATTGTTTTATTTTAAATATGGTAACTATTTTCATTCACCATACAGACTTTATGTATCTAGTTGATAAGAAATATATTAAAATAATGTTAATATATTGGGTTCTATTTTATATGATTTTAATCTAAAAAAATTAGATGAAAATTATGCTAAAAAATTTATTTTATGAAATTTATCATGATTAGATTACATGAAACATTTTAATTATATTATCATTATAATATGATTCATTAATTATTGACTACGTGAACTAAAAAACAAGAAAATCCTTAGTTCTTATGTATGGTTAATTTCATTATAGATATTACGATGAAAAAGTTCTTATTATTGAATAAAATGAATAATTTCATTTCTAATTCAATATTTTATTCATGGGATGATCCACTATAATTTAGTTAATAGGTAGATAGAATCATTCTAAATTATATTCCATATGAAGAGATTATTCGAGTTTATATCATTATCTAATATTCCCTTTTAATTTTAATTATGGTAGTGATAGGATAAAAAAGTATTATAAAATTAATTCTTTTAGAAACCTTTAATATTGATTTCAAAAATTATGTTCATATTTGTGAAATGTGATAAAGGGATGGAAATTTATGAATGGGATAATAAATTACGTAATATATAATTTAAAAAGATAATATTTTTTATGTTTTGTTAATAAATTTCATGGGTTAATTCCCAAATGTACATGGAAATGAATATATCTTGGTGAATTTCGATTATTTATCAATGTGAGTAGAATTAGGTTCATTTCTGGAAAAAAAATATTTTGAGTTATGAAATTATTTTAGTATGAATGTATTCTATGGATTCAAAGTACCAACATCCATAATCAATTATAATGGAACAGACTTCCCAAATTATCAATTCAAATATTTAAATGAAAGATATTGTTTAAAATATAAAATAATAATAGAATACCACCCTTTAATAAGTGGACAATATAAAATTTTAATTTAACTATAAAATTTATATGGAAATGATTAAAAATATTATAATGAAACACTTTTTATAATGGCCCATATTGTTATTCAACAATTAAAATGATTTTTTTTATTTAAACTAGCAAATTATTTGGTAAAAATATGGGAATATTAGAATTTTTCGATTTTGATTAAGGGTTATAATTCTCAATTATTTTTGGGAGTTCAAATAAAGTTATTAAAACATGAGAAAATGAATGGTAAATCCCATGTGGGATATTTTAGAGTTTATAAAAATGAATTAATTTATGTGGTGACTTTTAGAAATAACTTAGTACCCTTTATATTACCGCTGGTACATAGTCGTATAATTAATGATGGTTTACTAATGGATTTCCATAGAGTGGTTGGTGGAGCTCCATTAGATACTTGAGAGCCCCTAGGTTTTCGGTTGTTTATAGAACATTTTTTCTAAAAAATAAGGTATATTTTATATTTTATGGGTTTACATTCAAAAAATACCCTTGACGTTCTTTTGCTCATACTTTCCACGTAAAGGGGGAGATACCTCCTCTCATTTCCAACTTCCAAACATTATCCCCTTTGAATTCATGAAGTTCAAAGTGGGGTTTTCAATAAAATCAAGGTATATATCTCCCATATCTTCTACCTTCATTTTCCTCTTTAGTCATCTTAGTTTTTTGTGTATCATGTTAGAGATTATGTTTCATACTTTACTAGAGCATGGAGAAATCCATTTAAATCCATGGAAATTTCACATGTGACAACTAGAGGAGACATACAAATGGAAGAAAACTTTATTTATTATCGTTTTAATAAATATATGTTTTATTGGGATTTTCTATATGTAATTTATTTAATTTGAATTAAATTGATGGGTTTTTAAGTTACAGAGTTAATATCCTTTTTGTAAAGAAGTGTCAAGTGTCCATTAAGTGGTGTTTGTGGGTGTTTTATCTCGGTATTTATTTATATATTTATAAAGAAACATTAATTATATACATATAGTCACTAAGAAGTTGTCTTATTCTGGTGTGTTCATCATTTGGTTATTCATGTATATGTTATCAAACCCTTAATTAGTTTTTTTTATGTTTTTTATGTTTTTATTTTCTATAACTTTAATAAAATTAAAATATTTTTATAGGTAATATGAGATGATTGATAAGAAAATGATAAATTTTAGTAAATGTTAAATAGAATTTTTAATTATATAAATGTTCTATTAATATTTTTAATTAACCATAGAATACCCAATATCTTCCTTACCCATTTTTATATGATGATATAGATTTATTAATTATTAATAAAACCCCTTTTATTTTTTTTCAAATATGTATCCTTTGGGATAAAATTTATTGTATGTATTTTGTATAAAAGGAAATTTTATCTATTTATTTCCAAGTTTATGTTAACTTCTATATCGAAAATTTATTATTCCATTTCTCATATGATCAAAGGTGAATTTTTACTGGTATTCATTATTCATTAGTAATTTTTTTGAAATTTTCTACTCTATGATTAAGGGAAAATTTTCATTTTTTATTGATTAATAATGAATTTTAATTCAATAAATAACACTTAACAATTGGATATGAGTTTTTATAAATATTTATTTAATGGTTGGGTTCGATAGACTACACAAAAATTATTTATTTAATTAATATTGATAGAATATTGTATAAATAAATATTTTTGAAAATTATGACTGTTTTCATGTTAAAATTAGTATCTATAAGAATGAGTAATCATAATAAAAAACTATAAGAGGGTTTTTGGTTTATTAATTTTTCAAGTTGGGTGACCAAAGATAACTGAGTACATGGTATCTTGCTCAAGGCAAATGATATTATGATTATTTAGGGTGGTTTTTTTAGAAGAAAAAAAATGAATAATATATTTATTCTAATTAAATTGGTTCCCTTTAATTTTCCGTTCTCATATTTATTGTCCCTTAAATTTATATTATGTAATTGAACCTCCTTAAACATATAATATTTGGTTCTTGGACCTGAGATTTTAATTCTAGTTAGTACTCTATTTGGTTGGTTCCTTGAATTTTCCTTAATTTCAATAGCTTCTATTTTGGTTTTTTGATTTGAGGTGTGATAGGTATGAGTGTGATTTTGAGTAGGGTGATTGGTTCATCAATATTTAAGAGTGTTATATTATTGTGTTATTAAGGTAAAGGGTTGGAAATTGATGATTTGGTATTTTTCTAGTATATTAGGGTGTGTTCATAAATAATATTTAGGTTATTTTTATTATTCATTATGGGATAGGATCACAATAATGTATCAGATAAGAGATATATTATATGAAGGTACATATTTACATCATGCGACATAGGTAGGACCAATGAATTTTGATAATTGATGTGTTGGTTAAAATGATTATGTGGGATTTATTTTAGGATTTTTATTTTGGTAATGTGTGATCCATTGTAATGAGGAACCTATTTGGGAAATTATTGTTGATACTCCAAGTCTGATTCACTATGGTTAGTGTTATTTATTTGGTAAATGTTTCAAATAAAATTTTTTGTTATTTCTTGTGTGATAGGATATATCTTAGATTGGTTTTCCAATTTATGAACCATTTAATTTACCTGTTAGACTATTGGATATTATTTTGTATTTTTTGGTGATTTTATTATGTGTTTCTAATTAGATCATAATTATATATTTCTTCTTTCTATGTTTATTATATGTTTTTTATAGATATTTTTATTTATTTTTATCTATCCAATTCATTATCTACTACTTTTATATGAAATAGGATATATTTTAGGTTATATGTGTACCATTGTAATTTTCTAGTATAGTGAGAATGTATTAAAGTGATTATGCATCCTAGTGAGGTTGTATATATGTTCAAATTACATTATATTAAATATGTAAATATATTAATTTCCATATTAAAATTTCATTGAGGATATATAGTTCTCTCCAATGGAATTTCATGCATGGACTCAAAGGTAATATAGATCATCCTAGTGGTGGGGGTGTTGTGATACGATACTTTAAAAATTACTCCTCTAAGTTGAAATTAATGATTTATTTGTCATTCTATGATTTATAGTTATTGATATCTATAATTTTATTCTACATTAATAAATTTATCTAATATAAATATATATGGTTAATTTCATAGATGCATGCACGTGAATTAAATTAATAATTTTTAAATTTTGGAGTTGGGGTCACTTGGTGGTGCCAACCGAGTCATTATATTTACACTCTGCATGTATACCTCGATGTACATGTATTATTTTATGATTCATTTTAGGTATGACAAGACATACTGATACAACTATTTAGATGGTCTATATAATAGCATGTTTTGGAGTGGCATACTATAAATCCACTAGGTGGTCGAATTATGGTGTTAAGTATTTTTTTGAGGAATTTTCTAACATATATCCTGAGTTGGTTTTATTTATGATTATTTTTTTTAATTATTTAGTTTTTATCCTACCTTATTCTATATATATACAACTTTATATTTTTTTCATTCATATAGCCTTTTTTATTTTTTGTTTTTATACTAACATTGTGGGATACCGATTTAAGGGTCCTATTTCTTTTAATTACTTGAGTGAGATGTTCAGTGTATGGATGATTCATATCAAATTATCAACATAGGTTGTTTATAAAACAGGATAAAAATTCACATGGAAATATACTTATACCCTTGACACATGTTGTTATCCTTATGGGATCAAATATTTTACCGAGTTAATATGGTGGTCTAGTCTAGGTGAATGGGTAATCATAATAAGGCCATTGAAAAATATTACCATGGGGGTATTAATTTTAGTACAAGATCTATTATATGTAATTATATTATATCAGAACTTTGAATATAGATACTATGAATTTTAACCCAACATGGGAAAAATATAATGATATTCTAGAAATCTAGAAATTTATTATAGAAAATCAAGGTCAAGTGAGTTTTTATTTTATGTAATTCCAGGTGATGAATGGGTGGAACTTAAGATGATTCAGAGGGATTAACTAGGATCCAGTTTCTATATTTGTTAATAAATAATATAGATATGAGTATGTAATACATGTGAATAAGATATATTATGATTATATTTTTATGAATGAAGTCAAACAATTGATATTTTCTAATAAAGAAAATTGTGTTTACCTAAATATGTTTTTAAGTGAAACTGAATTGATAAAATTCACTCAAGTGTGTATTTATATTGTTAATGATTGTTTTTTTCTAATGATAAAAATATTTTGAGAGGTATTTTATAATTCTAATAGTTTATAAATTTTAAAAATATTTTTTTTATTTCAGAAGTAATTAAAATGGGGTTTTAAGGGGGTGTTTAAAATAGACAAACAATTGTAGATATAGTAAAATTTAAGAAAAATTTTAGTTTCATTTGAAATAAAATGAGATGTTTTATTCTAAAAGGGATTTATAAATTTTTTAAACATGTTAAATATAGAGTTTAAAAGTGTATTTTGGGTTTTATTATTAAAATAATTATTTAAATTAATGTAAAATAGATTTAATTAATTTTTTTGTTAGGATTGAATTAATTTAGTTTAATTGAATAATTTTTTTTGTGTTTGTGAGTCTGTATAGTAATATTTTTAGTTGTTAGGTAGTAATTTGAATGTAGTAAGTTATTATTATATTATAGTGCACCATGATACCAAATATATATTTCTATATTATTTTAGTATCAAAATGTACAATATAATACCTTCATGTTGTTGAAATTATGGGTATTTATCAGTATTCTCATGTGTTGAGAGTAGTGAAATGGAAGTGTGATAAGTACTTATAGATAAGATATTGTATACTACTGGATAATTATTCACCAATATAGAATGAAATTTATATTAGAGTGACAAATTTATATTTTAAAGGTTCAAAATGATACAGTGTTTACTTTTTAATTACTTATATAATTATTTAATTTTTCAAATATTATATTGGATTATAATTTTATAATTTAATCGTGAAAATATAGGTTTGTTTGATTTTATTTCTTTGATCGAGAGGGTAATCATTATCAGTGTTTTTGGGAGTTCAAAATGAGTCTTCTTAGATTGTAAGATGTGTGAGAAATCCAAAAAACGTATTTTAGAGTTTAGAGGAATGAATGAGACTGGGAGGTGGTTGAAAATATACATCAAATACTAAATATTTTATTACTAGGTACTGCATGGGACAACTAGTGTGGATGTATCATTGGATTTTCATCAAGTGTCTGGTGGAATTCCAATGTGTCGCCAAAGATCCACTATGTGACTGGTGGAGGGGGGGCAAGTACCCAGTAATTCTCAAAACATATTTTTTAAAACCTGTGAACTTTTCCATTTATGGTATTATTTTTAAAACACCGTCATGGTTATTTTATAGTTATTTTCAATTTTGAAAAGGATATCCTTCCCCTACCCTCCATTTTCCCCAAATTGTTTTCCTTTGGATCCATTAAGATTAGTGTGATTCTAGGTCATTATATCAATTTAATAAAATAACATGTGTTCACATTTCCTCTCCCTCTTGATTCACCATTTCTTTTTAGTTAATCGATTTTGAAATTTCATATCAGATTTTTTAGGTTCATTCTGAAATACATCTATAATAAATTGTGTTTAATGGATAAAAGAAACTAGAAATGGGTTAACAAACTATATTAATATTTTGTTTTAATGAAGGTGAATTTTTATTGAATAATTTTATAGATTTCATAAATTTTAGGATAATTCAATTATAATTTAGGTTATATAATTTGGGTGGTTTTTAAATGGAGTGAAAAAATATCAGCAAGAGTTATTTGAGGTGTTTTATATTTGAATTTTTTATTACATTATGAATATTTATTTATTATTTACAATGAGTTAATTGATGGTTTCAGGAATGTGATGTGTTAATCATTAATTATTCATGTAGGTGGTATCTTCCCCCTTATAGATTTAATTGGGATTTTATTATGATGTACGAGTCATTATTTTCAAAAATTCTATTAAAATTTTAATATTGATTTTAAAAACTAAAAATAAATAATTTTTAATTGATATGCTTTCATAAGTGAATTCAAATTTTTGACTTAATTGTTTCCTATATAAATTTTATAAAAATAGGTTTAATTATTTCTAAATTATGTGATGTATTTATTATCTATTCTAATGTTTTGATATATATATTATTATTAGTAATTAATAAATTTTTATGTTTATTACCATCCAAATCATCAAGTTTAACGTTTATTTTATAGTTTTGTTTTTTAAAATTAATGTTTATATGTTCATGTATATGTTTATGATTTTATATATATCTCTAATTTATTATTATATTTCTTGCATGATCAATTATTGGTTTCTAAGGAATATTTTAATTGGTATGTTTTATTCATCATTAGATGTGTTTTTTTACTTTATAATTTAAGTTAATTCGTAAACCACTATTTTTCCTAGATAATATAAATTAATTATATGTCAAAAAATAAACTTAATATTAATTAAATTTATAATGAATAAATAATTGTTAAAATTTTATTTTTTTCATTTTAAATATTTTATCTCAAGGTGTGGGTAACTATAATTACACACTATAGTTGGGTGATTGTTTGATAAAGGTATATGGATATGTGACCTAATAGGATAAGGATGTGTTATCTTGGTCATGGGATGTGGGATTGAGATGATATTATTGTTGATTAATATAATGAGAGTTAAAATGGAAGGATATATTTTTGTTTATTTTGTTAGATCACTTTCATTTCAATTTCTAATCTTCCTTCTCCCTCCAATTATTTTTTAAATATTTTTTACTCCATAAACTATGATTATTAGTATCTTGGGATTGAGATTTTTATTTTAGTTAGTCCATTCATTGTTTGGATTCATGACTGTTTATTAATTATAATAGCCTCCATCATTGTAGTTTGATGTGATGTATGATTGGTGATAGTGTCATTCTGAGTGGGTTGATATGTTTATCAATCTTATATATGTATAGGGAATGTGATTTCATTTTGTTTTCAAGGTATAGTAAAGGATTTTAATTACAAAAAATTTTATTTTATTTAAGGGTGCATTCCTCAAAATATCCAAGAGATTTTCATTAATTGGAATGAAATTAGAGCATAGTAATGACTCAAGATAAGTGATGTATTATTTAAAATTATTTTATGATATATTTTGGTTCATGTAAGGATATATAATTAATTTTAACGTTGGTTAATATAATTTTTGGAGATTTATTTTCGTACATTGATTATAGTATTATGTGATGGGAAGTAAAGATGAGGTTGTTTATGAGGTTATTATTGATACTCTAGGGGTATATTTTTATGGTTAGTGTATGTTTTTGGGAATTTATTGATATAATATTGTATAATATTACTTTTTTAATGGGATAAATCTGGGTTCTGTATATGAATTTAGAAACAAATAGTTTTTCATTAGACAATACAATTATTCGGTGTTATTGTTTAGTGGGATTATTATATATTATCTCTTGGATAGTTATTATGTGTCACTTCATGAAATGTTGGTTAAATGTTAACAACTGAAATTTTTATTAAATAATTTCATATATATAATTAATTATTTATTATGGTTTGGTATTTATGGTGATATATTTTAGGTTAGATGGTTGCGTTGTTTGTTTCCACTCATAGTGTGGATATACAAATTTGATTTTCACTTCTTATGAGGACATTACTGATTTTTATTTTACTAATATTTTGGAATTCTTTATGTTTACATCTTATATGGAATTACCTTTAGTATTAATATATCATTTTCAGGGGATTTTTAACTCAGAATCAAATCTATATGAATCCTCCGGGTGGTGCAGAAATTATTATATTGTACATTCTGTATAACTCCTTATAGTGGTGTGGAAAAAGTTGGTTCCTACTCTTATACATATATTTTATGATACATGAAAATATTTTATGGGTTTTTATCTCATATAATATATATATTTTCACATTATAAATTCCAAAAAAAACACATTCACATGCATTCACCTAATTTTTTACAATTATAGGAGTTATGATCTCGTAATGGTGCATACTAACTCATCAAACTCAAACCATTCATGTGTATATCGATACAAATGATGTTTTATATATGTAATTACATGCATGATTAGGTTTTTGGATATAACTTCTCTAATGGTTTATAGACTTTGAGGTGTCGATGTAGTATTTAACCATCCCACTATGTGGTGGGGATAAGAGGTCTCATCTGAAAAATTTCATAAGACTCTTTTATTTTGGTTTATTATTAAGGTATAGTTTTCTTTTTACCTTATTATTTATATTTATTATTTTTTGGTTTTTATATATATATATCATTTTATTTTGATATAATTATTTTAGAACTATGATAACCTTACTGGATGTTCCCATTTCTTTTGTTCACAGTATGGGGATGTTTGATGTATGAATGAGTCATACCAAAATTTTTGTAAAATATTTTAGTGAAATAGGCTACTTATAAAAGAGATAAAATCATTCCCCAATGATCAAATCTAAAACTTGAATATTGTAGTCAAATATTGGTCAGTGGAAAACATTCTAGGAGAATGTTGCATTCTAATCTAAGTAAACCGATGATTAGGGTAAGGTAGTTACACCAGTTAACAAATATTGATGGTACATCATGGGCATATAGGATATCATTTAAAACATCTATTAGTGTCACATTATAAAGAATATTTTTTGGTAAATCTTACAATCTTCCATTATATATAGTGAACAAATATTTTTGGGTTAATAAAATATGTGATTATGTGTTAAAATTTATTTAAAAGAATATGTTACTTCAACTAAAAGAATTAGAATAAATAATAAGACAACCTATTGAAAATGATAGGATTTAAAGATAAATAACAAAGGTATTTCATGACTTTATTATTCAAAAAGGTGAGTTTAAAAATGTATAATATATTTTATTATTAAATTTTTTATTGAATATAATTCAAGGGAACAAATAAAATGTCTCATATAGACCATTTTTAATAACGAAATTTCATCCTTTTGGAGTTGAGGAGGACATTAGATATGAACTAAGACTATTCCAAGATAATGATCAAAAACTAAAACAATTAATTAAATGAAATTATATGGAAGATATCAATTTATTAGTAATAATGGATAAAGATATATATGTGTCATTGAAGACATTAAAATTAGAACTCTCGGGTGAAAATATAAACTCATAATTATCTTTTTGTTTCTTATTTTTTTGCAATTCCCTATATGTAAATTTAATTGAACTTGCTTTTGTTTTGTATATATATTCCATGTCTAATATGGCATGAACGGTTTGTAGAGTGGGTGTTTGGATAAAAAATAAAATATTTCACTATCCAACATGACTAAGGAATCTGTTGTGAGAGTGGGTTCCCTAGACCTAACATAAATAATGCCTTTTTATAATCATATCATGAATACAATGAGTTTTTATGATTATTTATTACCATAATAGTATTATTACTTTTTCATATAATATCTTTTCAATATATATAGACCATATGAATATTTTATATTATTTTATACATATATACATATATATATATATTAATGTTGTAGTGTTTGAATCCCCATACAACTATTTTTGTGCGTGAGAATCCCAACAATCCTCTTTCAATATGACTCATCTCCACCCTCAATCCCATAACATCCATATGAAATATTCATGAATTCCAACCCATATTCCATTATACATCATTATGTTTACCCGATTTTCTTTCACATCTATAAGCATTTCAACAAAGACCTCCCACAAATCACACACACCCCTTATTGCATCTATAGTCTGCCCTAACAACCCACATCACTGGAGGTTCTCAGTTTGATGATGACCATCTCATCAAATATTATATTGGGAACTCCATGATCTTTATATTATATTAAATTAAATAAATATATCCCATATGAATGTTGAAAAAAGTATCCTAAATTGGTGACTATCCAGAGATTGAAAACTAGACCAAAACAGTGAACATCAATAGCTTGAGACACTCAGGTGTAGGTTTGTTCACTTTTAATTAAACTATTTACATGGTAATTTATTTGGATTATTTATTGAATAAAATGGTTTTAGTGGTACCATGTTAAAAATAGAACCTTGGGATATTATATGAATAACCTTAAATATATGTCATATGGTCTAGATACTACATACTAATGGGACACAAATGAAATATAACTACTAGGTTATAACAGACAATAAAAATGAAGAATTATTCTCCTGAAGTTCTCTATTAGTGATCTCGAGTATTAATGATCATAATGATTCACCCACAAGTTGTAACACCTCATGTTTTGAGGGTTATTAGATGATTCTATATGTCATTAAATATATTTGTCTCTTGACTTGATATGATTATCATTGTGTATCATTTGATCATATACATTAATTAATAATGAAAAACATGGATGTTTATTTTTGTGTCATGGTAGCATGTAGTAGGTTCATCATTGGTGGTATAACATTGACTGGATGACCAAGATAGTATTTTTCACATCGAATTATAGAAAGAAGACATATTAAGTATCATGACTTGAATGATAGTTCCTTGATTAAATCTTTGTCCATGGTATATGAATGAAATTATATCCAATATATACAATAATGGTATATAAATAATTAATGGATTATGAAACAATGTATTAATTATTATTTATAAGATATCGTGATTCCAAAGTGATTTTATTACACAGTAAGTATTAATTAGAGGTAGTTAAAACTGTAACTTATTTGATCATTTTTAAGGGACATCATATTTTTATAGATATAGCTCACATTCTATGAGCATCAATCATTTCAATCAGGAGAATTTATAAGAGGTTTATACATAAATAATATCCTTAGGTTCCATTAAATCAGATGAATTATGGTTTTGGGTGAAGTAGGCCCCGTGTCTGTGGGTAAGTGAACATCTAATTTTAAACCATCACAAATAGTTAAATTTTTAAGATTAATTATATATTATTCAAGATTATAATAATTATAATTTAATTTATTTCCCAAGTTATTCATGAGTTATTTAAGTATAAAAAGTGAATATTTGAAAAATATTTTCCTTAAAATGAATATTATTTATGAAACTTTTGTTAAACATATTCATGGGGTATGAGTATATTTAATTTATAATAATTCATCAAGTGGCATTTATTAGTGTCAAATATTAGTTTTTAAATATTTATGACTTGTATGACATGTTTAATTATTCATTTATTATGTTTTGGACTAGTTTAATATTGTTAAATTATGAATAGGATTAAGAGAAATTTTAGAGAGATAAACCAAAATATTTAAGCTCACCACTAAGACATGAATAATAGAGTGTATAATTTTCAATATATTATCTCCTCCCACTTTATATCTCTATTTTTTGTGATAGAAAAGATAAATATAAAGGAAAAAATTAAGGTCTGATAAATTTCATCAAATGATTTGATAATGTGTTATTTATGATATCAAAGGCATGTCATGAAGCACTTGATCATTTCATACTAGAACATGAAGATCATTTTATAATTATTTTTATGATGATTTATGTAATGTCAATTGTCGAGGTGATTATGTAATTTACTTAACTATCCTAGAGTTTTATGAGTTATTGGATGGATTGTGCCTCCTCCAGTGGGAGGGGGGTGTTCCCCACATTCCTGATTTTTAATGGAAGGTGGACACTACCACCATGGATGATGTTGTTAGATCCTTTATTAGAATAGGATTAAGGGATGTTAGTTCCTCCATAAATCGATTACTACATGGAGCTCATCTCCACGTCCGAGTCTCCCTCATAATTTGAGTCATGTTCAAGAAACTCATTCCCAGTTCTATCCAAATGTGGATGTCACTTAATTATGTTTCTTCTATCATGATATGGAATCTACCAATGGTTAGAGATGATTGAAAAAAATGGACATGTCAATACATCTATGGATATTGGGTTTTTAGGAATATATAAAATCATTGATCTTTCTATGTTGAGGTCATATCATGTTTGAGTCATCTAAGATGAAAACTCAAGGAATCCAATATCCATCATATAGAACATTTCACCTGGGGAGTAAGGCATCTCATATTCATTACTTCATAAATATCATTATTATCACATGAGGTAGATATTATGATTCATCAAATGGGGTCATAATTTTAGGTTATTATGGGTACATGGTCATTGGATTAATGTTTTGTAGGGACATGGTCATAAGTTTAATGTCTTGTGAGGATATGGTCACAATTTTAAAGTCTTGTGGGAAATTCGTCAAGTATTCTAGTCGTGTACTAGGAATAATATGGGTTGGAATTTAGTTATAGTTATAAGGTCTATTGGGGACCTTGTGTTTGGATGATGAGAGGATAAGTGTACCACTAGGTGGGGAGATTATAATACTTTGGGATTTTTAACTACTTGGGGGATGAAATATGGATCTGTGGTGATTTCAGGATTGGAACTAAAGGTGGATTAAAAGGTACCCTATTAGGATACCTTTTCAAAATCCATATAGTTAGAGTAAATAGAGTAAAGTCATGTGAATGGACTAGTCCAAGAAGTTTATGTTCATTCAGTAAGGAATCTTGTGTCACAAAAAGAGTGAAAACAAGGGATGGTGTGCAGATTATACAAGGAAGCATCCCTGGATATAATAGATAATCTCATTATTATCACGTGAGGTGTACTATGATTGTTACATACGATATGGATATATTATAATGTCATTTGTTGAGGAAATTATCTTCTAATTTAACATCATTCATCTAGGAAATTATCATGATGTTTAATGTAATATGACTAGATTGTTCGGACGTGTAGTTAAAAGTCTTAAAAATAGATATTGTTGGGTCTTGCAGAAGAGGCTTCCCATTCTCGATAAGGGAAAGAGGAGAGAATGATTCATCACTAACCTTCATTAGATATAAAATATAATGGTTTCCATTGATGATGTGATATCTTGAGAATCACACTAGGGTCTCATTGTTAGCATGCCTATTCTTAGGTGAAATAGGTGAAATAGTGGTATAGGAAATGCTTGGAGAAAATGGACTAGACATGAGGGTTATTGATTCCAGGCATGAAGAGGATCGAGGTATGAATAACCCTAGCAGGGATAGGAACAAGTCCCATGGGTACATATATTTCAGGAAGTAATGTTTGTTGAATGGGGGAATCATCTGGTGGTTGTGGAGGTTGTGAAGCATGAGATGTCAAGGATAAGGCCTTCATGAAACATGGGTTCCATTCATAGGGGTGGTTCCTTAGTTCCCATGGGTTGAGTTTCATGGAGGATTGATGTCTTTCAAAACCCTATGGTATGTGAATCTTTTTATTCTATTACACGGGGTGCTCCTTCGTAAAGTTCATCTCCACCATGGTCTAAGGTGATAAGGTAATAATGGAAGGTTGTTTAAAAAACATGGATACCTATTGGAATATATTTCACTGTTGGCTCATGAAGGATGAAGTTTTATGAATTCATAGCTTCTGGTGGAATTAAAAAGTTTTCATCCCCTTAAATAATGGATGAGTGGGGTATTTATAAGTGCCTTAGAGTTCAAGACATGTGTTTTTTAAAGGTTAATCATATTCATGTATGATGGTGTTTCATAGCATTATAATGACTTTTATGAGTCCCTTTCCTTAAAAAAGGGTTCATTTTTTCAAATCTAGAACTGTATGTGAATTTTGAACCCATTTCGGACAAAATTCACCCCAAAACATCCTTGTATTCCCCAAAATATCCCATGATGGGCATTTTTTTAAATTAAAAAATCCCCCCAACACTCCCCCCTCTTCAAAATGGTAGCCGACATGGGATAAGATTGTTATATTCTAGGGTTAAATTATTATAACCCAATTGTCTAGCCATCCCACTCACAAAACTCAACTATACCCCTATCCTACAAATATGGGTTGGGTAATTAGAGAGGACTATGAGATTCTTAGATAATACTATCTGATCCTCACATTTTGTGAAACTCTAATCCTTCAAACATTTTCAATGACCTAGATGCTCTGCCCCCATGAAATACTTCTCCACCAAGACCATTACTTCTATGAGATATTTTGTAAATAAAACCCTTGGTGAGAACAATATTACTTTAAGTCCTATGTTTTTTGAACCATCATTCACAAATAACCCTTTATAAGTATTTCATGTTTATGAATAGGTAATCGAGGGTGCTGAAGTTTTCGTTGCGTAAATGACTGAGATGGATAGGAGCACAATGCTTTAAGAGAGCTTCCAATGTGTGTCAGAGAACGAAACACTTTTTATATTGATGACAGAGGATCAGGGGGATTAAACTCTCTCTTTTAGGCTTGTAATGTATGCATTTTGACATAAAGATGATATATTCATCCCTAATCCCAATTTAGTCACTAACTATGGATGAAGTGGAAGCTCTCCTACCTTAGGCTCAATACAGTAACTTTATATCCTCTCCCTTTTCATTATCGGGTGTCCAACTTTTTATGATTTTTACTATTTTGTGTTTACTTTTTTCTGAAAATACATGTCCAGTAAAGGGGAAACATTTCCTCATTGAGATATCTGTCATTGTAGGGGAATCATCAGTGGTAGATACTTTTTTGAACCACTTTGACCTACTTGGTAGCCTCTATCCACCATGTAAGTCCCTTTCTATTTACTCCCTCCACCAACATAGTTTTTATATGTTTTTTCCAACTATACTTTTTTCTCGGAAAACATTTTATTTTAATTGAATTGAAAATAAAATTTGGGGCCCATCTTAAAGTGGAAATGCTTGAGAAAGTAGAGCCTATAGCTGAGGTAATTATGGTCGAAGTTTTGACCTCAACTAGGTTGGTCTATGAGGATGCAATGGTAGAGCCTTATTTGGAGGTGTTACAGGAGGTATGTGAGGCTCTGACTATAAGATAAAAGTGAGGTGAGGCTGACCATCCTCTGTACACAGATCCCTTCCAATCTAATAGGATACTCACTAAAAATATTGTGGCTGATGTACTGATGGACTTTCCCATGTATGATCCCAGAACCCATTATAATCTCTAATAATATGACTCTGATATGGATGAGGAAATTTAAATAATTTAGAGTAGGGTGTGGAGTAGTTTTTGGGGATTCATCACCCATAACCCAATTGGATTGTTTGATAAGATATATGGGATCCTTCCATCACTTTCAAGTGTGCCTTGGGACGAGCGGGGTGGACTCTTGTAGCCTTCACACTCTGGATCAAGGCTTCTTATACAAAGAGAATTCATATAGGGTAGAAAGAGTTTCATGACTCATAGTATGTGAAAACCTAATAAGGTACCAAGTAACACTATATGGATGAACCAGAGTAATATTGTCTATAAGGGTAGTCACAGAAGTTTGAGTTCATCATCACAAAATATAGAGAGTTAAACAAGTAGATAAGGGAATAGTTGACTACAGTCGAGGAAGAAGCATTAGTTGAAAAATCCTTATAAGTGGAATTTAGCCCTAAATAAGTAAAGGTATGAATATAGGATAATGAGTTTCACCTTATAGATGAGGTTGAGGTAGCGGTGCTTTCCAAGACGAAACGTGCTCTCAAGGCCACCTAGAAAAGGCCAACCAATCTAGAGTGGTCTCCCACCAAGGACGATCCTTTGGGGGATCATGTATTCATTTATAATAAAGGATATTCCCCATAATTGGGATAACCCTCCTTCATGTTGGAAATAAAAGAATTTTTTTCAATTATTTTTTTCATATTTTTGCTGCATATCTATCACATTAATGAGACAACATGCTATAAGACACTAAGATCACGTTGGTCATGCACAATTTTACAAGTTAGAGTTAAATAGATGATTGATCACCTGTATGGAAGATAGATATTGAATGATCTGGGTTATAATGATCTGTCGACCATTAAGAGTGTCCTGACAAATGAAACATTGGTTGGAGAGAGGGACTCTATACATTTAACTTGATTTTCAAACATGCACAGGTTCATGAGTAGGGTAACATCGGGGGAATTATATTCTACCAAAACAAAGGGGTTGTTTGATGACATGAATCAAGATGTCTATAATTTGGAATGTAAGGAGAGGTTATAGGCTTAATGACGATGAGTTATAACGATGTTCATAATATAGGTTACATAATCTCCCTAGAAAAAAATGTTGATAAACAAATAAGGGTCAGTCAGTGACCATATTTGAAACATGGGACATATCAAATTTTCATCAGAATTAATTCATCGAATGTTCCCAGGAGGAGAGGTAACCCAATTATGTCAGGAACCATCACTATTAGGATGCCTATTCAGATATGAAAGAGGGTGGGGATCCATGTCAAGGAAAACATGAAGCACAGGGGTGAACTATGGAAATGTTCAAATGGATTTCAACACTCTATAAATTATTCCACCATGGATATGAGAAGTATATGTAGGAATATCATCTTTATTAAAATAAAGACTCACCTTCCATGAAGAGAAATATCTTATCTTCTATGTGTATATCAAAGAAAATAATGTGTACTATAGAAAACTAACACCAAAAGTGAAAAATGATCTTTCAGGTGATAGATTAGAACATTTTTTAGTTTGAAATCATGTAACATGGATTAAAATCATGCAATTTAATGTAATAATGAAATTAAATACAATGAATAGTTTAACATCCTATAGTAGGGACATGTTACAAACATTTTAACATCATGTGACTAGGATGTTCATAGGACAATTTAGTGTCTTGTGTCTTGGACATGTGAATAGATTTGAATAACATTCATTTTGTCAATGTACTGGGATATGTAATGTGGGAACAGAGAGGAAGGAACATCATGGAGGTCCATTCAAAGGAGAGGAAAAAAGGAGCAATGGTTTGTATCACAATGTTTTCTTAACCAATGGGATTAGTGAGAAAAAAATGTTTTTTTGTGGCTTAGTGGTGAGTTCCACTAGATTTTTTACATTAACAATTTTTCCATTAGTTTTTTCCAAGTCATAGGGGTGGCTCAGTGGGTGAAATTATGAAATTTTCTCATATTTACCTCATGGGTTTTCAGTATGAGATACTGTTATAACTTTTTATTTGAACTATATAGTATCATTCAATTTATACCAAATATGTACACATTTATAGTCATGTTAGTGGATGTTTTTATATAGTTTAAAGTCATGATGGTTGGACTAAGACATCTTGTTTTAGGAAATAGAGTTTGGACCATTTGGAGAAGATTATGTGATTGGGGAAATTATAGACATGATGTTAAGAGAGGGACAAGGGGGCCCATATCGACATTAATTTGGACATAGTTCAAGGTTGTGATGTGTTAACCACCACTGTTTGAGTGTCACACCTCCTTAGAATGAATGAAAGAACTATGATCTAATGTGGGGAATGGAATTCCAAATCAAGGCATGAGAGATGCTAATTTTTTTGTATAGTCCAAATATATAAAATTAATGTTTCTCTTTGTATCCCATGGATATTAAAACCAAGCCATTTTTTTATAGAGTGTGGTGTATTGGAAGAATGACACCAAAAATAATTTTACTCTCATGTAATGATGTGATAACAATAATTTATTGTTTTTATGAAACACTAGAGGTGATGAAAATTAGATATGGACTATGGGACACAAGTTCCATTTAAACATAGTATAAGTTCATGAATTGTAGATAAAATAGAATTATTATAGGGAAATTTGTGTGGTATGAGAATGTATATGGACCCATTGTAGAGTGACGTCCAAATAAGCCTCATTCCGCACAGACTTCTCTAAGACAAGTTTTAGACATTTTAAGGTCAGGATTCTTGGATCAAAGTGTTTTCTAAAAGTTTAAGGTCATTGTGGTCATAATAAATTAATTTCATCCCAAAAGGATCTATTTGGTGTCAAATAGTTCAAAACTAACATGAAAAGAGAGACAAGGAGTCCTTTCTCCATTCAACCATATTCTAAAAATGATTCATGTATTTTATCATTGTCATTATTAGACCATTAGTGAACGTTATATGGTTTCTCTTGCCAATGTTAACAAAACCCATGGGAACAAAGGGCCTGGGGTGAATGATTGTGAAAATGGCCTCACTTGATAATGGTATTCATGGATAGGCCTAATACAGGGGGTCTAGGAGCTTCAATATATCCCATAGAACTGGGGATCAATTCATACATAGTTATAGAACATAGAGTGATATGATACCTACACTAAAATTTGGTGTGATATCCTCTAAGTAATGAATTCTAGGTCAATTTCTTAGTTTAAAACATAAAATAGGAAGATGCAATCTATATTATTTAGGTTCATGCAACAAGAAAATGACATTGTGTAGTTTAACATCATTGTAAATGATATTTGTTACAGTAGTCTTAGGTCAGCTAGCTTTGAATATTGTAAATCATATATTTTAACGTCATAGTGATCAGATCATGACTACTTCCATTTTAAATTCATGGAGATCAGATCGAGGGTTTGAAATTTGTTTAATATCATAATATATGGAATAAAAAGTGTTGTATCCTAGAGTTTCTCGTGCAATGAAAAATATTAAAGACCTAATGTGAGGAGTGGTCTAATGAGTCCTAGGTCCACACAAATCATCTTTGTGGCAAGTGGAACATAGTTTAAGGTCATGATTCTTAGACCAATATGGGTTGCCAAAAGTTCAAGGTCCAAGAGCTTCGACCATGGGGAGAGTTATCAAAGAGGTTTGTATGTTATAAAAAGTAGTATCTTGACATTAAATGGGATCCAAGGACACCCTATACCATACATGATGTTTCCAATATAGGTTTCACATAGTTTAAAGTAATGATTCAAAAACCATGATTTATTATAGTATATGGTCACAGTTCCTAGACCATGGGGTTGTTTTTATCATTGTGGAATGTATGTGTATCTCCATCATGCTTAGTTAATATTCCATCATTACTTGTAAAACAACATGATACATGCTCAGTGTGGGAAACAAGGAGTGGTGATGAGTTACACTTGTCAAAAGGGAATCCATAATAGTGGAAATTAAGATGAATTTGGAAGTTCTCAATGACATTGAATTACATGACCATCATGAATGGATTCATGGGGTGATAACACCAAGGGTGTTGTAACTACATTAAAACAAATGGTGGTGGATGGGTAGTAAATCGCGACTTTAGATATCTAGATCATGAAAGGGGTGACTGATGGTTAAGGAACAATTGTTGGTCACGTTCGTAACATATTTTATACAACCACTTTATTTAATGATGGGTCATAATACTTTTAGGGTCGACCAATGACCATGATCAGAACATGGTGACATTGATCTTTCATTTGAGATACTTTGTGGTATGTGCCTAGGATGGGCGGTGAGATAGTTGTTTCAGGCACCATTATCATTAGTGGACCTATTTATTTCAATTGGTTGGTAAGGATCTAAATTGAGGAATGCATGAAGTGTGGAAGTTTACATGTTGGTGTGTTCAAGGGGGAGATAAACACTATGCGATATATTCCACCACATACTCCAACATGATGGATAATCAAATTGGTAGGTGAGAACTGGGAGTGTTCCCAAGGGGGAAATCACTAAAAGATATTAGTGGTGGGGTTGGTCCCAAGAAATATGGTTTGGTAATTTATATGTATCCCATTATAAAATTCAATCATTCCATACATAGTTTTAGAATGTAGTGGGGTAGATGACCGACACAATAAGGGGGCATCCTCACTAGTGAGGACCCAATTTATCATGCAGTTTTTTTTCATGTGATGGGGATGCCGATCGTGAAGTGTAAAGTATTAAAGAATGAAAATTTAACATATAGTTCAACTTCATATGGTAATGATGTGTGGTTATAACATTTTAATGTCTTATATCATTGATCGGTTTTATTTTTCAGTTTAATATCACATGTCTAGGAAGTTATCCAATAGCTTTATATCATGTGACTAAGATGATTTCATATAGTTTATATCATGTGACTAGGAAGATTTTATATAAGTTTACATCATGTGACTAGAATGTTGGGATATGAAATTTAGAGTTATACAACTCGGTCTAAACAAGGTTGTTCACATGAAGTATAAGGCCCCAGCCTTAAACCTTACTTAATCTTGAGTTATTACAAGATTACACATTGAGGATCTTTTCGGGTTTAGAGTTTTAGAGAATTAGATCATAAAACTTGCATTACATTCCACATATAAATAAAGTGGTTACATAAAGATAGTATTCTTCATTCCCATCAATGGAAACACATTTAAAATAAAACATGGATTATTTCTTGACACATCCTTGACTCTATCATCTTATCATGTACCTTTCCCTTGACCTGTGAAAAACATTTCAAAAACTTGGGATGAGCATAAAAACTCATTATGGGTTATAAAAAAAACATGGAAAGGAAACATGAGTTCATATATAGATAAGAATGAAATCATACTATACCCATAAAGCATAGGCACTTTAACATACCTCATAAAATCATGAATAAATCATAGAAATCATAAGACATAAAGGTAACTTGAGGCATTCAAAACATTCTTACGTAGGGAGTAACCCTCTTGGTTACGTTTGGAATACCCATCACAGTATATTCCCTAAAATATCTTCGGATAAACCTTAACGTTTCACTCCTTCGCGTTACCCAATGCATTGGAGAGCTATAACGGGCTCACCCGCCCTTAGTTTATCACGGAACCACCCGTCTTCATAATAATGCCCAAGAACCATAACATAATCATATCACATAAAACATGCATAAAGGAAACATAACATTTCCACATTTCAATCACGAGATATCAATAAAACACATTGATATAATAAAAACATTATGAAAACCATTTTCAATACCAAAGTAAAATATGGTATTTATTTTTCTTTTAAAAAGAAGGTATGGCTTGTAGAGGAAGCCGAAACTCAAATAACGGTCACGACGGCGGAGAAGTCGTTGTCGCCGCATACGTAAGACAAAAACATTCCCTTTTTTCGTTTAGTAAACGCTTCGTATTAAAAATATTCCTTTTGAATAAACGTAAAAGTCAAAGGGGTTTATACACCGTATAAAAGAAAGTTGTGTATAAAATAAAATATGCCTCAATGAAAGGAGATTGAGACGAAGTCCCATACCTCGTATCCGACTTGACTTGACCGTTCTTTAATCTCCTGAATAATAAACATAAGTTAATCTCTACCTTCTTATGAATCTTTTTCAAGTTCATTATTCCTTTTATACCATGTTATGAACATCATGTAATCAGTTAAGTTAATAATGTTCATTTTGTCGGTATTTGGTTCTTAAGTCAAAAATAGACTTCTTACACTTACATGTTGTTAATTTGGTCAAAGGTTCATTATATCCAGAATGGTATTCATGATGTAGATATCATATATGTCACATATATCCAGTACATACATGCATTTATAATATTACATCACATTTAGAGGTAAGAAATGAAATGCACCGTTCATGGAGACGGTAAGCCGTATGTACGCATGAACGCTACTTCCATTTCTATTTCATATTTTCTGGAATGGAATCATAATGATAGAAGAGTATATTATAATTCCAGTATAATAACATATATAATATCATTAACTTTATCCTTTACACATCCCACATATGGTATTAACGAATCAAATCACTTTTAGGGGGCGGTAGTCCGCACTTCCTAAAATGGAGATATCGTGTTTTACCCATAATGGAAACCATAAAGGTATGACCAAAATGAAAAAAACAGAAGCTTAAGGAAAACATAAACATATTATATATCATATATAAAAATAGTGACATCATAATGGCCACCTTTGAAGGTTTTAAATGAGTGTTGAACAATCATCGTTTCGGGAGGCAGAATTTCGCCATCCACGGAAACCGTATGTTCTTTAACCATTTGATGTAGTTGTGTGAGTGTGTAGCTCAAATAAATCTTATAAAAACATCCTAGTATATTGATGATACTGGTGTTGTTACAAAATAAGTAAATAAAAAGAGTTTAGGGGGTTGGAGAAGCAAAATAAAACAAATGAACATGAGAGAATGAATTACCTTTAAAAAGTGTAACTCCTTTTGATTTGAGCCTAAAGGCTTCCTTTGAAAGGATTATGACCAAAGGGAATCCTCTAGGATGAGGAGAGGAATTTGGAGAGAGCAAATGGGCAGGGGTTGGCCGAGCCAAAGGCTTGAAGAGTGTGTGAAATGAGGTAGAGGTGGGGGCCTTTTATAAGAGGAGAGGAGGGGCACTTTTGGAAAGTAAAGAAATATTACATTATTTGAAAATGTGTTTCGGTTTTAAAAGATCCCACAATGATAGAATTCGTGGATAAGGTGATAAGGGTTCAAAATCCACTCATCCAATTGGTTTTGGACATGTGTAGTTCATATATTTTACATTATCTTTCCATTTTATTTAAATCGTCAAATAATGATGTCATCGCTGCATCATTATTATGTCATAAATACATTAATTTATTTAATTTCTAAAAATCATAAAAAAATACTATGATGTAGGAAATCTTTTTAGCTTTCCAATGACTATTTATAATCAAATTTTGGACTTGTATAACCCCACTTAAAAATTGTTTTTGTAAACCATATTATGTTTGTGTCATTTTCACTTTAACATTAAATAAAAAGTAATTTATGTCATTTCCCAACAAAAGTGGATCCATGGGGTCCCCAAGTTGACCCATGGCATGTCATGGTCGGCCATGACACAACCAATGAGGTTGGGACATGTGTCTAGGTCATTTCATTTTATTATAGTATTATTTATACCTTAAACTACCCTAATTACCACTAATCGTGATTAAGAACTTAATAAGTTACTATTCACCAAAAAATTATTATAATCTCATTGAACCACATTTTACTTCTTAATGAAAACCATGTATGTAGGATTTTAAAAATTCAATACACATTAGTGGTAAACTTTCATTTAACTGAAAAATCAGTTTTCTTGATTATCACTTAGTGGTTTCACTATTCATCAAAAATTGAAGTTTTTCAGAAAATTACCAAAAATTCACCCTAAGCTATATTTGATATTCAGAATTCAAAAATGAAGTCTATTTTACAAAATTCAAAACATTTAGGTCACATTAATTAAGTTAATAATTAATTCCCGCTGCCAGAGCAAATAGCGTGTTTTTAAAAAATAATAAGTATCAAAAGATTGACACTAGTTTAAGTCTAATTTCAAAGTGAAATTGATTCCAATGACCACCATTGGATAAAATGGTAAAAATATTTTCTAATTTCACTTCAAAACCAATTCAAAACATAATCTAATCATATAAATAAATTAGATTAAAAAGTAGTTTTGATGTAAAATGCAGTATTTTTCACTATTCATTAAAAATGAACATTGTCAGAAAAATACCAAAAATTCACACAAGGTAAATTTTGATGTCCCAATCATAAAGAATAAGTTTATTTTGACAAACATAGTTTATAAAATTTTCAAAATATAGATTCGAAAATGGTTTTCCATCAAAAGGCAGTAAAACAATCTTTTAAGAATATTAGTGTATTCCATGCATAAGATTGTATTTATTTTCATTTTAAGTCGCTATAACACTATCTTAATCATTAATAGACATAGATAAAAATATCTATTATTCATTACTTACTTGGGATGTTACATCCTTCCCCCCTTTAGAAAATTGCGTCCCTGCAATTTATTTACTTATCAAATAAATGAGGGTACTTATCCCTCATTGCATTTTCGGATTCCCATGTTGCCTCTTCAATCATGTGGTTTTTCCACAAAACCTTTACCTGATTAATCACCTTATTCCGTAACACTTGCTCCCTGTGGTCAAGAATCTGGACCGGTTGTTCCTCATAAGATAGGTTCTCTTCCAGCTGAACTACCTCTGGACTCAAAACATGAGATGGATCTGGCATATACTTTCTCAACATCGAAACGTGAAAAACATTGTGTACCTGAGATAAACTTGGAGGTAAAGCCACTCGGTATGCAACTGATCCAACTCTCTCCAGAATTTCGTATGGTCCAATGAACCTTGGACTCAACTTCCCTTTCTTACCAAATATCATCACACTTTTCCAAGGAGAAACCTTGAGAAAAACATGATCACCTACCTCGAAAGATAGATCCTTCCTCCGGTTATCCGCATAACTCTTCTGCCTGCTCTGAGTTGTTCTCATGTGTTTCTGAATCAGCTGAACTTTTTCTGCCATCTCTTCTACCAATTCTGGTCCCATCAACTTCCTTTCACCCACTTCATCCCAGAAAGCTGGAGTTCGACACCGCTTCCCATATAATGCCTGAAATAGTGCCATCTGTATACTAGAATGGAAACTGTTATTATATGAAAATTCAACCAAAGAATGATGTTGGTCCCAACTTCCCTGATAATCCATAGAACAAGCTCGTAGCATATCCTCCAATGTCTGAATTGTTCGTTCTGATTGCCCATCTGATTGAGGATGAAAAGTTGTACTAAAATTTAATTCAGTACCCAACGACTTCTGAAGGCCTTTCCAAAAGTTAGAAGTAAACCTGGGATCACGATCTGATACAATGGAGAGAGGAAATCCATGTAACCTGACTATCTCTTTAAGATACAAACGGGAAAGTTGATCAAGAGAGAAAGTATCTCGTATAGCAAGGAAATGAACAGATTTGGTCAAGCGATCAACAATAACCCAGATTGCATTATTACCTCGAGATGTCTTTGGTAATCCCACAAAAAAGTCCATGGATATATTCTCCCATTTCCACTCTGGCACTGGTAAAGGCTGAAGCATCCCTTTCGGTAACTGCCGCTCTGCTTTAACCTGCTGACAAGTCAAACACTTCACAGTAAAATCAACAATATCTCTTTTCATTCCATCCCACCAGTAATACTCCCGCAGATCTCTATACATCTTAGTACTGCCCGGATGAACTGTAAACGGAGAACTATGAGCTTCACATAACAACTCTCTCTTCAACTGTGAATCACAAGGCACACACATTCTCTTCCCAAATCTCAAAACACAATCATTATCAATGTTGAATTCAGGAAACTTACCTTTCTGAACCAGCTCTACCTTTTTCTGCAACTCACTGTCTTGCTTCTGTGCTTGCTTGATTCTATCTGATAGAGATGATCTCACTGATACCTGAAACAAAACAGAAGGACTTCCTGCACCAACAACTTCTATGCCAAAGTTCATCAAATCCTTAACCAAAGGATCACGTTCTAAACGCAACATTGTTAATGAAGCATTAATTTTTCGACTCAAAGCATAAGCCACTTTATTTGCTTTTCCCGGATGGTAATGAATTGTACAATCATAATCCTTGATTAATTCAAGCCATCTCCTTTGTCTCATGTTCAATTCTTTCTGAGTGAATATATACTTTAAACTTTTGTGATCGGTATATATTTCACACTTTACTCCATACAAATGATGCCTCCAAATTTTTAAAGCAAAAACAACATCAGCTAGTTCCAAATCATGTGTAGGGTAATTTACCTCATGAGTTTTCAACTGTCGTGAAGCATAAGCAATTACCTGATCATTCTGCATTAGGACACAACCAAGTCCTTTTAATGAAGCATCACTGTATATAACAAACTCACCATTCCTGGAAGGTAGTGCCAAAACTGGAGCATTCACCAATATTCTTTTCAATTCCTGAAAACAATCATCACATTCTTTTGTCCAAATAAACTTAACACCCTTCCGAGTTGGCTTAGTCATTGGACTAGATAACCGTGAAAAATTTCTAACAAACCTTCGGTAATAGCCCGCCAAACCAAGGAAGCTACGAATCTCGGTTACATTTGTTGGTCTTGGCCATTCTTCCACAACTTTTGTTTTTGCAGGATCAAAAGTTATTCCATATTTAGAAACAATGTGACCAAGGAAAGAAATTTTTTGCAACCAAAACTCACACTTGCTGAATTTCCCATATAGTTTCTTTTCTTTTAAGGTTTGCAAGATAACCCTTAAATGTTTTTCATGCTCCTCTTTAATTTTAGAAAGCACCAAAATATCATCAATGAAAACCACCACAAACTTATCCAAGAACTCATGGAAAATTCTATTCATTAAGTCCATGAATACAGAAGGTGCATTGGTTAGCCCAAAAGGCATTACTACAAATTCATAATGGCCATATCTCGTATGGAACGCGGTCTTCGGAATATCTGCCTCTTTTACCTTCAGCTGATGGTACCCCGATCTCAAGTCAATCTTTGAAAAAAACTGAGCTCCCTGGAGCTGATCAAACAAATCATTAATATGAGACAAAGGATATTTGTTCTTAATAGTGATATTATTCAAGGCTCTATAATCAATGCAAAGTCTCATAGAACCATCTTTCTTTTTAACAAATAAAACAGGAGCACCCCATGGTGATGTGCTAGGTCTAATGAAACCTTTCTCTAATAAATCTTGCAATTGCTCCTTCAACTCTAAAAGTTCAATTTGTGCCATTCGATAAGGGGGTTTTGAAATTGGCTTAGCATCAGAAACTAAGTCAACAGTAAACTCAACTTCCCGATCTGGTATTATTCCAGGAAACTCATCAGTAAAAACATCAGGATACTCATTTACCACTGGCACATCATTAATCTGAACAGTTCCTTTATTTTCAACGACCTGTGCAAGGTAACATTCATTTCCATCTTTTACAAGTTTCTCGGCCTCTTGATATGTTATCAAAAGTAAGGGTTCATTCTTGTAAACAAACTGAAAGTCTTTCTGAAAAGAAACTACATTATCTCTACAGTCAATATTAGCATGGTAAATAGAGAGCCAATCCATACCCAGGATAACATCAAACTCTACTAGAGGTAGAACAATAAGGTTTGCAAGTAGGTTCTTTCCACAGATAAGGATAGGAAGATTCTTATAAATTCTTTTTGCCTCGACACTTCCCCCAGGTGTTTTTACCAAAAGTTCAGGAGTCATTTCTTGAGATGGTATTCCCATTTTACTAGAATAGGTTTCAGAGATGAAAGAATGTGTAGACCCCGAATCAAACAACACACTGGCATAATATGAAAAAACAAACAAAGTACCTGATACCACTTCATTTGATGGCCCGACATCTGCTGAAGTAGTTGCAAAGGATTTCACCACCCCTTTCTGCTTGTAGTCTAACTGCTTCCCATCACTCAAGCTCCTTGTCAGACACTCGTTTGCATAGTGACCCATCTCATTGCACTTATAACACTTCACTAACTGTAAATCAAATTTGTTCTTACCTTCAGCATGATCCTTTTCAGTGCAATCACGAGCCTTATGTCCCATCTTACCACATCGATAGCACTTTCCAGAATTCAGAAGACATTCCCCAGCATGCCTTTTTCCACATTTATCACAAACTGGAAACTTAGTTTTCTTACCATCAGACTTTTTTGAAGAATTCTTACCTTTCTCCTGCCACCTCGGTCTCTTCTTCTGCTGGTTGTTATAGAAAACTTGGTTATCCGGGAACTCCATTTCCACCTTCTCAGCACATAGAACAAGCTTTTCATAACTTTTAAACTCACGAGAAGCTAATTCCCTTCGATACTTTGGCTTTAATCCTGAGTAAAAACGATTGATTTTACTATCAAGGTCCCGGATAAAATTTGGAGCATACCTTGCCAATCGAGTGAACCTTTCTTCATAGGCAGCCACTGAGTCTTCCTCTTGCCTCAATTCCAAGAATTGATTTTCCATCCTAAGTCGAGCATCCTTAGGAAAATACTTCTCAAGAAACATACCTTTGAATTCATCCCAGTCAAGAGCATCAATCTCATCGGCGTCCCTGATATTTTTAACCATAGACCACCACTGATCTGCTTCACCCTCCAAACGGTAAATAGCAAGACTAACCTTTTGATTGTCTGAACACCCCATGACATCAAAAATCTTCTCCAGTGCTTTAATCCACCCTTCAGCTAGCACAGGGTCAGATTATCCTCTGAATGATGGTGGATTTTGCCTCATGAAATGTTCCACCACTGACATGTTCCTCTGCGGTTGTTCTGGCTGATCTCGTGCATGGATACCACCACCATTTATCGCTTGAGTCAACTGCGCCATTACTGCAACAAACTGTTCAGTTCCAATTCTGACCATTTCTGGATGCTGATTCGGAAGGTCATTTCCTTCTGTATGCCTTCCTAGCACTGCTTCCCTGTTTCCTCTGCGGAAAACCATTCTGAACAAACATGTCTTAGATGAAGAAACATGGTAATCTTTAAATGCTATATCATTTCAAAAAAAAAAATTATTTTTGGATAATCATTTAATATAATTCTAACTCCTAAAGTTATCTAAACCGACCTCTGATACCAACTATAAGGCCCCAGCCTTAAACCTTACTTAATCTTGAGTTATTACAAGATTACACATTGAGTATCTTTTCAGGTTTAGAGTATTAGAGAATTATATCATAAAACTTGCATTACATTCCACATATAAAAAAAGTGGTTACATAAAGATAGTATTCTTCATTCCCATCAATGGAAACACATTTAAAATAAAACATGGATTATTTCATGACACATCCTTGACTATATCATCTTATCATGTACCTTTCCCTTGACCTGTGAAAAACATTTCAAAAACTTGGGATGAGCATAAAAACTCAGTATGGGTTATAAAAAAAACATGGAAAGGAAACATGAGTTCATATATACATAAGAATGAAATCATACTATACCCATAAAGCATAGGCACTTTAACATACCTCATAAAATCATGAATAAATCATAGAAATCATAAGACATAAAGGTAACTTGAGGCATTCAAAACATTCATACGTAGGGAGTAACCCTCTTGGTTACGTTTGGAATACCCATCACAGTATATTCCCTAAAATCTCTTCAGAGAAACCTTAACGTTTCACTCCTTCGCGTTACCCAATGCATTGGAGAGCTATAACGGGCTCACCCACCCTTAGTTTATCACGGAACCACCCGTCTTCATAATAATGCCCAAGAACCATAACATAATCATATCACATAAAACATGCATAAAGGAAACATAACATTTCCACATTTCAATCACGAGATATCAATAAAACACATTGATATAATAAAAACATAATGAAAACCATTTTCAATACCAAAGTAAAACATGGTATTTATTTTTCTTTTAAAAAGAAGGTATGGCTTGTAGAGGAAGCCGAAACTCAAATAACGGTCACGACGGCGGAGAAGTCGTTGTCGCCGCATACGTAAGACAAAAACATTCCCTTTTGTCATTTAGTAATCGCTTCGTATAAAAAATATTCCTTTTGAATAAATTTAAAAGTCAAAGGGGTTTATACACCGTATAAAAGAAAGTTGTGTATAAAATAAAATATGCCTCAATGAAAGGAGATTGAGACGAAGTCCCATACCTCGTATCCGACTTGACTCGACCGTTCTTTAATCTCCTAAATAATAAACTTATGTTAATCTCTACTTTCTTATGAATCTTTTTCAAGTTCATTATTCCTTTTATACCATGTTATGAACATCATGTAATCCGTTAAGTTAATAATGTTCATTTTGTCGGTATTTGGTTCTTAAGTCAAAAATAGACTTCTTACACTTACATGTTGTTAATTTGGTCAAAGGTTCATTATATCCAGAATGGTATTCATGATGTAGATATCATCTATGTCATATATATCCAGTACATACATGAATTTATAATATTACATCACATTTAGAGGTAAGAAATGAAATGCACCGTTCATGGAGACGGTAAGCCGTATGTACGCATGAACGCTACTTCCATTTCTATTTCATATTTTCTGGAATGGAATCATAATGATAGAAGAGTATATTATAATTCCAGTATAATAACATATATAATATCATTAACTTTATCCTTTACACATCCCACATATGGTATTAACGAATCAAATCACTTTTAGGGGGCGGTAGTCCACACTTCCTAAAATGGAGATATCGTGTTTTACCCATAATGGAAACCATAAAGGTATGACCAAAATGAAAAAAACAGAAGCTTAAGGAAAACATAAACATATTATATATCATATATAAAAATAGTGACATCATAATGGCCACCTTTGAAGGTTTTAAATGAGTGTTGAACAATCATCGTTTCGGGAGGCAGAATTTCGCCATCCACGGAAACCGTATGTTCTTTAACCATTTGATGTAGTTGTGTGAGAGTGTAGCTCAAATAAATCTTATAAAAACATCCTAGTATATTGATGATAATGGTTTTGTTACAAAAGATGTAAATAAAAAGAGTTTAGGGGGTTGGAGAAGCAAAATAAAACAAATGAACATGAGAGAATGAATTACCTTTAAAAAGTGTAACTCCTTTTGATTTGAGCCTAAAGGCTTCCTTTGAAAGGATTCTGACCAAAGGGAATCCTCTAGGATGAGGAGAGGAATTTTGAGAGAGCAAATGGGCAGGGGTTGGCCGAGCCAAAGGCTTGAAGAGTGTGTGAAATGAGGTAGAGGTGGGGGCCTTTTATAAGAGGAGAGGAGGGGCACTTTTGGAAAGTAAAGAAATATTACATTATTTGAAAATGTGTTTCGGTTTTAAAAGGTCCCACATTGATAGAATTCGTGGATAAGGTGATAAGGGTTCGAAATCCACTCATCCAATTGGTTTTGGACATGTGTAGTTCATAGATGTTACATTATCTTTCCATTTTATTTAAATCGTCAATTAATGATGTC
The DNA here is from genome assembly GCA_963277665.1 of Viscum album. NCBI lineage: Eukaryota > Viridiplantae > Streptophyta > Magnoliopsida > Santalales > Viscaceae > Viscum > Viscum album. The sequence goes on along the minus strand of OY728133.1, from coordinate 605,979,683 downwards.
ATCGCTGCATCATTATTATGTCATAAATAAATAAATTTATTTAATTTCTAAAAATCATAAAAAAAATACTATGATGTAGTAAATCTTTTTAGCTTTCCAATGACTATTTATAATCATATTTTGGACTTGTATAACCCAACTTAAAAATTGTTTTTGTAAAACATATTATGTTTGTGTCATTTTCACTTTAACATTAAATAAAAAGTAATTTATGTCATTTCCCAACAAAAGTGGATCCATGGGGTCCCCAAGTTGACCCATGGCATGTCATGGTCGGTCATGACACAACCAATGAGGTTGGGACATGTGTCTAGGTCATTTCATTTTATTAAAGTATTATTTATACCTTAAACTACCCTAATTACCACTAATCGTGATTAAGAACTTAATAAGTTACTATTCACCAAAAAATTATTATAATCTCATTGAACCACATTTTACTTCATAATGAAAACCATGTATGTAGGATTTTCAAAATTCAATACACATTAGTGGTAAACTTTCATTTAACTAAAAAATCAGTTTTCTTGATTATCACTTAGTGGTTTCACTATTCATCAAAAATTGAAGTTTTTCAGAAAATTACCAAAAATTCACCCTAAGCTATATTTGATATTCAGAATTCAAAAATGAAGTCTATTTTACAAAATTCGAAACATATAGGTCACATTAATTAATTTAATAATTAATTCCCACTGCCAGAACAAATAGCGTGTTTTTACAAAACAATAAGTATCAAAAGATTGACACCAGTTTAAGTCTAATTTCAAAGTGAAATTGATTCCAATGACCACCATTTGATAAAATGGTAAAAATATTTTCTAATTTCACTTCAAAACCAATTCAAAACATAATCTAATAATATAAATAAATTATATTAAAAAGTAGTTTTGATGTAAAATGCAGTATTTTTCACTATTCATTAAAAAATGAACATTGTCAGAAAAATACCAAAAATTCACACAAGGTAAATTTTGATGTCCCAATCATAAAGAATAAGTTTATTTTGACAAACATAGTTTATAAAATTGTCAAAATATAGATTCAAAAATGGTTTGCGATCAAAAGGCAGTAAAACAATCTTTTAAGAATATTAGTGTATTCCATGCATAAGATTGTATTTATTTTCATTTTAAGTCGCTATAACACTATATTAATCATTAATAGACATAGATAAAAATATCTATTATTCATTACTTACTTGGGATGTTACATGAAGTACTTCTTGAGGAACCTAACATTGTTAGGATGTTGGAGGTGTGATGTGATCCCAAACCATGGTGATCAATGAGTATACACCATTGGAGTATACATTATGAATGATGTAACCCCCCCCCCCCCACTTGGGTTCTAGATTTGGAGGATTATTCTCATGTATCATCAGAGTCCTTAGATAAAATATTATATCACTCTAAAGGAAGGATCAAGAGATAAATGATTTTTGTTTGATACTCATTCCATGTGTTTTTGGTGTCTCTCGAGGTTATGAAACACTTTAATACTTTTTAACATGAGGGATTCCAACTCAACCAATCAAACATCAGATCTTCTTTTCAGTGTTTTAGGATCATTAATAGTTGTCTTAATCAATAGTAGATAAACCTGTATAGGTATAACTTCGTCTATACCATATACTAGAGATTATGTGTTCATATGGGTTGAATTTTGAGTCATCATCTGTTAATACTAAATGGTTCTGAAGAAATTATCATGAAAACTCTTCTTATTCTAAACCACTATATTTTTCAGGATATTGGATAGGATTTTATTGAACTCCTGAATTATTTCATTCACCAACAAAATATAGGGGGTGGTTTCATTGGACTAGATTTTGTACTTAGAATACATCTTCTTTAGCTTGGAAGCTAAAAAATTGTTGTCGATATATGTGAGAATAGTGTGAGGAATGTAAAATCTATGGATGGTGTCATAATTCAAAAATTCAATCACAGACTGAATCTTATCTTCTGAGAGGGGGATGGAATTCACCCACATTGAGATGAATTCTATTTCAAGAAAGATCAACCTGTACTATGGAGCTGTTTTGTGTGTGTAGATAACCATAATGTAGATTCCCCATATAGAAAAGGGCCAGAAGTATTTGGGGGGAATGGTGAAGCTTTGATGAATGATGTATGAATTTAGAATGGATCTATAATGAATAACTCTTCTTGGGGGACAAAATACTTTCATAAACCATAATGTGCCATATATAACAGAACCTATGGATATAGTGACAGAGATTTAATCCTTCATGGTAAACCCCACATGAATTGATGTGGACCACTTTGTTGACATGACGAATCTTTTTTGTTTGGTTGAAATAGAGATGGATTCTATTAATGTTGTGCCTATAGAGGGTTTACTCTAGGATGGGACCATCCCAAAGGGTTCACATCACTATGTGGGGATGGATTCACTTATACTAAAATTGATATGATGGGAGAGTTATGTGTTGGATATACTCAACAATTCGAGTCATCGATTCGAGTGATTATTTGACAATTGGGGTGCTTGAGGCCCCTTCGATAGAAGTTTCAATGAATAGTTGATTTACATATCGATTTATTCTTTTATAAGTTATGGAAGAGATGACCATTTTATTCACTATAAGAATGAAAAATTCATCTTGGTTAGTATCTATGAGAGGTTTATCTAGGCTCGTCAAGATATCAAAACTTCTATTCTGTGATCTAGGAACATGAATCACCTTCAATTGTGTGGGGAACTGGGCTATAAATTCACAATTATTCTCTAAAAGAGGGATAAAAAACCTGCTTCTTGAAAACATTTTCACCAATGATCTTCTTTATGACTAGATCAAAGTATCCCTTCATATCAAAATGGGGGACATTAATATCAATATCTAGCTAGATTCTAGTAATGTGATCCTGATAAATATCCTCATTGTTGATGTAGAATTTCAAAAAAAGTAATGAGTATAGAAAAATGGTATGTACAATAACGATACAAATAGTCCCAAGGACCAACCTATTGTGTTCGGTGTTCCCTATCAATGTTAGACTACCGAAAGTGCCGTCAAAATGAATATACCAATATGGTGATTCCTAATCCATGAGAATATGGCCACATCATGGAAGTCGTCATCTAGGGGCAGTTCTTCAGGGGTTGGATGTGTGGCTACGAAATATTCAAATTCATCAGGGGTAGTTTATCATCTTTAAATTCATCATCTATGGAATACATGATGTATAAATATTGTATAATTACTCAAAAATGCCTCAACGACCTTGTTAGTATGGGTGGTTGAGGATGTACATAGGTTGATCAACATGGGACACCAACTGTATCTCTTGGTGAGTAAAAAGTGTCACAACTATTACACTTTTAATGACTAGGTGAGGGAAATATTCTTGATGGGTGAATATATGGCCTACATTTTTAGGATCATGCAACTGAGATAGTAGAAGCAATATTCTAGACCCTTATTTTTCTTCTAGTCTAGAAGGGAACCATGTGATCATTCTATGGTGGTCACATAAAAGACTAGAGGATTTTATTGGGAATGTGGCATCAATAATGGATGATGTAGAATATATTTCTTGATTTCCTAGAATGTGTTTTGTCAGTATTCATTCCACTAATATGTGATTCCTTTCCTCATAAACCATGAAAAGGTCTAAAACTTTTATGCTAGATTCTAAATGAATCTATGAATGTTGGTTAGGTTCCCATGGTGGCCTCATAACTATTTTAGGTTATATGAAATATTAATTTATTCAATAGTTTTTATATTCTATGGATTTTTTTTGATTCATATGTATTAGACAATAAATATGAGGACATTTCTATAGGTTACCCCGGATGCACACTTGAAGGGGTTCATTTTATAGTGGTGGGAGTGGGGGAAGTTAAACACTTTCTCAAGATCCTTGATATAGTCATTGAATTAGCATGATGTGACAAAAAAATCATCCACATAGCTCTTGAAAATTTCCCTAAGGAGAGTCTTGAAGATATGGGTTGTGGCACACTGGTATGTAGATCCATTATTATTTAGACCAAATTGAAACACTCGATAGTATAATTTTCACTAAGGAACTATACAATTCATGTTTTTTCATCCTTTAGGAATATTTTAATTTAATTTTTCCTTGATTATCCATCCATGAAGGATAATCATGGATGTCGGTTATCATGTCGATAAGAAACTCCATTAATCGATGGGGAAATCATTTTTTGGGTAATGTAGGCTGAGGTCCAAGAATTCAATACAGAATCTAATCCACCTATTCTTATTTAAGATTATGAAAACTTTTTCCCACCAAATAGGCTATTCAACTTCCCTAGTGAAGTCGGAAATGATGACTTGTTAACTTCATCCTCAATCATGGCATTGTGGGAAGGGTACATATTCTTGGGATATTGTTTGAATCAATAATGGACCATTGGGAATCCAAAGTGATGGAAAAAAACATAGGTATCTTTCCATATAATTTCATTTTAACAGTAAAAGTTCACATTATAATGCTATTTCAATAAAGGCACATATTATTGCTTCCCTTCTAGATTCATGAATATAATGATCAGTTTCATCCTTTGGCCTTCTATGGTGATGAGATTTACCTTGGTCAACTAATCATCAGTAGTGGATATTACATATTCCAAAGTATGAGTGGAAACATATAATTCAACTTATTTATATTAAACTTGAGGATCAGTGGATGGAGGAAAATCTCCTTGAGCATGATACCATTGGGTGGTACTATCATCTTCTTAGTCCAAGGTCGAATCCTTAATTAGGGATTTCTACATTGTAGAGACCATGATGAAAAAAGCAAATGATTTAATATTCTATGGTTTCTAAAATCAGGATCCCCCTTTATGTCAAATAAATGATGTTAGGTTGACCTTTATCAAGTTATCCATTATTTTTGGAACTTGAGGTGTGGCCACAGATTAACAGACAGGGGGAGAACCTATGAGTAATCATTTGGGGTATAGTTTCCAGATTTTTTCATGAAGATATTCTGTAGGAATACAGGGTAATATTTGATAGATTCTTATTCATGGGGACTATAATGGAGCTTCCATGATCCAAGATTGTTGGTTCTAACTAGTGTCTTATAAAGATAAAATTTTCTATCAAATCAACCCAATAATCCAATGAGGTTGCTATCAAATCACTAGGGGAATCAGTATACATAACCATATCTGTATGGAGATGTTTCCCCTCCTTTTTAGTACTGAAAATACATATATTTGTCTTCAATGGAGTTAAAGGGAGGATCATCACCCTAGATTAATCGTACTCGATCATTGAGGGAGTATTTGAGGCACTGATAGTATGAGGACGGGTCCACTACATGAATATGGAGGAAGAGACTTCCCAATAGGGTGTTATAGGTAGTATCCTTGGAGAATTCCATGAACTTTATGATTTATTCCAGGCTCCTGAATTGATTCTTAAGAAGAATTTTACTGTGAGTCTTATGCACACTCTTGTCATGCCAATAAATTTTCAGGTTTGAGTGATTCATATTGACTTCTTTAGCCCCATCATGCGGAGCATCCAGGTTGGAATGAGGATTGTCCCAGAGCTAGTATCCACTATGAAATGATATATTTACATGAAATTGAAAGTGAATGTGACATATAACAGGTATATGTGACCCTGAATAGGAGTACCCTGATATTATTTTGAGAAAGAGATGATGGATTGGCATTCTTACTACTTAGAATCCTCTATATGGTTGTCCTCAATAGAATCCACCTTAGTCTCGATGCAGATAAAGGTTTATAGGGACTCAATAAGGACCTCACACTTCATCTTTGGTAATAGGAGTGGGTTGAGGATCAATAACCTCACTAATATACTGGTAAGGTTCTTTAAAACATCATAATTCTATACAAGGGGAATATTTATTCCTAATGGGGGTCACTCTTCAATGTGGATCATAGAGGGTGATATTAGATATGGCATTAATTTATGGCTAATTCCAATCCATGTTCTATTGTTAATTGGGTGATTTAGGCTATGGACTAGAAAAATAAGGTTGGGAGTTGTTTTACTGGGACTGAGTGTGATTCTATTACAGTTGAGTCACACGATCAACCAATATAGTTGGTTACATAGGTGTGCTTGATGGAGAAACCTAAGATATTTTTTCTTAATGGGCTTCATATGAATCTTGTTTCCTTTTTTGAGTGGAATAAATAGTCTCTTATATAAGTGTTGGCATAAATATCTTTCCTACCAGCATTGATGCTTCCCCTTCTTTGATGGCATCGACCAATGTATATTGATATGGACATATGGGATTATTTGTCACTGAGTACTAAAAAATGATCTACCAAACATATTGTGTTCACAAAATCATACTCGTACTATTAATTAGTAGAATATTACCAAACAAGGAAAATACTTGGGGGATCTTCTAATTTGGGTGCATGAAGTCACCAAGAGTGCATGCTAGTTTTTTCACTCGCAGGGGAATATGATTTTTATGGCATCATCGATGCCTATTATTATGAGACTTGGATGACTATGATGTAGATATGGTGGCCAAATGATGTATGGATATCACAAGGGGTTCTATTCTAGTCATATGGGCATGGATAATTCCTTGGGAGAAATTGATCACCTTACGATCCATCCAATCATTGTACTTATGTGTACATTGTCTAGGATCATACTTTCATTCACTGGAGTCTTCATTCTTACTATCAGGGGTTTCAGATAGATATTCCACCTATATCAGGATATCACCCAACTAGACCAATCCATAATCCACAAGGTTCTGGATCTGGTATTTAAAGATGAATCAATCCTTGATTTTTTCCCTTGTATTTTATAGTGTGGAATATTTGGCATGATCAGTTTGTCAAGCCTCTTGGGGCCTCTAGTATTCTGGTAGCTTCAAAATGTTCCTTTTTAGGGAACATATGAAGTATCTTGTGACCCATGAATCTCTAAAGGAGTGGTAATATTTCTTTATATTTGAGAAGGGGAAGTTGGGTGTCTAGCCTAAAAGGGGGTCTTGGGAAGCATTCTCATTGGAGCCTATATATAGAGAGGTTTGTCTTGTAAAGGTTTTTGAAGTTGGACTGCCTATAGGGCCTCAGTCGATATAGTAGTGACTCTTTTTTCATTCACATGATTTTTCATAGGAGTCGTAATAGGTAATGGGAATGAACATCTTTTCCACTACATGGCATATTGAAACCATTGATCTTGTTCAAAAAGCTTACAACATTCACTAGGTTATTTAAAAGGAGATGATGTTAGGGAATATATCATCTTGAAAAATCTCCATGCACATCCACAACAGTTATTCTTGAGAAAGTTACACATTGAGGGACTAGGTGAACCCCTTCCATCAAGTGATAATGTCAGCAACTCAATCTTCAACCCTTTATTTTCATTTATAATTGTTAGAAATGTTGGGATTATGCATGGTACAGTTAAAATGGTAGAGGAACTACCTAGAAAGATCCTCAAAACAAGAAATGGATCTTAGGGCTAACTAACTATACTAGAAAAAGGAAGATCCATCCAAAATCTAGATGAAACACCATAGCATGGGAGCTTCCCACTATTTTGGATTCCCTAACATTAGGTCACACTCTAAGGTAAAGTGGGTCTCGTGATGCTATGGATCACTCATACCATTGAAAGGGTGAATATTAGATTACAAAATTCTAGGGGTGTATGGATGTGAAGCACCCATAACAGGTACAAATTCCCTTTCAGGTGGGATAAAAACTAGGCTATGTCTATAATTCCTAAAGATGAAAGACAAGCGCTTCTGTCATGTTGTCTCAATGAGGGTTGTTAGTAACTAATGATTTGACTAGTTTATCATCTTTAGAGGCTGATTGAAAATGGTCCAATGCCGGGAATTCATGATAGTTGGGAAGATTTGGTGAGTTATATATGGATTGATTTCTAGATCCACAAGATTCTACCCTAATTGGATGTGTAGGATGGCCTTACTCACCCCTAGATTCCTATCTAAAAAGAACAAGATGTTTGGATGGAGGATAGATGAGGTCCCCTCTAATATTATCTCACTTTGGAAACTACTCGACTGGGATCTTTATAATGTGCCTCTTGTATCTCTCAATCTCTTATATCAATTTTTCTAACTGATGTGGTAGTGTTTTTGCACTCTTTTCCACATCTTTTGTGTATATTTTATTGAATTTTTTATATTAAAATTTTGTTTTATTAAATTATTGATAATTGTTGTGTTTTTCACTTTTCTCTGTAAAATAATCAATTTTTGTTTAAAACAAGTGTTTTAATGTGCTTTAGTGTCATTTTAAATAATTCTAAAATTAACTTAGTCGTGCAAATTTGGCTTTTATTTATTTATTCTTTTATTTTTATTCTAGTTATTTGATTAATTCATTTATTAAATTAATTAATTCTTTATTCTTTAAATCGTGAATAAATAAATGTTTTTGTTTTTAATCTTTTAATAATTTAATTAGTTTTAATAGTTTAGTTTTATTCATTTAATATTTTTATTCTTTAATATAATTAGTTCTTTAATTAATTAATTTATTTTAGAAGTAATTGTTAATATTTAAATTTTTTCTTTAATTACATATGCTTGTAAATTTTAACCCAAATTAATTCATTTGTTTAAATAAAGTTTCATTAATTTTATTAGTTAACCTTGTTGTTTTTAATTCCATTGTATTTAATTTAGTTAATTAATTTATTTATTTTTAGTTTCATTAAATTATTTTATTTATTTAATTTTCTTTGTTATTTTTTTTGCAGGAATTGTGGTCGCACGATTCCACCATTATCGGTGACCTTCCTCACCGATACTCCACCTCACTATTACTACGCTGCCTCAAACCTCACTGTTACTCTTTTTATTTTCCCACTGTTATCCATCCAACCTCACTGTTACTTTCTTGTACCTCACTGCTACCCAAGTCTGCTGCCTCACCATTATATTACTTCTTGTTGCACCTCACTGTTGGGTGTTTTTCTCTATAATCCCCTGTTATCCCTTACCTCACAGTTACACCTTACCCACCGTACAACCATATTTTCCCATTTTTTTCCATCCCACACCGATAAACATTTCCACATCACTATCACCTCACCTGCAGACTTCCCCCTTTATTTCCTCACCGTTACAAGCCCCCTCCTTTCCCTCAGCATTGGTCCATTTCTCCCTAACCTCACCATTTCACTTTTCTCACCGTTTCCATTCTGCTGAACCTCCTCATTACTTTTTTTCTATTTTACTCGCTATCATCACTTACTCACTGTTATATCCACCCCACTGTTGTATCAAACCTCACCATTCCCATTAAACCTCACCGTTACCCTATTTTTATATTCCACTCTGGTAGACCTTAATATCTCACCTCACCGTTACTCATTTTTTCCACTCCATAGTTATTGTTCCCTTACCTCACCGTTTTCTTTGCACCTCACTGTTATGCCATTCCTACCACTGTTTTGCAACGATGGTGACTGTCTAACCATTTCAAAAAAAAGACCAGCCACTGCCACTTTTCCTTCGACCACTCTTCTATTGTTCCACTCCCCCATATCCACTCTCACCATCATGGAAATACACCTCCTCACAGCAGCTATTCCACACACCAATCACCGCATCAGCCAAATTCACCGAACAACAATTGAAAATCAAGCCCACAGTAGATAAATTTATCAAATATTAGCAATTCAACATCAAATTCAAAATCACTAAATCCCCTTGAATTTATGGGGATTCATAGCCAACGCTGCCTACTCAAAGCCGAACCCTAACTAGGCTGCCACTATCTCCCACTCCATGTTATGGACTGCCACCTTCTTCTCCCTACACCTCGGCCTCGTACTACCTCCGAACCCAAGATCCCCTTGCCACACAAGATGAAACCTCCACCTCGCTGCCATCATACCATGTTCTTCCGCACCGAGCTGAGGCCGAACCTCCCTCATAGCTCACCCGCACGCCTCGAACCACCTTGCCGCTCACATATGCAAACCCTTCCTCCATCGCCGCGCATGATGCCCTGAAGCGGTCGTACTGCTCTTTTACACCTCACTACGGCCTCACCTCCCATCCTCTTGAAACCCCTTTCTTCCCCAAGTTCCAGCGCCTAAACCCTTTGCCCCCCTCATTTACGCCGAACCCAACCCTATTTCTCCCCTCTTTTCATTTTTATTATTTGCGTTTTCTTTTAGTTTTTATAATAACATATATTGTAAACATAATATATAATAATATATATATATATCACATATAATATAATAATTATAGTTATAATAATAATATTAAATAAGATTTTATATAATATTTCTATATCATAATAATAATAATTATTATATTTACATATTTTAGTATCAATATTAAGTATTATATATATATAGTATATAATAGTTTCATTTTTTTAGTTAACTCGCATGCCTTTGTTGTTTCGTTGCAAGGAGAGATGCACACACATTGAGTTCACTTAAAAGAGGGCGTCGTGCACATCAAATCATGCCATGTGGACTTGTTGATTTTCAGAGGGTTGTGACTTGCCACACACGCATATCATTTTTATTCAGTTAGGAGAAATTTCTCCGGTGACAAGTGTGGGAGGAGGAACATAGTGAAAGAGCCATGTGGAGGCCGAGGAACACTTCAGATGAGATTCCAGAGACTTACGTCAGGTGATCAAAGCACGAAGGGAAGGAGAGGCATGCATTCTTACCCCAAGTGCAGGAGTCAGAGAGGCAAGGAGAAGACATCATTGAAGATCATTATAGGGGGAAAACAGAATTTTTACTATCTTCCTCAGAGCATATTGAAGTAGAAGATCAGAGCATTTTCACACCACAATTCCCAGGGCAGGACATCAAGCGCATTCTAGCACCGGATCCACCATTGAGAAGCGTGGATTTAGAACATCAGGAGATCAAGAAGGGAGACAAACATATTTATGTTCTTTCTGCTCTATTTTTCTGCAGCTTAATTCAACATGAACTTCATTGTTTTTAATTCCATGTTTGCATTAAATCCAACCATTATGTCCGTCTAAATTCCTTTGGGGGAGAATAAGCTGGTTGGTTCAAATTTTTTAGTATGATTCATGCAATGCATCATTGCTGGATCATCTCTCTCATTTTTTACAGACAAGATTATTTTCAAAACAATAAGATCGTGTGAAAACCGATCTTGTTTGTACCATCATTCAAATTTTTCCAATCTGAGTAACTCACTGACAAGTGAATTACTCTTGAAAGAGAGAGACACACCGAACTCAACTTACATGTTGAGCTCGGTGACTACTGAATTGATTTCACCATTGGATGGAATGACTCTTATAGTCGAGGGACTGTAAGAGCTATTACATCACAAGCTGACTAGACGACAACTCTGGCTGGTTACTCTTAGTCAGATCCATGCTCTTCAATTGTAGTGCATGAAAAGGGTAAAGCTACATCAAATCAGCCAGTGGACTTTTCCCCCTATTCATCTATTGGTTGTTTGCACCCCATATTCTATTTCCTCTCTATCTACTCACTTTGAACTTCTGTACACACTATGTCTCATTCACTCCACTTCACCACCACCAATTGAATTTTCTTGATTTTTGCATGTGTGAATTTTTGTTTAGTTTATTTTTTTAGAACACCAAACACAACAACAGGCCTCCCTGCAGTTCGACCCTGTCTTTCCACTATCCTAAGTAGTAAGTAGGTATAAATTTTAGTTTGTTGCCCATGCCCAACGACGTGCGAGAATTCAAATTTTGGCACCATTTCTGGAGAGGCTAGGTGCCTTTAAAAAAACCAATCAAAAATTCACTTAAAAAACTCACAAAAAATCACTAAAAAAGAACTACAACAAGAAAATTAAAATTCAAAAAAAATTTGTGAACTTGCTACATGAAAAGCAGGTCTAAGTCTGAACACATAGTACTAGGTAACCCTAAGATTGGTAAGCACCTCAAAGAAGTGAAAAGGAACAAAGACAAGCTCAAAATGGAAGAAAACAGAAATGAAAACCTGAACAATCCACTTCCTGAGAATGTGAACCAACATGGAATGATGATCCAACCAGGGAATGAGATAGATGAGAGGCACAGTTTGAGAGAGTTCCTGCTACCATCAGTGTCTAGCAACCGTTCATGTATTAGACTCTCTCATTGGTCTAGGAATTATGAGAACTAACAATCCATGCTTATTCAGCTACCTACCTTCAATGGAATGCCTAGGGAAGACTCTCTGGACTTCATTAGATCCTTCTATTATAGTGTCCAGTAGCTTCCACTTAGGGGTCTCACTGAGGAAGAGCATAAATTGAGAGTTTTCCCTTTCTTCCTCAAGGGAAATGCTAGGTCTTGGTTAGAACAATTAGAAGAAGAGATCGTTGTCACCTGAGATCACGTTTAAAATGCATTCACTATGAAATTTTATCCTAGGAGGTTGACATATGAGATTAGGCACAAAATCACTGGATTCCTTCATGATGAAGGAGAACTATTTAATGAAGCATGGGATAGGTTTAGTGGTTTGCTTATGCAGTGTCCGAACCATCAATGTACAACTCAATTCCTTATGCACACCTGTTACAATAGTCTCAATCCTTACCACCAAACTTTGGTGGATCTGTTTTTGGAGGAGATTTTAGTGATAAGACTACTGAGAAGAACAAACAGATCTTTAACACATTAGCTCTGAATTCCTAGCACAAATTCTATAGGAGGAGAACCATTGTTCGAAAATAAACCGCCCCTACTCCTCAAGCCGAAGCCCAAGCTACTGGGTTCTTTAATGAGAACCCACATAAAATCTTTATGTAGCAGTGTCACCACTATGGCATGTATGGTCATTCTCAAACCTGTTTACCAAATTTGATATGCCTTTCCAGCCTCATGAGAGTTCCATATTTGCAGGATATGGACCTCAGATGCATCCTAAGGATGATCCTTTTTCCAAAACCAACAATCAGGGGTATAGGAACCATAAAAACCTGTCATGGATGGAGCAGGGAGTCCTCCAACCTTCTACCCCTCCTGGATTCCAGCAGCCTCCTAGGCAGCAGTTCCAACCCCAATCCCAACCAAAGGCTGAGTCATCCAACTCAAAAGAATAGGTGAGAGATATTTTCCATCAGTTCAAAGAGATATTTGAGGAACAAAAGACAAAAAATGATTTTGATAAAGTTCAAATGGATGCTAGAATGAAGATCCTGGAAATTAAAATGGGGCAGTTGTCTAGGGATGATAGAAATAGAGAAAAAGGTAGTCTTCCTAGCACCACTAAAACCAATACTAGGGACAATTCCATGGTTGTGACCACTAGAAGTGGTCTCCAAAATCACCAAGAGCCTCAGAAAGAACCCCAAAATGCGGAAAATGAGAAACTAGATGAAATAGGATACTCAAATTAGAAAGAACCTGAATCTAGAAAAGTTGACAGTACCACTGGAATCCCTCCATTCTCTACTGTTCCGGCTCAAAAACCCAATGAAAATGGATTGAAAAACAAATACAATAAAGGGAAGAAAATTTTTGAAGAAGAATTTGTAGAGATACCCCCAATTGTGAAGAATTTTTTCCCTGAAATCCCCTTCCCACAAAGAATTAAGAAACCAATTCATGATTCTAAACTGTTGAAATTTTTAAAAGTGGTTAAAAAGATGAACATTGATATTCCATTCTGGGAAGCATTGATTCAAATCCCATTATATCTAAAATCACTCAAGAAAATATGTTAAAAAAGACTTTGGAAGAATTTTCCACCTATAGCTTAACAGAGGAGTGTAGTGCAGTCTTGCAGAATATGATACCTCCTATGCTTCATGACTCTAGAAGCTTTGTCATCCCCTACACATTTGTGGATAGAGGTGGTAGGTTCAACTGTTTGTGTGATCTAGGTTCTAGTATTAATCTGATTCCACTGTCACTTTTTTAGCACCTGAGATTAGGAGTTCCCCAACCCACCATTGTTGTGTTACAGCTAGATGATAGGTCTATTACTCATCCATTGGGTAGGGTTGATGATTTTTTAGTGGGAGTAGGAAAACTCTTTTTGCTTGCTGACTTTCTTATCCTTGACATGGAGTGTGACCAGGAGGTTCCTATCATTCTTGGCAGGCCCTTCTTGGCCACAGGGGGAGCTGTGATATATGTGTCTAAGGGGAAACTGATTTTCAATTTTGGTGAGCAGAAAGAATAATTCAATGTGTTTAAGAAAATCCAAGAACCCACCCACGAAATTATCCCAAACGATGAGATGTTAGCTGCTAAGTGTAGTGTTGATAAGAAAGAAGAAGAGTTTATAAGAATGATGGCTGAAATCAACAGTGAACCTAAAATCCCTGCTCCCTCTTGCATGGGGATCAGCTCATGTAAGGAGAGAGAATTTTTTGATGAGTTTGAGGGTGAATTTTTGGAGAACCTAAATGAGTTTGTCATGCAACATATTCTTACCCCGAGATATGAGTCTATGTTTGAGGAAACATCTTTTGGAAGCTCTTATACTGAGGAAAAAGCCTTGTCTACTTCCTTATTTAAGAGGCACCATGAGGACCTTGGGCCACCCAGGCCCAAGTCTCTTCCCTCAATCCAGTCACCACCAACCCTTGAACATAAGCCCCTCCCTACCCATCTCAAATATTCCTTTTTAGGAGACAATTCCACCATTCTTGGGATCATTTCATCAAATCTAGACGTGTGTAAAGAGAAAAATATGCTCTCTGTTTTGAGGAAGTACAAGTCTGTCATAGTCTGGTCAATTGCATATATCGAAGGGATAAGTCCATACTTATGTATGCATAAAATTCCAATGGAACCGGAGTGCATGGCCAGATTAGAAGCCAAAATAAGGCTCAACCCCATCATGAAGGAAGTTGTGAGAGAGGAAGTGATTAGGTTGTTGGATGATGGAATAATTTTTCCAATTTCTGATAGCCCCTAGGTCAGTCCTGTCCAGGTGGTTCCCAAAAAGAGTGGAGTGACAGTGGTTACTAATGAAAGGAATGAGAAAATCCAGATAAGACTAGTGAATAAATGGAGAGTCTGTATAGACTACAGGAAGTTGAATGTTGCCATAAGAAATGATCACTTCCCCATGCCATTTTTGGACCAAATGTTAGAGAGGTTGGCAGGCAATGAATTCTTCTGCTTTCTTGATGGCTATTCTGGTTACAACCAGATTGATATTGCACCTGAGGACTAAGAGAAAACCACCTTCACCTGTCCATTTGGGACATTTTCCTAATGGTGGATTCCCTTTGGCTTGTAGGGTGCTGCTGCCACTTTTCCGAGATGTATGATGGAAATTTTTTTAGACATGATTGAGAGGATTATTGAAGTATTCACGGATGATTTTTCATTTGTGGGAGATAAATTTGAAAACTATCTGAAAAACCGGTAATTATTGTTAGAAAGATTCCAAGAGACCAAGTTAGTCTTAGAATGGGAAAAGTTCCAATTCGTGGCCACTGAAGGCATAGTTTTGGGACACAAGGTTTCTAAGACGGGGCTAGAGGTCGATAATAAAAAAATTTAAGTCATACAAAAGATGCCCCCACCTGAAAATGTCAAAGGAATTAGAAGTTTTTTGGGTCTTGCTGGGTTCAATATGAGGTTCATTAAGGATTTTTCTAATATTACTAGACCCATATGCTCCCTACTAGTTAAGGACACACCCATTGTCTTTGATGAGACATGTCTAGAGGCCTTTAATTTTCTCAAGGAGAAGTTAACTACTTCACCTGTAATCACTACTCCTAAATGGAAACATCCCTTTGAGGTTATGTGTGATACTAGTGATTTTGCAGTAGGAGATGTGTTAGGGTAGAGGAAGGATAGGAAACTTCATGTTATTTACTATGCAATCAAGCTGCTAGATGATGCCCAAAAGAATTATTCTACCACTGAAAAGGAGCTGGCTGCTGTGATGTTCGCTTTGGAAAATTTTAGGCAGTATTTGATAGGATCAAGGATCATAGTTTTCACAGATCATTCAGCCCTTAATTATTTTCTGGCCAAAAAGGACTCAAATCCTAGACTCATGAGGTGGACCTTGTAGTTATAAGAGATTGATTTAGTGATTAAGGATAAGAAAGGGGCTGAGAATGTTGTTGCAGATCACTTGTCCAGATTACCCAATTCCCCAAATAAGGAACCAAAAGAGATCAATACCTCTTTCCATGATGAATAGTTGTCTGCTGCTTCTGTGCAGCAGTTTACATGGTTTGCAGACTATGCCAATTTTCTGGCAGTTGGAGACATTCTCAAGGATCTTTCACACAACCAGATGAAGAGGTTTATATCTGAACTGAAATATTATTTTTGGGATGACCCTCTTCTATTTAGGAGGTGTGCTGATGGGATTATGAAAAGATGTGTGGTTGAGGATGAGATTTTACCCATACTTGAGAGCTTCCATTCATCACCATGGTGTGGCCCCCGAGGAGGAGAAAGGATTTCATCGAAGGTCCTCCAGACTAATTTCTACTGTCCAACGCCGTTTAAGGATGCTAGAAGTCTGGTTATTGGCTGCGCAAATTGTCAATTGTTGGGAAATTTTGGAAGAAGGCAGTAATTACCTCAAAAAGGTATTCTAGAAGTTGAAATATTTTATGTTTGGGGCCTGGACTTCATGGGACCATTTCTATACTTTTATGGGAATGAGTACATCTTGTTTTTTGTGGACTATATGTCCAAGTGGGTTGAGGCAGTAGCTCTGCCTGACAATTTTGCTGCTAGTGTTGTGAAATTCATTATAAAAAACATCTTTTCCAGATTTTGTGTGCTTGGAGCTTTCCTCACTGATAATGGGGATCACTTCAAGAATTATAATTTCAAAGTTTTGATGGATATGTATGGGTGCTCCCATCGGACATGCACTACATACAACCCACAATTCAGTGGGAAAGTAGAAGTTTCAAACAGAGAGATCAAACAGATTTTAGAGAAAACAGTGTCTAGATCTAGGAAAGACTGGTAAAGGAAATTGGATGAGGCCCTTTGGGCCTACAGAACTGTTTATAAAACTCCTATAGGGATGTCACCATATAGGCTCCTCTTTGGGAAAGCATGCCATCTACGTATTGAGTTACAACAGAGATGTTATTGGGCAGTGAAGGCTCTTAACTTTGATTTTAAGTATGCTGGAGAGAGGAGGCTGCTAGAGCTGAGTGAGTTGGAAGAGATCTGAAGAGAGTATTATGAGAATTCTGAAATTTACAAGGAAAGAACAAAGGCATTTCATGACTCAATCATTCAAATAAGGAATTTCAAGGTTGGTGAGAGGGTCCTGCTTTTCAGTTCAAGATTGAAGCTATTTCTAGGGAAGCTAATGTCCAAGTGGTCAGGACCATTTACCATTGTTAGAGTTCTGGTTAATGGAGCTGTTGATCTAGTTGAAGATGAGAATATACCCTTCTTAGGCAATGGAAAAAGAATAAAGCACTTCTTTGAAGGGTAGCCAAAGGGCTTGGCTGCTATATCTCTGTTAGAAGAATGAGCTGATCCAAGTCTAACTGAGGACTATAAACTCAATGTTTCATGGGAACTAACCCATGGTTGTTTAGTAGTTCTCTTTTATTTCATGTTTTTCAGTAAATTAATCACTGCTGCTTGTTCTCCGGTTCAATTGCTTAACTATTGATGGTGCCTCATGATCTGTTTTTGTGTTAGAGAGAGTTGTTACTGCCAGAAACTTGGCTAGAAAACCCACGGGAGCAATCCACTGCATCATATGGATAACATTTCTCTCTACTAACTCTCTTGGGTTACTTTTCTTGAACTGTAAACTCTGAAATATTATTTTACTTATTTGAACATGCACGTTATGAAGAGGAATAACAACCCAGTGATGCTGATGAGGATCTGTTGACGAAATACACTACTAAAGCTCCAATAATTCAGGGAAGTGTTTTTCTCCCTATTTCACCTTCAATTAATTGCTTACTCTCTACTGTGAACTATGTGTGGGGGACTTCCTCCCAATATGTGAGTAATGACTATATTTTCTTGCTTGGGTGTTAGCTGATAATATCTATTTAGTTGAGAATGTACTTGAGTTGATTTGATGAAACATGCTTGCACCCATTATTATTATTCTTATTATGCTGCTGCTGCACATCATTGCTAAACATGCTAATTTTTTAAGTAAATTGTTAAAATCTTTTGTCTGCTCAAAATGATTCAAATCATGAACTTTTAAGGAATAAAAATGTACTTGGTTGCTGGTGATGGCTGGTGGGGTTGGCCTTTTTTCTTTTTCTTTTTTTTGTTTTTGTTTTTGTTTTGTTTTTTGTTTTTTTTCTTTTTTTTCTTTCACATTTTGTGTGGAAAAGAAACTTTTTAAACTTCATTGATACACCTCCATATCCTTTTAAGCTGAAATGTCTTTCTATTATGAACTTCCACTGTCTCCCACCTTGAGATACAACATTGGGGACAATGTTGGGTTTTATGTGTGGGGGAGAGGGGTCATTCTAGTGTCAGGTCGAAATCCCCCTTCTTGAACCCAAGTTTGTGTTTGTTTTAAACAAAATGGTCAAAAAATTTCAAAAAAATGATTCAAAAAACCTTCAAAAAATTTCAAATTCTTTCATCGTATGATGGTCATTGGATGTTCACTAGTTCTTCAATTATGTCTTTTTTAGTGAATAATTGTTGCTAGAACTTGAGAGTGGCACTTAGTCAGAAACTGTTAAGTATGAATGATTACTGAGTGAAATTGTTCACTGTATCTATGGATCTGTCCATTTAGGAACGTAGGATGAGAATGTGACAGGATAGGTTCTGTGGAGTAAGGATCATGGATTAGGGTAACTTGTTGTTCTTACTGGAACACATGGGACTCACATTTTTATAATTTAATATTCAATCACTTTAGGAAGTCAATCCAAATGATTATTAATTTAGTCCTTTATAACTGGAGTAAAATAGGCAAATGAAATCCCATGGTGAGTATCTGAGACAAGGTGCACTGGGTGTGTTTCTGTGAATAAATAAAGCCAATTTCGATCTTAATAAGTGCTACGCACAGTGCTCTGCACATGGAACATGGCTGTGAAAAAGTAAAATAAAGTTCCCTTATCAAAAATGAACTCATTATGGTGAAGGGAATTTTGAACCCAGATGAAGAAGGGAACAATTGACATGGTTAATATTCATTTGAGTTGAGTCAATAAAGTGATCAATTTAATAGATTTAAATTCTTAGAACCTGGGGGAAGGTGATAATAGAAGGTTCCCTTGGTTACGTTTTTGAGTTCCACATCTTCTAAGCAGTCATCACTCCATGAATCAGTACATGAATTGGATGGTGAAGTGGGATAGTTAATGAAAACACATAGGAGGCATGACATACTTGACAGTGTATGAGTTTTTGATGCTCTTGACATCCAGTGGGATTTTGATGCTAGACCAGACAACATTTTTGAGCACCTTTGAAAAACTTGACTCATTATTTGGTCCAGTCCATCTTAATTTTTAAGTTCAATCATGCACTTTTGGAGATGAAATTCCCAAATTATATTCTTGTTTTAATGTCAAGGGCATGTACTTGTTTGAGGACAAACAAGGCTTTAAGTGTGGGGGATTTTGATGTGGCAGTTTTTTCACTCTTTTCCACATCTTTTGTGTATATTTTATTGAATTTTTTTTATTAAAATGTTGTTTTTATTAAATAATTGATAATTGTTGTGTTTTTGCACTTTCCTGTGTAAAATAATCAATTTTTGTTTAAAACAAGTGTTTAATGTGCTTCAGTGTCATTTTAAATAATTCTAAAATTAACTTAGTTGTGCGAATTAGGATTTTATTAATTAATTCTTTTATTTTTATTCTAGTCAGTTGATTAATTCATTTATTAAATTAATTAATGCTTTATTCTTTAAATCGTGAATAAATAACTCTTTTTGTTTTTAATATTTGAATAATTTATTTAGTTTTAACAATTTAGTTTTAATCATTTAATATTTTTATTCATTAATTTGATTAGTTCTTTAATTAGTTAATAAATTTTAGAATTAATTGTAAATATTTTAATTTGTTCATTAATTACATATGTTTATTAATTTTAACCCAAATTTATTAATTTGTTAAAATAAAGTTTCATTAATTGAATTATTTAACCTTGTTGTTTTTAATTCCATTCTATTTAATTTAATTTATTAATTTATTTTTTTTAGTTTCATTAAATTATTTTATTTATTTAATTATCTTTGTTATTTTTTTCGCAGGTGTTTTGGTCGCACGATCCCACCCTTATCGGTGACCTTCCTCAGCGATACTCCATCTCACCGTTACTACGCTACCTCAAACCTCACTGTTACTATTTTTATTTCTCCACTGTTATCCATCCAACCTCACTGTTACTTTCTTGTACCTCACCGCTACCCGAGTTTGCTACCTCACCGTTAGATTACTTCTTACTGCACCTCATTGTTCGGTGTTTTTCACCATACTGCCCTGTTATCCCTTACCTCACAGTTACACCTTACCTCACCATACAACCATATTTTCCCATTTTTTTCCAACCCTCACCGACACACTTTTCCACCTCCTTGTCACCTCACCAGCATACTTCCCCCTTTATTTCCTCACCGTTACATGCCCCCTCCTTTCCCTCACCATCATTCCATTTCTCCCTAACCTCACTATTTCACTTTTCTCACCATTTTCATTCTGCTGAACCCCACCATTCATTTTTTCTCTTTTCCTCACTGTCATCACTTCCTCACTGTTATATCCATCCCACTATTGTATCCAACCTCACCATTCCCATTAAACATCACTGTTACCATATTTTTATATTCCACACTGGTATACCTCTATTTCTCACCTCACTGTTACTCATTTTTTTTCACTCCACAATTACTGTTCACTTAACTCACCGTTTCCTTTGCACCTCACTGTTATGCCATTCCTGCCACTGTTTTGTAATGATGGTGATTGTCTCACCATTTAAAAAAACCTGACACTGTCACTTTTCCTTCAACCACTCTTCCACTGTTCCACTCCCCCATATCCACTCTCACCGTCATGGAAATACACCTCCTCACAGCAGCTATTCCACACACCAATCACCGCATCAGCCAAATTCACCCAAAAAAAATTGAAAATCAAACCCACGGCAGATAAATTTATCAAATATTTGAGATTCAAAGTCAAATTTAAAATCACTAATCCCCTTGAAATTATGGGGATTCGCAGCTAATTCTGCCTAGTCCAGGACGAACCCTAACTCCGCTTCTGCTGTCTCCCACTCCAAGCTGTGGACTGCCGTCTTCTTCTACCTACACCTCGGCCTCGAACTGCCTCCAAACCCAAGCTCCCCTTGCCACACCATACGAAACCACCACCTCACTACCATCATCCCCTATTCTTCTGCACCAAGCCAGGGCCGAACCTCCCTCATAGCTCACCCGCACACCTCGAACCACCTCGCAGCTCGCATCTGCAAACGCTTCCTCCATCGTCATGCAAGCCACCCCGAAGCGGTCGTGCTGCTCTTTTCCACCTCACTGCGGCCTCACCCCCCATCTGCTTGAAAACCCTTTCTCTCCCATGTTCCAGTGCCTAAACCCTTTGTCCCCTCTCATTTGTGTTGTACCCAACCCTATTTCTCCCCTCTTTTCATTTTTTATTTTCTTTTTCTTTTAGTTTTTACAATAACATATAATGTAAACATAATATATAATAATATATATATGTCACATATAATGTATTAATTATAGTTATAAAAATAATATTAAATAATCTTATATATAAAATTAGTATATCATAATAATAATTATTATATTTATATATTTTAGTATTAATATTAAGAATTATATATCTATATATATAGTATATAATGGTTTCATTTTTTTAGTTAACTAGCGTGCGTTTGTTGTTTCATTGTAGGGGGGAGATGCACTCACATTGAGTTCACTTAAAAGAGGGTGATGTGAACATCAAATCATGCCACATGGACTTTCTGATTTGCAGAGGGTTATGACTCACCGCACATGCATATCATTTTCATTAAGTTAGGAGCAATTACTCCGGTGACAAGATCAGAAGGAGCAACATAGTGAAGG